>JAVSCE010006741.1:0-531283 GCA_032199065.1 Smutsia gigantea
AACATATAGCAGAGATAGTAGATCAATTACTGTAAAACTAGTATGAAGGTCAAAATGACAAAAGTAGCAAAGGCAATTACATCTAAAAATTAGTTAAAGGCACCACTTAATAAAAAGGTGCAAAAAAAGATATATTTATAAAATGTAGAGGAAGGGGTGTAAGAAATATAGTGCTACTAGAATGAGTTCAAACATGACTATCAACTTATGATAGATTGTTATATTCATAGGATGTCATATAAGAATCCCATGGTAACTACAAACTAACACTTAACATGGACACACAGAAAAGAAAGAGAAGGGGACCCAATCATGATACTAGAGAAAGTTATAAAACAGAGAAAAGAGTAAGATAGTAAGAAAAGACCAGAGAAGAGCAACAAAACAACCAGGAAACATTTAACAAAATGGCAATAGGTATATACATACTGACAATTACTTTGTAAATGGCCTAAATGCTCCAACCAAAAGACATGGGGGACTGAATGGTTAATAAAAAAGATGCATTTATTTGCTGGCTACAAGAGATGCACTTCAGACCTAAAGACACACACAGACTGAAACTGAAAGGATGGGAAAAGATATGCCATGCAAATAGGGAAGAAAAAAAGCTAGTTACTATACTTATATCAGACAAAATAAACTTCAAGACAAAGAAAGTAACAGGAGACAAAAAATTACATTGCATAATGATATAGGGATCAGTCCAACAAGAGGATATAACAATCATAAATATCTATGCACCCAACATAGGAGCACCTAAATACATAAAGCAAATATTAACAGACCTAAAAGGAGAAATTGACAGCAACACAATTAATAGATACCAAGACACTTCAAGATACCAACTGATATACTATTCTCTTTTATCAGTGTCCAGAATGCAAATAAAGACAGCAGATTTGTTCCTTCAATAAAAGCAGTATTTTGTAATAGAAGGCTGTGGTTACTAATTAGAAAAAATGCAAGAGTGGTGAAAATGCAGTGTTGGTCACATAAAGAGGAAAGCAAAATGAGAGGCTAAATGGGTAGTTCTAGACAGAGAGCTTGCGGACATTTTGCTGGGGGGACATCTGCTTTCTCTGAACCTCCAGTGTCCCCAGACACCACCCCAGGGAAGGATCCTCTTTGGTGTGTTGGGTCACATTCCGTGGCTGCTGATCTGGTTGATACACAGGGCATCCAGCTTTCCTCTCATTCAGCCCCCACTCCTGTGTCCCAGCTTTCCTAAGGTACTCCTGAATGGCAGGTAGCTACTGGGCTGAAATGATTCCATCTTCCTTCAGGAAAGCCATCATATTAGAGAGAACTCTGTCACCCCTGACTAGCAGGTGCACTGCTTCATGTCAGTAGGATTTTGAGAGCACATCTGGAAAAAGGAGTCATTCATTTGCACTGTCTTTGGCAGGTGTTGCCAGAGGGAGAATGCTACATGTCTGCCATCTCTGGTGCCTTCCGGCCGTCTCCTTTAAAGCTGAATGCACTTCAAACAGGCAGGGAGCCCTCACACACTCACACCAGCCAGAGGGGGCTTGTGGATTTGCAGGCTGTGCTGCCTTTCAGGCCCCCGGGCTGCTTCTCAAAGACTGAAGCGCACTCCCATCTCAGGCTTTTGCCCCTGCTGATCATCCTGCCTGTGCTAACTTGTTCAAATATTAGTTTTCAGTGAGGCACTCCCTGAAGACTTTGTTTAAAAAACCCGTCTCCTCTTTCCTGCTTACTTGTTCTCTGGAGTACTTATCCACTGATCCACCACACTATTGACTTAGTCATGTTAATGATGTGTCTTCCTACCCAGTGCACCAACATTTGGAGGGCTGGGGTATTTGTCTGGTTTCTCATGTGCTATGTTCCCAATGCTAGAAGACTGTCTAGAACAGAAAGGTCCCTCAATACATAGCTGTTGAATAAAATAATGAGTTGGCTGTTAAGCTAGCTTTTTAAAAATGAAGTCCCCACCTTTTAAACTTTTCCTTATTTTTGGCTCTGATTTTTATTTTCTTTTCGTGCTTTTCTCATGTGTCTGACTTCTTGGGCTTTACCTATGTCCCTTACATCAGGCACATTAAGTGAAATGGCAAAATGTTCCTTATCCATATTCACAAGGGGTACTGATAGAGTATTTTACAGAATGCCTTCTACCAGAATTTGCCTGCTGTTTTTCCATAATCAGACTAGAGTTGTAAGTTTTGAAAAAGATTCTACAGGGGCATCACATTGTATCAAGGGTCTGTCTTGTCAACATGACTTATCTGTTGACATTGAACTTTTTTATTTGGCTAAAGGAGTTTTGTCAGGTTTCTTCACTGTATTCTTTCTTCTCCCTTTTCCATACTGGACTCTGATAGGAAATCACTATGAACAACCCACATTAAAGGGGGAGACTGATACTCCACATACTTGAGGGAGAAAATTTACACTAATTTTTGGATTTTCTCTCTATAGGAGATTGTTCTTTTCACCCCCATATTTATTCAATAATTATTTGTAGGAGTATGGACTCATGGGTAGTTATTTTACATTTTGGGCTGAAATCGTATATTACACTATCTATTGAGTTGCTCAAATGTCCCAGCTTTGGACATTGAGAGTTCTTTCAGTTGACTTCTGTGCCCTTTCAACATACTTCCATTATAAATTATAATGTAAGTTTATAATTTTTGAGCACTCCTTACTTCTGATACTATAAGTTGCTTTGGGTCCGTTTTGTATGCTTCCTGCCTCAGCCCTAGAATCAGACAAAAGAGTCCTGGTGTCTTTATTGAATAGGAGTGCCATGAAGATCGAGGCACCAGATGTGCTCATGCTAATGGGGTATGGCTTCTTCCAGGGGCTCTCAAGGTGGCAATGGCAAGGGAATATATGTGCACATACACTTCCATGTACATATTTGTATCTATAAATATTTTATGCACTCATCTGTACCCATGTCAAGCTAAGCATGAGTTAATACCAATTTATCCGAATCCAGTCAGTACCACACTGATCCCTCCAGCCCCTTGCTTACTGGCAACCTCCTGCTCCAACAGGGAGAGAACCGGCTCTCACCATCTGCCACTCATCTGCTGCAGTTCCAGTGTGCATCGTAAAATGGTTCTGCTCCCGATTCCCAAACTGAGAGTGGGTGTTCCCCTATCAGATACCACTGGTGAAGTGCTCAGTCCTATAAAAGTGCCTTCCTGAGCTTCAGGAGCCCGTCACAAATCCAGGTTTTCACCTGTGCTTCTGACCAATTGTTTTACACTGGAGGTTCCAATGACCCCATTTTGGGCTCGATTAATTTGTTATAGTGGCTCAGAGAACTCAGAGAAACATTTTACTAGATGGCTGGTTTATTATAAAAGGATATAACTCAAGAACAGCCAGACAGAAGAGATGCACAGGACAAGGCATGTGGGAAAGGTGAGGAGCATGCGCTCTTCACCAGACAGGCCACCCTCTGAACCTGCCCTTCTGTGTTTTTATGGAGGCCTCATTACCTAGGATTGCTGATTAAATCATTGGCCACAGAGCTGATTGAACTCAGTCTCCAAACCCCCTCTCCTGCCCAGGAGGTCAGGGAGGGGCTGACAATTCCAACACCCTCATCATAAGGTCGGCTCCCCTGCTAACCAGCCCCCATCTTCAGATGCTTTCCAGAAATCATCTCATTAATGTAACAAAGACACCTTGATTTATCTCATCCCTTAGGACATTTCAAGAGTTTTAGGAGTTCTGTGCCAGAAATAGACACAAAGACCAAATATATATTTCTTATTCTAAATCACAATATCATGTATGGTCAGAGGTTTCAGAATTGTCAACTGGAGTCCTGTGGCAATCACCTTTACCAACCGGGATGCTCTATTAGGGTAGAGTGTTCATGTTCTGGTCCCTTTGCTTTAATATTATAGTATCCACTCATTTCCGAGTTTACATAGGCCAGTACCTCTTCCCAGACCCCCTACAGTGAAGATGTATCATACATATGTAATAACAGATTCTATTGTCACTGTCTGTATCCCATCCTGGGACACCCTAACCTCTTCAATTACTTTTATAATTTGTATACATCATGGTTCACTCTTTGTGCTGTAAGTTCTATGGATTTTGACAAATGTATATTGTCATGTCTCTATCTTTACAGTATCATACAAAATTATGTAGAGTTGTATAGTATCACAGAGATGCTAGGCAGATATGTCTTTTCTCAGTATTTTTCCCCAATAAGTCACTTGTCTTTTCTCAACATAATTTTTTTTTGCATAGCATTCATTTTTAATTTTAATAAAGTGCAACATATCTATTTATTATTTCATAGAACAGGCTTTTAGGGTTTTACTTAAAACTCATTATCAAACCCAAAGTCACAAACATTCTTTTCCTTGTTTCATTCAAGAAGTTTCACACTTCTGCATTTTCCTTTTAGGTCTATGATCCGTTTTGAGTTCATCTGTGCGTAAGGTGTCAGGTCTATGTCTAGATTCATTTTATTAGTGTTTATAGTTTCCTGTTTATAGATCCCATACATGTTCTGTTTTATACTTGAGTATTTCTTCATTCTGGCACTACTATAAAAAATTATGTTTCTTTAATTTCAAATTTCAGTTGTTCATACTGGCATGTGGGAAAGCAATTACATTTTGTGTATTGATCTTGTGCTCCACAGCCTCCCCGCACTCACTTATTATTTCTGGGAGTTTTTTTGTAGATTCTCTGTGGTTTTCTACATGGATGATGATGTCATCAGAGAATATGCAGTTTTGTTTCTTCCTTTTCATCTGTTATTTCTTTTTCTTGGCTTATTATCTAGATCACACCTCTAGAATAATGTTGAATGGATGTGGTAATATGAGAGAACATCCTTGTCTTTTTCCCATCCTAAGAGGATAAGTGTTCAGTTGTTCATTTTTAAGTATGATGTTAGCTGTTTTCATATATTCATTTTATTAGTTTAAAGAAGAATTCTTCTAATCCTACATTTTTTAAAGATTTTTTTTATTGTTTTGAATTCATGTTGAATACTTTCTCTGCATCTATTAATATGATATTATGTTCTTTTCTTATTTGGTCTGTTAGTATAATCTATTAGATTGTTTGTTTGATTTTTGAGTATTAAACCAGACTTGTATTGCTGGAATGAACCATACTTGGTCATGATATAGAAATATGTAAAATATGTGGCTGGATTTGATATAATAATATTTTATTAACATCTGTAGTTTTCTTCTAATGTGTTTAGTTGGTTTTATTTTTAGATTTAATTCTGGTCTCAAAAATGAATTGGAAAATGTTCCTATTCCTTCTATTATCTGAAAGAGATTGTGAAGAATTGCTATTAATTCTTTCTTTAATACCTCATAGAAGTTCTTGATGAAATTCTCTGGGCCTTGGAAGTATTTAATTATTAATTTCATTTCTTTAACAGATGTAAAGTTATTCAATTTGTTTATTTCTCCTGGAGTGGGTTTTAGTCATTTGGCTATTTCCAGGAATTGGTCCATTTCATCTAAGTTGTAAAATTTCTGATGATAAAGTTGCTCATAGTATTCCCTTTATATCCTTTCATGTCCATGGGATCAGTGGTGATTGAATCCTCTTTCATTTCTGATACTGGTAACTTAAGTCTTACCTCTTTTTCTCTTGCTTAGATGGGTGGGAGAATTTTCAATTTTATTGTTCTTTTTAAAACCCTCACTTTTGACTTTGTTGTTTTTCTATTGTTCTCCTCTTTCCAATTTTATTGATTTTCCTTCTAGCCTTTTTTATTTCCCTTCTTCTGAATGTTTAAGTTTAATCTGCTCATTTTTCTCGAATTCCCTAAAGCAGATGGTCAGGTAATTGATGTTAGATATATCTTATCCCTCTGTACTTATTTATGGCTGATATCTTTAGGACTTTCCTTCTAGAAGCACTGTGTTGAATCTCACTATTTTCTCTTTATTTCAAGGGTATGCATGCCCAGTTCTAGAACAAGCTGGTAGAGAGTTACTTTTTCTGACAGGTGGTCTTTTCTGTGCCACCCTTATAAATACAACTAAATACCCTGGAACTTACACAACAAGCAGTGAGATGGTTCTAAAGGTTAGAAAGAAGACAAAGTACTAGGGACTTTAGGGTTTGAGCAACATTGTTGCCATGAGTTACCGGGATTTCCTTTTCACCCCCATTTACCCTTGGGTTGGGCATCAGGGAGGCCAAAACCCACCTTCCTCTTCTCCAAAGAAAAGACAAATGAACAGCCTTCTCACTCTGTTCACAAGGTCAGGAAAGGGGAAACCCAAAACCAAGACCAGGAGTGGAGCCTCTTCCCCTACTTCACAGCTGGAGCCCAGTGTGAGCTCTCACCTGCCCCAGCCACTTCCTCTCCTTCCATAAGCTATGCCCAGGGTCTGACCACCAGCATAAGGAGAATCCTGGTCATCCTGGCCATGCTACACAGCCGGTTCACTGGCAGGAGTAACAATCCACCTACAGTAGCAGCAACAAGAAAGCCCTATACTCAGGGGCGTAAGAAACCCATGCCCCGTGGCTTCTGCCCTTTCTTTCCCCCAGAATGTCACCATGTGACAGGACGTGGCCTAGGGAAGTGCCTGCCAGCATTGCAGACAGCGGCAACAGGGCCTGAGAGGAGCAACTGAAGAATGAAGCACAGGGGACAAAGAGGACAGCCACTGAGTAGGAGTGAAATAGAAGATTTAAGTAGGACAAAGGGTCTCAATGTAATAAACCAGATGCATAGAATACAATAGGACAATTACTGATCATAAAGGAACCAGGAAACCACGAGTGGAATGAGAAAAGGCCATCAAATAATGCCAGTACTGAAATGCATCAGATGGTGAAATTATCTGACAAGGACTTTAAAGATGCCATCATGCATATGCCTCAACAATCAATTACAAATCTCTTGAAACAGATGAAAAAATAGAAAAACTCAGCAAATACAGAGATGTTATTAAAAAGAATGAAATAGAAATGATAAAACCAAAACTAAAATAACTGAAATAAAAAATTGGCTGGATGAACAAAACACTACTGTCAAGGTGATGTGTGTTGGAACCAGTGAACTTGAAGACAGATCAACACATTGATTCAATCTCAACAACAGAGAGAAAACTGACTGAGAAAAATTAAACAGATTTAAGAATATAATATTGAAACAATAGTAATAATAATAACCTACTATCTGTATCATCAGAGTTGCAGGAGTACAGATTTGTAGCTGAGAAAGTTTTTGATTAAGTCATTGTTTAAAAATTCCCCAATATGGCATCAGAGATAAACCTACAGATCCTAGATGCTTACAGAATCCCAACATAAATTCATGCCATGTTACATCATGCTTAAGTGTCTGAAAATTGAAGACAAAGAAAAATGTCCTAAATGCCACCACTTCTCCAAGAGGAGAAAAGTACTGAAATAACAGAAAACTTCTTCTCTTAAAGCACGGAGGCCAGAGGAAGTAACACAACATTTTTCAAGTGCTTGAAAGAAAGAATTGTCAATCCCCAATTCCATACCAGTACAAACACCCTTCAGAAACATAGAGAAATGAGGGTGTTCTAATATGAAGAGAAAGTAAGAGAACTTGTTGGTAGCTGACCTATCCTTCAAGAATGGCTATGGGAAAATTTCCCAATGAAAGAAAAAAAATAAAGGAAGCAGCCTGGGACCTTCAGAAAGGAAAGTTGAATAACTGAATATGTAAAAGTAAAGTAAATGTAATAGACTGTCTTTCTTCTTATGAGTTCCTTTAATGATATTTTAAGCTTGAAGCAAAAATTATACCATTATCTGATGTAGTGCTTAATGTAGAGAAAAGACTTTTAGGCAATTGTACTTTAACAAGTGTTGAAGAAAAAGGCAGCTAGATGGACATAAGGTTCTCGCACTTCACACAAAGTGGTGAAACCAGGAGGCTCTGAGAATTTATAGTTGCATGTGGTAATATCTAAAGCAACCAATAAAAATTATTCAGAGCGCTATACTCAGAATCATCTAAGTAAATCAAAATAAAACTGTGAAAAATGTTCAAGTAGCAGAGGCAAGAAAAAACAATCAGAGGTATAAACAACAGAAGGATTAAGCAAAAATAATAAAATGACAGATGGATGTCTAACATATCAATAATTACTTCAGATACAAATAGTCTAAAAACAATTTAAAGAAAGAGATTGGTTGAGAAAAACACAACCCAACTGTATACTGTATCCAAGAAATTCAAGTCTCAAACATAATGCCATAGATGGTTGAAAGTAAAAGAATGTTAAAAGACATATAATGCAAATAGTAATCAAAGAAAAGCAGACATGGCTGTACTTAAATAAAGATTTCGTATCAAGGACAATTAGTAGACAAACATGGGCATTGCATAATGATAAAAATGGTCAATACACCAAGAATATATAATCATCCTAAATGCATATGCATTGAACAGAGACTTTAAAATTATGAAGCAAAACACTACAGATTTGAAAGGAGACAGAGACGAATCCACATGCATCGTTGGGGACTTCAATGCTGCACCCTCAGCAGTTCCAGAACTTGTAGAGAGAAAATAGTCAGGGATATAGAACTGAACGGCTCTGAACCATCATGACCGAGTGAACATTTATGGAGCCACAAATCAACAATGGAAGCTAAGCTTCTACCCCAACGTTAGAAAGCAGAGAACTAAATACATCCAGAGGAAGAGGAAAGAATAATAAAGACAAACTGAAATGACTGCAACTGAGAACAGGAAAACAACAAAGAAAATCAAGGGACAAAATTTTGTCTAGAATTAAAAAAAAATGATCAAACCATTTTTTATAAATTAAAAAAGTTAAAAAAAATGATAAAACTTTTTATAAAATGATTTTTGTAAAGATAAAAATAGAGGAGACAGAATCACCAATACAAAAATAAAACAGGATACAGCATGATAGATCTTGCAAATACTAAAAGGATAATAAGGAAATGCTATGAACAAATTTAAGCTCACAAATTCTACAGTTTCGAAGACCAACTCATAAAAAATATACACAAATAACCTAAACTCAGCAAAGATGAAAAAATAATTTGAATCGTTCCGAAACCATCAAATAAATTGAGTTTATGATTAAAATCTCTCTTTCCGAGTCCTCAGGTCCAGATGATTTCAATGCAGGACCAAAATTTAAAAAATAAATTAAAATTATTGTACATAATCTATTCCAGAAAATAGAAAAGAAAGGAATCCTTCCCAACTTATTTTGTGAGGTCAGGATTGCTCTTTTATCAAAACCAGACAAAGGCACACACACATGCCAAAGGGCACATTGCAACATTACAAACATGTTGTAAGGGAAACACTTTCAGAACAGTCAAGACTAGTTTGAAAAGTTTAAAGTGGGAGAAATCACTCTCTCCGATGTTAAGACTTGCTATGTAGCTACAGTAGTCAAGGCATTGTGGTATTGGCAGAGGGATGGACATGAAATCAATAGAACACTCAGGAAGAGGTCCACACAAATACGCCTCGTTAATTTTCAACAAAGGAACAAAAGCAGCACGATTGAGGAGGAACTGCCTTTCCATGAATGACACTGGAGCAATGGGATATTCATAGGCAAAGATCCTGAATCTTGACCTAAACCTCTCGCCTTACATAAAAATTAACTCAACGTGGATCAACATTCTCAAGTGTAGAATGTAAAATGGCAAAACTTTTAGAATAAAACATAAAAGAAAATATTAGGCTTGGATAGCAGTTGTACTGTAAGTAAAAGGAAAAGTTGATAAATTAGACTTCAACAAAATTAAAAAGGTTTGCTTTTGTTCAAGACTGGTGAGAGGGTGAAAATACAAATTACAGACTGGCAGAAGATATTTGCCAATTACAATTGTAACAGTGAGTTCATGTGTAGCACACATAAGAAACCCTCAAAACGTAACAGTAAAATACAAGCAATTTCAAAAGAAACTGGGCAAAAAATGCACAGATAATTCACTGAAGAAGTTATATTGCAGAGATGTCATATAAGCACATGAGAAAATGTTCAATATCGCTACTAGATAAAAGCATTAACACTACAATGAGAGATACAGTTATGTATTCTGATAGGTATATCAGAATAGCTAAAATAAAAACAATAACACTCAATTCTGATAAGGATACAGAGAAACTAGATCTCTCAGACATTGCTGGTAGGGGTTTAAAATAGTTCAGTCATTCTAGAAAACAGCTTGAAAGTTTCTTTGAAAAGTAAAAATGGATATTCCATACAAGCCAGCAATTGCCCTCTTGGTCATATATCCCAGAGAAATGAAAAGTCATTTCCAGGCAGAACCTTATAAACAAATATTCATAGCAGCTTTATTTGTAGATAGCCCCAAACTGGAAACTATCTAAATGTCCTTCAGTGGGTGAACAGTTACACAAGCAGTGGTCTGTTCCTACCATGAAAATCTACCCAGCGATAACAAGGAACAGACTGTTATTACACATAAGTACATAGAAGAACCTCACAGAAGTTATATTGAGTGGAAAAAAAAAGCCAATTTCAAGATGACACATATTGGGTTCCTTATATAGGATATTTGTGAAATAACAAAGTTACAGATAGGCACAGCAGAGGGGTGCCTGTCAGGGGTTAGGGATGGAGGGGCCGGGTGTGCCCCTGTTTAGGGACTGTGATGGAGAATGATGGTAACTTGGCGGTTAAGCATTTTGATTGCGGTGCTGACTATGCAAAGGTACACATGTGGTAAAATGACACTGAGTTCCCTGCAGAGCTGGTGAACTCTGAGTGGGCCCTGTGGACTGCATGCGGCAGGTCCCTGGTTTGATTTCGAGTTTGCAAGCCACTAATATTAGGAGAGGCTGAATGCACATGGACAGTCTTGTGCGCTTTCCTGTAAAATTGTACTTACTTGAAAATAAAAACGTGTTTTTGAAAAGTGTTAAAATAGTTGTGAATGGTTCTTAAGGACTTTCACTACTATCATATCCATTATGATTCAAACGGCTTCATATGAGAGGAAATTGTGACTTTATCTACAAAAGAAAGCGCTATACCTTCTGCTGTTTGTTGGGATGGGGAAGGACCTGCCGGGAGGAGCCGCAGCTCCGATCTCCTGCCCCCTGACCTGTCCGCCAAGGCTTTCCCTTCCGGATCCCCGAACACCAAGCCAGGAGACACAGGTCCTCACCCGTTTGCTTCCTTTGTCTTCTCCATGAATTGATTCTCCTAGAATATATATTCTGATATTCCAGCACCTGCCTTCATACATGTGCCCGAGAGGCAATTAGCTCCGGGTGGTGAGTTCTGACATTTTGAGAGCTGCACACTCATGCTGTTCCACACATCACTTTCGTTGTCCACAGACTCCTGCCCGAGATCTCATCAGTCATGTTCCTCAGGGTCTTCATTTGGTCCAGTCCACCTGCTTTTGAGAAGTACTGAGAATGTTTGGGGAAGTGTCAGTTTTTAATGTCAGACAATTGCGAGCTAAAACCCTAGCTTAACCATTAATTGACTGTGTAATTTTGGTGGCAGGCTTCTTAATTTCACCAAGCCTAAGTACGCTTATCTGTAGAAGGACATGATCATATCTCCCCAGAAGAACAGATCAAATGAGATCATGCATGTAAAGCACCCAGTCCTATCTGTGGAAAATAGTGCCATGTGTCCCACCATCTCTTCAGTAATCAATACTGTCTGAGTAAAGTTAACAACTGTAGAAATAGAAGAAATAAAAGAGAAATAGTATGGGGAAGAATCTTTTGAACTCCACATTAGTAAATTTGAACTTTATCAAATAGGAAATGGAGAACTGTTTTAAAAGGAGAGGGGTGAGAAAAGACAAATATGAATGTGTGACTTCTGGGCAACAAGGTGGGGTGACTTCTGATTGTTGGAGACCTACTCAATACCAGGCATATTATCTTAATACAGCAATGCAGAGAAATGTGTGTGTGTGTGTGTGTGTGTGTGTGTGTGTGTGTACATGTAGGGGCTCAGAGATGTTATATGATTTGCTCAAGTTCTCAGGGTTGCTGTATCATCTATTAATGCATAAAAACCCACCCCAAAATGCAGAGACGTAGTTACTTAGAGTACTAAGCGTTTACTATGTCTAACAGGTCTACAGTTTGGCTGCGTGGTTCTTCTGCTCTGTGTCTACATTCAGTTGCAGGGTGGGTAGACACCTCTGCTGCCACGGCCGGGCTCTGTCACATGTCTGTGGGTCCATGGGCTGTAGGCTGCACTGGAATGGCTTCAGCTGGGACGACGGGCGTCTTCACCCTGAGCCTCCTAGGCACACATGTCTCTCGCCTCCTTCAGCAGCCTCTCCTGGCTCAGGTGGGCATGGACTGGTTTTCATTGTTGTTGTTTGTTTAATAGAAATAACATAAAAGCAAAAAGGAAGTGAAATGCATAGGCATGTTGTTAAGACTTTTCTTGTGTTAATCTTGTCATTGATCTTTTTGTCAGAGTGAGTCACGTGACCAAGCCATACTCAGAGAGTGAGGGGCTAGAAAGGGACCTGCATGCAGATGCCAGGAGGGCATCCATCAACCGGCTGTTGAGAGGAGAAGCTGAAACCTGCTGGACCCCAGACTGCTTCTCCAGAATAACACTTTACGTATGTTCTGGAATGGACAACTATGTACCTAGAAACAAAGTCATTTCTGGCCCTAGAGATTCCAGTCAGAACTCAGGCTGCTTAGGACTGAATCCACACTCGGTCCATCACAGTGCGGGAGGGCGAGAAATGTGACCCTGACAAGCTAGGTTGAGAAGAACCACTTGCCTCCTTCCCCTGGAGCCCTGATATTACACCATCAATATCAATCCCTGGTTAAGATTTAATTTATTTTCTTACTTCCCCAAGACATACAGTAGTCTCATGTGTTTAAAACATATGCACATCTTAAGGACCCTCTAAGCCATCTGAGACACAACTCAGAATGAAGCCCGCTCTCGGGATCTGCAAGAGAGCCGCTGAACAACGGCACGTGGCATGCACAGAGGTCCTGGGGACATGCTGAAGGAAATCCTCCCAGGCAGACAGACATTGGAACATTCAAGATGCTTTTATGTAGTTTAGCCTACATAAAAATGGTGGGGTCTTTCTGGGGACTGTATTATTTAAAGTTACATTTCACTACTAAACCTTATAGAGGATCTGCAAATTGCATTTGTTTAATTCCACCACTATGAAATGTCAGTCACGTGACATTCTTGAATATTGACTTCAACTGACTGAGACGTCGGCATCTTGCTTCATTTTCTCCAATGTTTAACTTTCCAGCCCCTAAGAGGTAATAAAACAAGGATCCCTGATAATGCAAGCCAGGTGTGATGTAGAAGCAATTCCTTTCTGGACCCTCAGACCATCAGCTTTCAGTGCCCAGCATGCATAGCACATCTCCACAGCTGGCACCCTCTTGGGTTCTGTGCTGTGAACCTGAGGGTGCTCAGCCTGACAGGACAGGCTCACCTTGTCACCAGAAGGCTGACTTTGCAAGCTGGGAGGCTCCAGGTGCTAGAGGAATATCCATTCCATCCTCTCCTCCTGTGTGGCCAGACCCAGTGCTGGGAGGCTTAGGAAATTCTGCTCCTGAAAAGTTCCTTCAGAGGTGGAAGCAACCCGGAGAATCAAACCTCCCTCTGTAGCCCCTGCTGCACACCTTCTTCCAAACCAAAAACTAGAGCATGGGGCAGGATCAGAGGATGACATCACAGCCTTTACCGGAAGTCTTGCCTCTGGGGGCTGTGGCACTGTAGCCCCTCATGCTAACCCTGTTCACATGGGATGCTAGAGGGGTTTGGGGCATGATGCGAGCTGGCCCACATGCAGAAGTAAGACAGCTGTGGTTACGGGAGCAGTTCTAAATCCAGTGTGTCCCTAAACCCGAGGTCCAGAGAAGGTGTTCCAAGAGGGTGGCAGATGTGAATGCACCCTGTCCTCACACATCCCACCTGCCCGCCTCTCACTCTGCCTCCAGGGGTCTGAGTCACTGCAGTGGGTGGTGAGTGGGAACACAGAGGAGACAATCGAGAATGACTGCCTTGGGGGAGAGCACATCAGACTTAACTTCAGAACTGGTTGAGAATAGTCTCTGCCATCTTTCTGGCTGATTGGGAACGTCACCGCCAGTCACGGCTGTGGGGCAGCCTGCCCGGTTCTGCATGCAGGGGGCTGCACTGCCTTGTATCCATCCAAACCATCCTGGCTCAGAGCCACTGTTAAACAAATACCCGAGTCTCCATTCCTGCTAAGGAACCAGGGTCACTCTGATGGGTGACCCCTCACAGATCCCCTGGGGTTGCTCAAGGGTCACACACACCACAGCTTTGTCAGCCCTCCACTCCTGCCAGGTGCTGACACTCAAGGGACACTTGGGGCACCACAGGTGACATACTCTTGAGAAGTGTGCAAGGCTGGTGCCTAACGTGGTGGTTCTTGACAGCACTGGTGGGCATGGGGCTGAACCTGTGACACTCTTTCAGTTACTTAATTATCCAGGCAGCCCTACAAGGCAGGTGATTCCCATTCTAGCTTAGACCTGAAGAAGCTGATATTTAGAAATGATGTATGACTTGCCCAAGGTCCCACAGCTAATGTAAGGCTGCAGCAGAGATGGGGCAGAGCCTGCCCTACTCTGAAAACCTGTTCTTTTTAATAAAGCTGCAGTGATGCCCTTCTATAAGACAAGCCTGGACACATGGTCCAGGAAGGTATGGGGGGTTGACATGTATCCATTACACTCTTAGCATTGTGCCCACACACTTCTATGAAATGGAGACGGAGTCTACATAGGAACTTAGAAAATACTGCAGGAAAATGAATTTTGCTGAACTGGTAGATCCAAGGATAAAAGATGGCACCATGCTTGTTAAAAGCAGGTGCAGGTGAGCAGAATAATATAGCGCATACAGAGCAAATCCCCACAGGCTCAGGGGCATCCCCCTGACCAGGTGCCCAGAGACCCTTGCATCTCCATGAGAAGAGCATGCAGTATACTGTCACCAAGTCAGTTCATTAAGCCAACCAGTGTCAACATGGCTAAGAAAAACATGCCTCCTTTCCTTTCCCTTCTGTGGTGGGAGCATGTGCCTCCTGCCTTGTGTCTGACCATCTCTTGCCATTGTGACGGGCACACAGTGGGTGTGACATGAGACTGAACTGGTGGTCAGGGTCCCCACTGCTCTGACTGCAGCCTCCCTCCATCACCCTCTCCTCTTGGATATGAAGCTTTGCCCCATTTCCCCAGACACAGTGATATTTAATGAGATGAATCATTGCTGATTATCAACCGTATAATTGTCGCTTTCACCTAGGAGAGGCAGTGCACATCACCTCCGCTCTGTATTAGACAGCTTGGACTGTCAGAACAAAACACCACTGGCTGGCAGCTTAAACAACAGATGTGTATTCCTCACTCTTCTGGAGGCTGCGGTGTCCAGGGTCAGGGTGCTATAGGTTTGGTTTCTGGTGAGGACCCCGTTCTTGGCTTGCAGACGGCTTCCTGCACACTGTTTCCTCATGTGGTGGAGAGAGGGGCTGTCTCGTGTCCCTTCCAATAATGATGCTAATCCTCTCAGATCGGGGCCCCACCCTATGGCCTCGCTTGACCCTAATTTCTTCCTTAGAGGCCCCATCTCTAAGTGCAGCCACACTGGTGGTCAGGGCTTCATCAGAAGGATCTGGGGGGGATACACATATTTAATGCATAACACACTCTTAGGAACATAGTCAGGAACTCTGTGGCTTGGTTCAAATTCTGCCTCTGTCTGGCACAACGGGGGACCTTGGGCAGGTCCCTTATCTTCTGTGGGCCTCAGTTTCTTATCTTTCAGACAAGGACACCAGCAGCCCTACCTCAAGGATGGCTTTGAAGATTAAGCTATTTAACTCATGGAGAGTGTTTGGAATGGAGCTGGCATATGTGTTAGCCAGTCGTATTACTCTTTATAACAGCATGTTATAAAACGTTATGAAAGCATTAACATCGTGTTTACTCATCTACTGTGGAATATTAATTAATACTACTTACCCTCTAAGAGAAATGGTTTGGGGCGGGAGGGATGACTGAGGGAAGTGGTGGGGGCTCTGCCCTGCAGCCCTCCGCCTGCTTCTGTAGTCATGACCCCACCTAACCACACGGCTCCCTCGACCCTATCTTAACTCCCTCCGACAGACGTGATGCTGCAGTCAAGCAGCCATCAGCTGAAAAGGGGGAAGACTCTTGATAAATTCCCTTAATCTCACGCATTTTACTATTACACTATGTTGTAATACAACATCAGCTAAGATTTGTTTTTCCACAAATAAATTACCTTCAGTTCCCTCAGGGATGTCATGTCTGCACCTGCTCCCAGTCCCAGCATGGTCCTGAGGCCCGTTCCACAGACCAGGGAAATCAGAATTACGAAGGGCCTCAGCTCCAGAGCCAGCTCTCAGTGGGGCTGTGTGCAGAGTGACTCTCAGTGAGCCAAGAGAGCCGCCATGTGCCACGTACTGTGCTAGACGTTCCCGGTGAGCACAGCAATGAGAGGATGGCTGTTCACACAGCCTTCAGGGAGGCAGTGCCCGTGGGAAGTAAGCAGACAGGTGGGTGCAGTCAAAGTACGAGGTGGTGTGAACTGGGCGGGTCCCCAGGGCAGCCTGGGGGTGACCCCGGACTTCCTGGGGACTTTGTGCTGAGCTTACTGTGAAGGCAGGATGGGAGAGATGAAGAGGGGTGCAGCTGAACTGAGCCAGGGGCAGCTTGCTGCTGAGTGCCTAAGACTCCATGAATTTCTGTGCAGTGATATTGTCTAAAGAATACAAAGACTTGGGACTGACCCAAGATGGGCACGAAATACTCTGTCCCTGGCATTCAGCTTTGGTGGCTGAGAGGTGGAGCCTTTTACAGAAGCAGGGACACAGTAAGACCAGCTGGCTGGAGCCAGCAAAGCCCACTCAGACAGACTGTGCGGAGGTCTGTTAGGCACTTGTAAATCTCGGCCACAGAGATCATTTCAGAGCTGAAGGTGTCCTCTTGCTCAGGCCCGCCCATCCACCCTCTTGTGCTGCTGACACTGCGCATCAGTACTGCACAGCAGACATGGGCAGTCTGGCTCCATGCATGCACCCTGCTTCCGTGACAACTGACACTTTATGACACAGCCTGTCCCGTGCCACCTACCACGACCTGCTGCAGCCAATTGCCCCAAATATAAGCACTGGCAGACCACAGGTCCCTGTCTTGGCATCTTGAAACTTGGGAACTTGAAAGCCAAATCAATCACCCCCTGAGTGGAAGTTGTAAGATGTAAAACAGGATTGTTGGCAGCTCAAGTTTGACACTTCTGGCCATGTGGAGAAATATGATCTCAAGTGAATGAAAATTAGGATGGGATCCACAGATAGCAAAGATGAGAGACAGGGCTGTGATGTAGCAGTAATGGAGCCTGGGACTGTCACCTCCCAGTGGGGAGCCCTTCCTGCTCTCTCCATGGCTTCCTTGTCGATGCATCTTTGGATTCTGTGAGCCAATGCATCCTCTTTCAGCTAGTCTAGCTAAAGGTTTGTGTGTGTGTGTGCTTAGTTATATATTGTGTTCACAAATACATAACGTAGTCCTGAGTACAGGCTCATAGATGGCAAGCAGCTTGCCCAGGATCAAGGGTAACATGGCAGAGACTAAATTCAGGTCAGAGCAATCAGACCACATATTTAGCATGTGTGTCTGCATGGCTTCCGTAGCCAGCAGGCTGCAAATCCCAGTGACTTTCTATCACAAAGCCTTTCTCACTTGTGTGCAGTCCAGCGTGGATGCATCGAGACTGACAGCCCTGCCCAGGCAGTCCCTGGGCCCCCTGCCCCACCCGCTGAGTCTTACCATTTTGTGACTTGTGGGTGGTTCCCTGGGCACCATCCAGCTGCCGGATGGAGAAAGCGGGTGGGAAAGGACTGTCACCCATTCCTTAGGAGCACCAGCCTGAGAGTAGCTCATATTGCTTCCGCTTGCACTGAACTGACTGGAACATGACCTCAATGCTTTGAGAGCTGGGAGGTCTCTGCTCAGCCAAGCAGCCCTGCCCTACCCACCGGTACTTGTCATGGATCGGGGAACACTGATCTTGGGATCTTTCCTGTCTCTGCCACAGATTCCAAGGCGAGGGCCCTCTCCAATCCACCAGGGCTCAGAGGAAGGGCAAAGGGTCTAAGTTCTGTAGGGCCCTTTGATTGACCTGAGGTGCAAAGTGACATTGGTCATCGCATAGACAGGGAAACATTGAGCCCCATTACATCATAAGCATCTGGCCACAGATAAAGATGTTCTTTTCCCATGACCTTGGCTCCATCGGACAGGTGGTAGGAATGCGGGGGCCAGTGCATGCCTTTGAGCACAGCCAAATTCCATGTGTCTTTCCCTGTCCATGACAGGGAAAGAAGCCAGAGGAGTAAATGTGGGAGGAAACCCATTACATGAAATCATAGAGTAGGCAGTCAGCATTGGACTATAAGCTCTTCCCTCAAACCCTGGGTTAACAGGTCAGGGGATGCTCTTCTATCTTCTACCTCATTGGCCCCTGTGATATCACAATAAAGAAGGATGGCTTTCCCCACAGAGGGGGCCCT
The DNA here is from genome assembly GCA_032199065.1 of Smutsia gigantea. NCBI lineage: Eukaryota > Metazoa > Chordata > Mammalia > Pholidota > Manidae > Smutsia > Smutsia gigantea. The sequence goes on from JAVSCE010006741.1 coordinate 18,583, forward strand.
AGAGCGCTTGCTGCGGGAGCCCAGGGCAGTCCTATGGGGGTGGCAGCAGCATGGCCTATGCCACAATCCTGCCAAAGTGGATGAAATGGACTCACAGTCCCAGAGGAGGCCACCAGACCTGCCCCCATCACACACCCACACATGTACACACACACACACACACACACACACATACACACACACACACACACACACACACACACAGTGCTTCGGACCTCTACAGGTGGAACCACTGGCCCCTGGCGTTGCGTGCTCCATAATACATGTGAAAATGAAATTCGTTTGCAGGGCCTCCCCTCAAAGGCTTGTTTGTTTTTCTGGGCACAGAAGAATAGAGCGAGTCCTGCTCGGATGATCTCCAAACGGGTCCCTTACCTTGAAATAACATTAAAGCTGCTTTCTGAGAATCTGCAAGTCTGTTTATAATATAATTAACATGGTAATCAAAGGCAGGTAAGAAATATAAAAAAACAATTACTAGTGGCTTTACACTGTTGGTCATTAAACAATAAAATTTTAGAAACAGTGACAAATCCTGTTTTTCTAGTGAAATCTCAGGCACACTACCTTTTGTGAGGCTTTGAAATAAAAAATAATCATCAATTCATCTCTGTCTGGGACCTTAGCTTATAAAACATCTGCTGATGGCAAAAAGCCAAGACTGTTATTACAAGGTTTTCACTAAAGCAAAGACATTTTTCATGCTATTCCCAAGGAGGGAAGGTTGATTTATTTATTTCTGGGGTAAAGATCTATTATATATATATGTATGTATGAATTTTTTTTTCTTCTCTCTGCCAGATTTTGGCTTCTGAATTGTTCATAAAAGTAATTGGCAGCATTCTGTTGAAAGCTGCTGGGGCTCTGTTCCAGCGTCTCCACAGCACCCACTCTGGAGTCAGGGCTTGGCTTGTGGACTGGTGAGGGATGACAGGTGGGTGGGCAGAGATTCCACCCTGCTGGGGCTGGCTTGGGGGGTGCGCACACCTGGAGCTGCTCCTGCCCAGGGTCATGAAGGGGCAGGCAGGTGCCTAAGGGGACTTCATACCGACCGACAAGGTCGGGGTGGGTGCACACATCAGTCATCAGCTCTGCAGGCACAGATTAATGGCACCTGTTCTGAAGCCTCACTGTATGCCTCTCTCCAGCAAGAAAGGATTGAGAAGGTTGCTCAGGGAGGTGACATTGCTTGCCAACATCACTACTGCACGAGGCCCAGACTCCGCCTACCACGCTCTTGTGCGCCCTCTGGAGTGTTATCGGAGAACACTGTTCTCCAGGATGATCACCTTCTGTAGGGCACAGACTGTCAGCAACTCCTCTCCATAGATGGCATCCAGAGAAAGGCTGGGACTCAAATGTCTTTCATTATGTTGATCATCAAAAGATGTCATTCACCATTTCCTAATTTTAAATTTGATTTATCTACAGAATTGCCCTGTTGTTGAATTCACTTTGTTTATGTCCCCCGTATCATTTTCGTACTCTACAAAATCTGTGTTTTTCCATCACATACTGTAGCTCCTGGGGGGAAGGGTGTTCCCAGCCCAGCGCAAGTCCCATATGAATGTGATAAAAGTGAAGTAAGTCAAGGGAAATGTGCAGGTTGGGATAAAGGCTTTTATTTCTTACAGTGGCTAGCCAGGCTCTGTCCGCAGCCCCTCTGGCTGCAGCGGGCACTCTTTCCCCCACCCACTGGTTCCAGGAGGTACTCCATGGGCAGGTTCTTGGTGACCAATTACATACCAGGAACTGAGGGGAGCAGAGAATGGCTGTTTTCTCTCCACCCCTTGCCCCAGAGGGACTGGAGGCTCTGAAACATCCATTGGTGTGTAAATGGACTAAGGCCAGGAGAGGAAATTCTGGAAACTCAGCCACTTACCCCACACATACTACAGATCCGAATCACAGAACACAAGTCCTAGAACATAGCAGGTGCTTCATCAGCGCAAGTTTTAGTGATGCTGTTAGTGCCTCCAGCTGGATGGAAAAGAACGTAATTATACCTACACATCTCACTCTTATCTTCTCCCTAACTTGATCTCCCAAATTCCTTTCACTATCTGGGTCTTAATTCTAAAATTCAGAATTCTTTGAAGAAGCCTCACACATCTCATGTTTATCTGTGTCAGAGTGACAAAATGCTCCTGCGCTCCCTCTTTTGTTACTATAAAATGACATCTTCCCCCTTAGTCTGCTCCCAGTCACTTCACAAAACAAGTGTTGCCTGGGCTTTCATCTTGAACAAGGGAGAACTTGATGTGTTATCATCCATTCTCTGATTCAGTAGTCCTGCATATTCTTACTAAACCTGATTTATTTTCCTGTTTTCTAAACCACAATGGTTGGTGTGTTCCTTATGTGGAGGGACAGAGTAGCCTAGAGGGAAGTTTGTGCCTCATGTAATGAGGACTAAGGCCGCTGAAACTGCTCAGAAATTCATTCTCTGAATATGAAGGCAAACAGGAGTGCTTTCCATCCCAAAATTCAACCATTGCACCCCAGTGGTTTAGAAGAGTCATGCACTAGTTCTCTAGAAGCCAAAAGAGAGGCCAGTCCCTTGAGGGCAGAGCATCCCAAAGAGACATGGTTTCCTTGAGGACAGAGCAGGGAAGTAATAGCCAAAGCTACCACCTATTGGACATTTGCTACAGGCTGGGTTGTTTGCATGTCATTTGCTTTAAAGTCTTGCTCATTCCTCATCATGACCCCAGGGAGTCTGCACCATCCTTGTTCCCATGTTGAAGTCAGGAACTGAAGGTCAGGAGATAACTAACATGCCCAAAGTCCCATGGCTGACAAATGGCAGAGCATCTTTGAGGGTCCCTGCTCTTTATCTATGTGGTATACTGATCCCCTAGTATGAACTTCATACCTACCTAAAAAGGAGTCCGACAAGCTGGTGGATCCAAATTCTAAATTATAGGGTGTGAAGCAAGCACCTGGCTTTTCTGGGTGAAGACTGAAGTACCTGCCGTGGGTGGAGCCCCTGCAGAGATTCTCAGCCTCCTTTCATCATGCTAACCTTTCCATTGCTACCCCAGCCTCCTGGGCCTTCTTGCCACTGCAGACCCTGAACTGCAAGGCCTCGTGCATCCTCTCCTCCTAGGGGTTTTGTGTGTCTTGTCTCACTGCCTGAAATGCCTCTTCTTCCCCTTCCTTCCCTCACCCAGGTATCCTCTTGTTCTCCACATCAGGAGGCCTCCTGATCGAAGGCCAGACCTCTCCCTTACCTAGAACCACCTCTGTTTTCTTTAAGGCACTCCCTTGCTCGGCAATCAGGACTTATTTGTCTTGAGTATTTGTGTGGATCCTATCAACATTTCCTCTAGCGACAAGCTACAGGCTCCATTAGAAGGTGGATGACATGGGGTTCTAGTTGTCACGGTTTCTCCTGTACCTGGGATGGCACATAGGACATGGCCAAGGTTACTTGTTGAATGAATGACTGCCCAAGCACCGCAACAGGAAGGTCACAAGCTTTGCAGCCAAACAGACCTGAGTCTGAAATATCACTTTGTCTCTTCCTACTGGAAGATCTCAGGCAAGTCACATAACATCTTGGAGCTTGTTGACTTCTCTGTGATGAGGGGACAATCTTACTGATCAGGAGGGTTGGCATTTCACATATAAAGTCCCCAGTATGGTACCTAGCACACAGCAGGCCCTCAGTAAAAAAAACATGCGGGGATTAGCAATTTTTTTAGTTGTAATAAGAATGCAATGTGATTTTTGTCTCCTATTTTCTCTTTATATTTATGCAAAGGAACTATTTCCTCCACTGTCATTGAGACACAGATTTTTTTTCTGTCATTCTTTCTTAATGAGATTACTTACAATCACTCTGAGTTACCCAACACTGTGTATTTCAGTAATTAACATTTTATAATTTCAGTACTAATCAAAACTTCTGACCACATTTAAAAATAAGACCTTCTCTCATTTCCCTCCACAGGGGTCCATTGTAAATGGGCATCCTGCCTTCTTCAGGGGAGGTGTGGCCTGAGCCACCCCCAGCCCCACCCACTTACTCCTCCAGCCCCGGTCTTGTGAGAAAGGGGCACTGGGAGAAGGGGAGGTTGAGGAGGCAGGGGAGTTCTTCCCTGATTTCAGTGATGTAGGCTGGCCTTACTTGCTGGGCTTGGAAGATGTTTAATTCTGATTCTCTCTCCTGAGCCCTCACCCTGACACTCTGTGCTCCAGCCACCACTGCTGAGGGTCTCTCACCTGTGATTTCCTCCAACTATGTGACCACATAATCCACATTCGAGTGTTTTCTGTTTATTTGTCTGTTTATTTCTTTTCTAGTTCCTACTAATCCGAAGGTGGACCTCTAGCCCTTTGTTGGCCCACATCTGCATCTGCTCCTGATTGACCCTATCGGTAAGGGTCAAGCAAGACCTGATTCTCTCTCCCCAGCTTTTCATCTGTGTGGCGAATGGGGTGCATATTCCAGGAGCTCTCTCCAAATAAACGCTTTACTACAGTTCCCTCTAATTCCCAACAGTCTAGCCTTTTATACTCTAATTGTGGGTCATTGGCTTCAGAAGTCATGAAACCAGCTTTCTTTGCACATGTCCCATGGGCTTTGACAGCAACTTTGGCATGTTGGCATCTGTTCTTTTGTGTTTCAGTAGAAACTTCCAATTCAGCAGCTTCAACATGTGTAGTGGAACCTGCAACGTGCGGGCATGATGCTTAGGTCTGGAGATACACACATGAATAGGGTCTTCCCTTTGTCCTCATGGAGCACACAGTCTAAGCACATGGACGAAATACATAACTCACTGTGTGCAGTGATGATAGGCTACATACAGCAGCACCAACTCAAACAGGGAGGGAGGGGCCACCTAGGCAGAGCATGAATCCTAAAGGTAATGTCCTAAATTTACTTAGTAATGATCAGCTCCTGCTTTTCAACACACCCTACGATCTCATTTCTGACCTACAATATCAACAAAACATTCTCGCCAATAAAGCCAAATGCAAACACTGGATCCTTGCTTCTCAGCAAGTCTCCAGCCAAGGAGTTAGGACACCCATTTCTCTGTCTCCCAGGCACTCCTGATCTCTTTCTAGTGGGGCCTCCTGATTTGGTTGGGTAAGGAGAAAGCATACCCTTCTCTTCCCTGTGGCAAGTAGAGGAAAATTCAAAGAATTCTTGTTTTATTTTGCTTTGTTATTTTATTTTTATTATTTAGTTTCTAATATTAGTGAAAATAAAAGTGTTTAAATATAAGTACTTATTGGTTCTAGGCCAAAATGATGTAGACTTCCTTTTCCCTGTCCCTTCCCTCCAAACACTCTAGAAGTAATTTAAAAGATAACACAATTAGACTCTGAAAGGTAGAAAGAGAAATGCAGACTGTTAGAGATCTTGATATTTGAGGGAACAACCCTAAGGTGGGTTCCCTAGGTTTTCTTTTCATTTCCCATATATCCTAAATGATGCTCCAGAGAGGTCTGCAAGGTAGAATTTCTAGCAGGTACAGACCAACCAACAAGCAAACAGATTAAAAAATATGCCTTCTGTGGCTAAAAAGGAACAGGATATGAGCAGAAAAGCAGTAGTGACTTGGAAGAATAATAAATGTGCATGCACCAAACAACAAAACTTCAAAGTACATGAAGCAAATATTGACAGGGATGAAAGGATAAACAGACTAATGCACAATTCTAGTTGGGGAATTAAAGACCTCTCAACATTTGATAGACTTATTAGGAAAGACTGAGGCAGAGAGATCACAATATCATCACATAGATCTTGTTAATATTTATAGAATATTGCAAGTAACAAGAACAGTATCCACATTCTATTCAAGTGCCCATAGATAATGGAATTTTTCCCAGAGAAAGAAAAGCTTATTGTCACACAAAAACTTGTACACAAATGTTCATAGAAGTTTTATTTATAATGCAATATATCTTTAGTCATAAAACAAACCTCAACAAACTTAAAAGAATTGAAATCATGTACAATATGTTTCCTAATCAGAATGGAAACAAACTGGAAATCTGTCAAAGAAAGACAATGGGGACATAATCAAACCCATGGAATTTAAACAGCACACATCTAAATATTCTTGGATCAAAGAGAAAGTCTTGAAGGAAATAAAAAAACAAAAAAATGCATGGCAGCTTTGTTCAATAAAAGCCCTAACTAGAAACTAGTCAGTCGCCCTTGAGGGGTGAACGGTTAAACGAATCGCAGTCAGCACAGCATGGAATGCTGTTCAGCCATAAAAACAAGAAACTGTTGATACACAACCACTTGAATGAATCTCAGTGAAATAATGCTAGTGAAAAAAGCTAATCTCAAAAGGTTATATAATGTGTTAGTTAATTGATACAATATTCTTAAAATAATAAAATTATAGAGACAGAGAACAGACCAGTAGTTTTAGTATGTGCTACAACCTCCTGTCTTATTTGTTATGCCCCAGAGCCTAGCCTGGTGCTGAGTACACGGGAGTCATTCAGCAATGCTTGTCCCTGTGTTTGCTCAAATGAAAATGCCTGACTCTGCCACAGTGGGGAGACAGTGAGGAAGGAAAAGAAGAAATATTTCCTTTAGAATGGGAAATTTTTTATTGGAATGCCTATCTTGCAAATGAGTTTCAGCCCCAGGCAAGTTTGCTATAGATTCACTGTAACTAAAGAAATTTACAGCAAAGGGTTCTTGGGGTGAAAAGGTTATACCCAACTTTATTTCCAGGTGGCAGGTCAGTCACTAAAATCCTGTTCACTCAGAGCAAGTCTGTGTTATCACTGCTGCTTAGATGCAGCAAGCTGGTCTCTGCCTCTGGGCCTCTGTCCTCGGCGCTGCCACCACTCCAGCCTCCGCTCCACTCTCCTACAGCCTTGCAGCCCCGCCACCCCATCGCCGCAGAGCACTGAGTGGAACTCTTTATATTAACACAATAATGGCTTATTGCCTAAAGGTATGGAAGCAGCAGCATAGCAACAGGCCAGTCACATATGGTGGTTTAAGTTCAGCGAGGATCCTGGCCATAGGAACCCCACTTTACCCACAATGCCTTACACCTTTATCTTTCATCTTCTTTTAGTTTCTATAGCAATGTACTTCATACCTACCTTCATATTACCAATAGCAATTCTCTTAATATTATATTTACCAAGTAATTTGCAAATATTTCCTGTCATTGTTTTTCTGGTCATATCAAAGAATACCACCACTTTGCAAAAAGAAAAGGTGCTATGACACAGTGCTCATGGCTCAATGTTCATTTGGTTAGTCAATACATAAATATGCAGAATTCAAACTAGATCCTCCTTGTTCTCCTCTTAAGTATCAATTTAAGTTAAAAATCTCTACAGCCATCTCCTATAGGAAGATCTTTGTGCTAGGTAAGGATTTGCAGAAATGCAGAGAACAGTGTGTGTGTGTTCTCATGGTCCTAGACTCTAGACTGCACTGTGATAAGCTCTGCAGGAAAGAGAACAGTGGTTCATAAGCACAGAGGAGGGGCACAACGCCAGCTCTGGGCTGACACTCTGTGTGTGTGTGTGTGTGTGTGTGTGTGTGTGTGTGTGTGTGTGTGTGTGTGATGGCATAGGGTGCGTACTGGATGAGAAAGAGAAACAGCACAAGTCAAAGGCAGGAGGCTGGGCAGATGGCGCAGCTCCTGCCCTGTGTTTACATTCCTCGGGGCTTGTGTGTCCAAGAGGCTTCCGCTCCTGACCCAGAGGCCTGTGTGCCGGGCTCCCTCCGGCCTCGTACATGCCTGTGCAGTCTACCTTTAACCTTTCGCAAAGTGCTTCATCTCCATGTCTTCATTTGAAGACCAGAGATAAGATAATAATAGTTCTACCTCAGAGGTTCTGGTGAGGCATGAATGATTTATCTGCAAAGAGCCCTGAGAGCAGTGCCTGGCCAGAGCGAGCACAGGCAGATGCGATGAGAGTGAGGCTGGGGAGCACCCTTGCTTCATCTGGAAATGGAGATGGGAATGTGTGCGCAGTGGTCCTGGTGAGCCCAGGCGTCTGTGTCTTCCCCCTGCCTGCTTTCCAGAGGGCCGGCCTGTTGAGGGGGCAGCTCTGGCCTCCCCCAGGTATCATTATCTGTAGTAAGAACCGTGAAGTGCAGTCCCCATTTATTTTGTGCTCTACGGGCACTGCAGTCATGAGCATCCTCTGGGAGTTGGGAATTTCTGAATGGATACCAGCAGGCGCTCAGAAAAATGCCCAAGGTGTCCTCACCTCCGGGCTCCAGGCTGTAAATCTGGGCACATTCCCCAGCCTTAAAATCACCCCACGTGTGCAGAGGAGCGGCCTTTCAATGCCCACCCTCCGCAGACTCCAGGTGGCAGGCCCGTAAAGCTGCCAGCAGCCCATTGGGCAGAGGTCACACTGAATTCATGTCTGTTCAGCTCCCAATACTTCCCGAGGCTCTGGAACTGGAAAATAACTCTTTATTCCCATTGCCTACTTAAAAAGCATGATAGAGATTCTTGAGGAACTAAATAGCCCAATAAAATAAAATAAAATAATTCTAATTTTAAATACAGTGGGAGGACCTACTGAGTCAGGGCCTTGAAGCTGCCTGGGAACACTGGGTGAATGTGCCCCCCCCCCCCTGGGAGCTGCAGGGAAGGACAGAGCCCCCTGTACCTTTCTTTGACTGGGATTCACAGTGACCAATGTGTGGAGGAGCCTGATGGCCTGGCTTACCCTGCACAGCCTTTAGGTGCTTGGAGGTGAGCAAGGCCCCTGAGATAAATCCCATGAGGTTTAAAAGACATGAGAAGGCCATCAGGCCATGGAGCTGGCCCAGGGGCGAGAAGGGCCAACTGTGAGTCTGCGTCTGGGGTGCAAGAATGCAGCGTCTGGGTCCAGGGGACAGCCTGCTCCTGCAAGAGGTGGCTCTGAGGGGTTTAGAGTGGTGGCATTGTGAGCGATCTTACTTCGACATCAAAACTAGGTGTGGCTGTTAGTCTTCCTGCGCTCTCAGGGCCTGGAGAGGCCATGCTGTGGCGTGGCCGCAAGAGGTGCAGGTCAGGTCCAGCCGTGTCCTCAGCCTGCTGAGCTGGAGCCCCTGCTCCGGCCGGCAGTCTACAGCATTGTGGTGGCTGGGCCACCCCACTGCCTAACGGCAGCACCTCTGTGGACGTGGGTTCCTGAGGCTGGCTGTGATTTGCAGCAGTGAGTGGGGAGTGACTCTCCCTGGGTGCTTGGAGCGCTGCTGCCTGGCAGTGAGGCTCCCTCACCCACACAGACCCAGCTGAGCCTGGCCAGAACGCCTGGAAGCCTGGGAGAGCTCAAGGGATTCCTTACCTAATGGGTGGGAGGGTCCTGGGCAGAGGCATATACAGAGAGAGTGTCAGTAAAGGTTCACGTTTACTCTGAGATGCTACAGAGAGGGCATCAGGTGCGCCCCGGAGCTGAGAGTCATACGTGAGTCCTAGTACTCACGCGCTCAGCGTTAAGCAAACATGTGTTACAGAAAAACTATATAAAGGAACTTTGGCAGCATGCATGTTGTGGTTTTAAAGATCAGTGAGCCATGGCTGGGTTCTAAAGGATCATACTGCATACAAGGATTAAAAATACTTATAAATAATTCTGTTTATTTAAGGTGTGTCTATATACACATATTCTACTGTAAAGTTCACTCATTTGCTTGGTTACAGTATCACTGTCCATCCCCTGCCCACTGTTCTAGGGCACACGGGACACGATGGCTCTGAGATAAGCCAGCAAACCCGGCCCCATGCCCTCTGTATTCTCTTAGTAGAATGATTTGGTTAACAGCTGCTTAATCTTCAAGGCTCAAAAGTCTACCGGGTACCCAGAACCTTCACATAAGCATAGATACCCCTTATTCAATTGTTTCGGTAGTGCTGATGTAAAATTTCATGTTTGTACATTCGTTTTCTCATCTCTTTTTGATGTGACTCTGCCTGGGAAGTCCACGAGGGCAGGCTCTGGGTCTCACGTGGCCACTGCCACGTCCCGGGTGTAGAAAACGCCTGGTGTGGTGTAGGCAGATAGTCCTGCTGAGTGAAAAACAGAATAATGAATGGTGAGTGCCCTCTGAGAATCTCTAAGGGAGGCCAGTGCAGGCAGGAGAAACCTCCGACCACAGGCATCTCTAAGCCCCACTTTCCCCCCAGCAGGTTTTAGGACGATCATTCCTCTGAAGAGCGTCTGCCTCATGGCTGAGAGGCAGGGCTCCTGCCATCAGACGCGCTGCTGCTCCTGGATGCCCAGGCCAGCCCTCAGCCTGCCCTTCCCAGGAGGCTCTGTGCCCTACACTGTTGCTGTCCTCCCTGACCTCTGGCTCAGGCTATACAACATCGCCGCCATCCTCTGCAAGCCCTAAGGGCTACACTGCAGCCTCCAGCCATGCTCCTTGGCCACTGAACTTGTCTCCAGAGAAAGCGCAGGCATCCCAGGAACGTCGTGAGCCGACACCGCCATGCCCTGTCCCTCAGCAGTGCCGGCATCCTCAGAGCCTGTTTCCCAGGGTAGGGCTGTTCCACTTGCAAGGACACTGTGTTGTTCATGACCTAGTGAAGAGGTGGCCAGAGTTGCCCAGATCTCCACAGCTTCTTACCAGGGCTGCCACCATCCCTGCCGAATTCCTGAGGATGGATGGGTCCATCTACAGGTAACAACCCGAATGCGCAGATATAAATGCCGACAGTCCACCACACACACTCGAGAAAACCCGCAGTGACCTCTGACAGTCCCTTGAAATGGCGGGTCAGGCTTCACCCTGCAGACGACTTTGTCCCAGAGAGGCCAGGCCTCTGTGTCTGTTCCCTGCCTTCTCCTGACCTCTCCCTCCTCGTACTGGCCCCATGGATTTAATTTTTTCTGTTGTCAAGTAACAGAGACAGAAAGTAACAGAGAAATCACAGGACCCTTCTTTCCCAGGCTTATGCCCAACCCCCACCACGCCTCGTCTTATTTTGCCCTCTTTCCAGGCTGGCCCGCCCCGCCCCAGCCCCCACTGGGGAACACCTCACAAGGGGCCTCCCCTGACCCATCACTGCCTGCCTTGTGGGGATCCTGCACCCACAGGACAAAGTGAAGGGACAGGTTTTGCAGATGTGCCGAGAGTTAGGAGTGGGGGCATGTCTCAGCCATCGACGCTGTTTCTATCAGTTTGAATTCCCAACCTACACTCCTTATATGATGATCCCCACTCTGCAGTATCCCGGCTGAAACGTGACTTTACTTCTCTTTGAAAGCATTTTACATATAGCAAATTTATCAAGTCCCTCGTCCTCCAAAGAAAACAACAAGCCACCTACTAGTCTGGGTGATGCACAATAAAATCGTTTTCCAGCAGCTCCTATTAAATGTTCAAATAAACACTATAAATGCTTCAGGGCCACTTTACGGGTTTCTTGGATAGCTCTTATGAAATCATTAAAGATCTCCAACCCAAATCAAGCTGCATAACTTAGATGATTATTTCAGGGTTTCATCAGGGCTGTGAAATAATGCAGTGTGTGTGTGTGTGTGTGTGTGTGTGTGTGTGTGTGTGTGTGTGTGTGCGCGCGCACCTATATGTGTGCACGTGCATGCATGAGTGGGTGTATGTGTGTTCCAGATGCCACAAGGCTCACACAGACATTTGTGTCACTGGCTTTCATCCATAACAATCCCCATGAGAGCATCACCCAGGAGGCAAAGGGGGCCCAGGTTTCAGAAGCAAGCTTATCAGGGCACACTGTCCCACATCAGTCTGCATGCCGGCGGGGACAGAGCCTCAACAAGGGAGGACAAGGCAAGACACAGGGGCAGGAAAGCTGCTGTGATGTTCACCCTCCTTCCTCCAGGGGTTCCCCCAGCCCCAGCACTGCTGCCCCTGAGCCCAGGCCACGCTGTCCTCTGCTGGCCCCCAGCCCCCAGCACGGCTTTCCCAGATCCCGGGCCACGCTGTCCTTCCCTGGCCCCCAGCCCCAGCAAGGCTTTTCTGGATCCCAGGCCACTCTGTCCCTTCCTGGCATTCTTCTCTCAACCTTGCAAGTGGGCCATCTTTGCCCACAGACCTCTTCACTTCCATCTGCAAGGTCACTCCCCACCTGTGGGTCTCTCTTCCTCTATCCTGGGACCACTTCTTCTTTTCACCCTACTGATTAGAGATGGTTCTCACCCATTCCCCTTTCCAGGCAGCTGGCGCAGCTTCTACAGCCCTTCAAGTGGGCTTCAGAAGGGCTGAGAGCACCCTTCCCACCTACTCAGAGAAGCAGAAGTGTCGCTGCTGTGCTCTTGGTGTCTCCGGCAGGGTGGACATGGTGCACTCCTAAGTCCTGAAGGGTCCTGCTCGTTGGCTGTGGGGCGGCCACACCCTTGCTGCCCTCTGACAGGGCCATGGCAGAGAACTCTTTAGAAACAGGGAATTCCATGAGAATACCCGTGAGCTCTTGGGTGAGAGGCAGGAATGTCACCTCCAGCACTGTGCCGTAATGGCCTTCTGGAGCTTGGAGCTCTCTGAAACGACAGTACAAACCTCCCTGTGAGGGAAGAGAGAGAAGAGCCCAGGAGCTGAAAGAGAGACACAAACGGAGCAGGGAGCCCTGTTAACTCATTGTCTGTAGTGTGTGGTTCAAACAGACCTCCTTGCTTTCTGCCTGTTCTTGGTAGTTATGGACAGAATCTGGGTGGGGTCCTCCACTCTAGTAATAAGGTATTTATGTAGCAAGATTCCCAGCTAGACCCTAAAAGATACTAAATGGATGAGCCGGAAGGAGTTTATTCTCACAGTGCCAGAAGAGTACGCTGGAAGGAGGAGGAAGGGATCAGATACAGGCAGGCGGGTCCGGTGGCACAGGGAGAGCAAGCAGGTCACGGGGCAGGCATGCAGTGACGCAGAGAGCACCGGCCCCTGCTCCCTGTGGCCTTGTGTTCGTGTCTCATGGAGTGTAGGGTGGCTGAACTTAAGATCCACTAAAATCCCGTAAGGGCATCAGGTCCCAGTCTGAAACTCAGGCCCTGCTGACAGGGAGAAACCTTCACCCCATGTGGAGGGCAACTCAGGATGGAAGACAGCAGTGCTTTGGGGTGAATGGCACAGGGGCACTTGTGAGACTCTTCTTGGGGACTCCTAGACCATACAGGATGACGCTTTGCATAACTAAGGGGTTCATGAAGAATGAGTGAAGGAAAGAACAGTGTGAGCCTGGCCAAAATAGGGAGATAGTTCCTGTGTAGGATCTTCCCAGTAAGGATTGAGTGCACAGAGAGTAAGTTTTGGGATTACACATGCGTGGGGCTTGGTGCCCCATGCCAGTTATCGAGCTGTCCTCAGATTCAGTCTCTTCATCTTTGAAACGGGGACAACAATGTCTGCCTCTCCAAGGAGTGAGAGGGGGCGGAGTGTTCATGCGCGTACAGCTTTATCCGTCTTGCATTCATCATTTTTCAGTGAATGTATATGGAAAAAGTATGAATGCGCCATCATCACGTACTGACAAAGCCTGTATTCTTTGAGGGGCCTTATTTGTCTTACTAGGACTAATCTTTCTCATTCTGCACTGATATTTCCTGTAAAAAGACTCATGGGCCTCACTTGGTCTCTGCGTATCAGGAAGTGAGATAAAGTGCCCTCTTTGTCATCGTGAAGGGCCCCTCAGGAGTGCCTGGGTCAAGCTCGCATGACCTGCACTGGGAGGGTAAGGTTCTGGGCTTCGGCTGAGAGCCTCTCTGCGCGTTGAAGCAGATCCAGAGAGGTTGCAGAGAATGACCCGGCCTCTGCCTTGAAGGACCCTCCAGCGCACCTTCATGCCCAGGTGGAGGGCAGACACTTCTCAGAGAGGTCAAGAAAGCAGGGTTTCATTTCATTAAGATTATTTACTTAAGATTGTCTCAATCATGATTTATAGTCTGCATTTCAGACTATGTCAAAATACCTTCTCAGGCAGGACAGCTCTTCTGGCTTCATTCTTGCATCCCATAGTTACTTACAGGTGTGGTTATATGCTGGGCAGTGCGCCGGCAACTGGGGGTAATATGTGCAGCAAGCGCCCTCCCTGTCCCTTCTTGGAATGGTGGGGACAGACAATTACAGGCAAATACAGTAAGATGAATGCTCTGATGTACAGTAAGCGGAAAGCATATGTGAGGGGTAAGGAATTAGAAAAGTGTTGGCATTTTCAAGGAAGTGAAAGAATTTCAGTCTGTACAGAGCATGGGGAGTAGAGGGAGAGATGAAAACGGAGAGGTGAGAAGGGCCTGGGTACACAAGGCCGAGGAACTCAGGGGAAGCCAAGCAACAGGGGGACACATTTGTAAGACGGCCATGATACTTAGGTTTCTGACTTAGACACACAGTGCTCTTGGCTAGGATATGGAGAATGAGTTAAAGGCGAGGCTGGCAGTACTGCGGTCTAGAACAGGCCTAGAGGGCCTAGGGAGCCAAGAATCCATGCAGGAGTCCCAGTCTGTAATTCAGAGGATGGTGGTCTGGACATTGGTGGAAGGAGGGAAACTGAGATTATGGATGGATTACAGAGACCATATGGCAGGTGGAAACTGGAAGCTGGAAACTAAAGACTCTTTCTGACCAGCAGGGATCCTCTTTCCCCATTAACAGATTGCTTAATATTGGAGCTCTTGCCAAAGGAGGAGGGCAGGTTTATCAGGCTTCCTGGACAAAGTAGCTGATAGTGGGGCCATCCGTCCACTCACTGCCTCTCCTGACAACTTTGCTCCTATTGCAGGACTTTCCCGAGGCTCCAAAGTTCTCCCTCATCATAGGTGGTTATCAGTGGGTGGTCGTAGGCCAGGACCGTACACGGCACGGGGTTCAGTGCTCACCTCCATTCATAGGCGGTTAAATTATCCTCAGATGTCACGTGAGCTGCCCACATGGCCAAGAAATCCGTCTCATCTGTGGGAAAGCTCAGATTTCTCTGCTTCCCCTCCAGGTCCTGAAGGTCAGGAGACCCGCGCCCTTGTAAGCCCCTTTCCAGAAGTCTCACCAATCTCTGCCCCATTTCTCTCTAAGCCTTTGTCAAAGCAACAGGGACTTCATCTTTATCCTGCCAAAGATGGTCAAATTTTACTAATGTTTAAACTTTTTTATGTTCAGGACTTGACCAACATAGAATCCTTTCCAATAATAAGACCCTTTAAACCAAACAGAGCCCTCACTGTGACACAGTCTGGGGGCGACCTCAGCGTTCCTCTCGCAGCCTCGGTTGCCGTGAGCTGTGTTGTGGGCAGTGAGCGGGGACCACACGTGATGCAAACCCCTTCCAGGCCCGGACCTGGAGCAGATCCCACTTGCTACTCCAGCCCTCTCTTCCTCCTGTGAGGAGGGCCACGCTGGGTTCCCTGTTTCAGGTGGCAAAGCCACATGGCGCAAAATGACCACCAACCCCCTTAGACTTTGTTTGAGTGAGACATAAATCTTCCCTTTGTGAAACCAGGGGAATTTGGGCATTTATTTATTAATGTAGCATAGCGTAGCCTATCCAGACCCATGAATCTTTGGAACACTAAATATACTCGAGAATGACTCCTACTTCTTTTCAAAGGCAAAATACTCATCAACAAATTTGAAAACACCAGCATTCAGGCTGAGATGCTCTCCTTGCCCCATCACAAAAAGGACTTGATTATGAAGAAGACTTTTTAAGCTCCTATAGAACATTTAGGAAGTACAGTGACGATGCTTGCATATTTTTTGGATGTGGGGATGAGCAGGGCAGTGGTGGTGAGACACGGCTAGGTGGCAGTGTTTCCTGGGAGAGAGAGAGGGGCCTGGAGAAAGAGAGCACCGAATTCTGATTTGTTTTGTTTTGATTTTGTGGGAAGTAAGAGGAGATGATCCATCCCACGTTGGGCTTGCTGATTTTAAGGTATGTGTGCACATCCAAGTTGAGAATCTGGTGGGAAGTTGGATACATGGGCCTGAAACTAGGAAGAGAAATCTGGGCTGGAATGGCAGGTTTTTGAGTCATCAGTATATAAATCGATGCCATCAGAGTTAAATGAATTCACCCAGAGAGAAGGTGAAAAATAAGAAGACAAAATCCTGAGATAAGGCCCCACAGGAATGCTCACCTTAAGTGTGCAGACTCTATGCAAGGCTGTGAAGGAGGCAGAGTATGCCGGCAGAAACATGCTCGTGTCCTGCAAAGGAGCCCAGAAAATATGCAGGGTGCAGAGTGGACAGGGTGATGCTAGAGACCTCCTAGGATAGAGCCAGGGACCGTCGGCAGGCTAGGAGTAAAGAAGCCACTGATGGTGGCCAGAGTGGGGTGATGGCACTGATGTCCTGTGCTGAGGGGCGGATGGAGATGAAGGGGAGAATGGGTGCAGAGGAGGCAGACCTCCCCTGGGATGGGCTGGAGGGGAGGGCAGGCAGACCTGCCTGTAATGGTTGTAGGAAGTCTGGGACATTCCCAGTGAAGGACGATGTCTGCTGGGAGGGGCTGAGATAAGGAAGAGGGAGGTTAGAAATTTGGTGACGCATTTGTCGGAAATTGGGAAAAGAGGCTTTTTGGGGTAATAGTAAAGGTCTATTCCCACAATTTAGGTTGGAGACCTTAAGTTTGAGGTGGCAGCAGTCTATCTAGTTTTCTGCCTTCTCAAATGAGGCTTAGCAACCTGTTTGTAAAAGTGGCAACTGCAGAGCAGACCCTGGAATGACCTAGGGTTGGGGTTTTATAGAGCAGATGTGAAAGGTAGAGAGAAAGAAGTGAAGCTTGAGAAAAAACATGTGTTCTATTGTTTATTGTTTACGGTGATGATCTTGGAGTCCAGGAAAAGCTGAGAAGCCAGTAAATGTTTGGCTTCACAGGTCGCTGAAAGTGGGGTAAGGTGACTGCTCTTAGTCTGTCACGGGATGTGGCTCTTGGAAGGCAGTGCCTGAGGCTGGGGGTACGGGTGGGGGTGGATGTTCCTGTTCTAAGGTAATACTTTCCCCCACGATCTCACTTTTACACCAGCTATTGGGTTACTTCCTTTATGGTAAGAATTTAACTCCACTTCTAGGAATTGACCTAAAGAAAACAAAATCTCGGATTCAGAAAGATATACGCAGCCCCTCCGCACACCGATGCTTGAGCGCCATCCACGAGATGACGGCAGACCTGAGATTCGGGGTCAGCTTGTTTGTACGTGGGTGTGTGTGGTTTGGGATTCGTGGCCTAACTCCCCTGAGACATCTCTTCTTCTGACGACTGTCAGTACTGCCCTACCTTCCTCCCCAGCAGTCTTTGGAAGGACCAGTGAGGTAGAGCACACGAAGGGATGGGATGTTGACAACTGGGGACTGTTGCTGAAATAGGAAGCCTCAGGTGAGGAGGAAGCCTGTGCTTGAGGTAAGCAGGTAACTGTCCAGAATTTGAGGTGAATCTTCAGTTGGTGTTGGGGGTATCTTATGGCCAACTAACCTTGGGGTTAACAAGGCCATTATTAAGGGAAGCTGAAAGTGAGCTCCATCACCGCAGGTGGGTGTTAGGGCTTTGGGAAATCGGTGTGGCAAAGCAATGGAAGGGGATACCCCAGAGCAGAGACTGGGAAGCTGCCCTCACTGGAATAGTTAAGACAGAGGGTAGATAAAGACAGGAAAGCTTGGAGGACTCTTTCTCTGCTTTGAAAGTCAAGCCAATGACCTCTAAGTTCCCCTCCATTTTATACTTTATCATTTTATGACCCTATAACTATGCTAACCAGCCACAGAATGAGGCTGTTATTTTATACTATAATTTGCCATAAATACCTTAATGATAAGCTCAGAGTGTTAAAGAACTCTTAAAGCTTTCTTTAATCTAAATACATATTCCACTGGGAATCACTAGGTTATAAGGTATCTTGTATTTTTATAGTTAAACGGGAAAAAAGATGTTACCCTGAAAAAGATGTAGTTCTTTTTTTTTTAAGGTCTTTTGGAAGAAGCAGAAATGACATTTCAAATCAGAGCCTTTTGTTTTCCCCATGCCAGTTCCTGCCAGGCTACTCTGGGTGACGGGAAGCCAGAAGTTCCAGACCCAGAGCACGTGACTGCTGAGGCACACCCACGTGGCAGCACGAGCAGGTGTGACCAGTCTGAATGAAGGTGCAGACAGGTCCGTTACGTTTTAGAGCTTGAAGATGCTGGAAATTGTTAGGTCCTCTTAAAAAGAAGCCACTGAGGCCCAGGATGAGCAGGGAACAGGTTTCAGTGACAGAGGGGGTTGTTCCGTGCCTCTGTGTGACCCCCTTGTGAGGACCAAGGGTGGACCCGCTGCTTTTCAAAGATGACCTAAAGTGATTCTGTCAGTCAATAGTCTCTCTTCACTTGCATGACGGCTCTTCACTTGGACTGGAAATAAACCAGCCTATAAATTCAGAAAAAATGTTGCTGTGCAGGATGTATTGATCTTTCATATGTGCCTGAAGCATTTTATCTAGTAGAGAAAGGAAAAAAAATCTGTGTCTTATTTATTTCCTGACCTGGGCAGAACCACTTGGAGAAGTGTTCCTCGAGGGGTATTCTGGGGTGTACTAAGTCTGTGGAACACTGCTAGGTGAAAAGTAGGTGTCTCAATCAAGTATATTTGGCAGAATTTTTCAGGACTCTGTGCTGCAGGGTTTCTCGGGAACTTCAACGTGATAACGTACAGTAGGTCTTTCCAAGAAGCATAGGGTTAATTAGTCAGTACTTTTTGGTGACACATCTCAAAGAACTGGCGTTCTTCAGAATACAGTTTCTAACTTAGAGATTTCAGCCGAAGAAAAATATCACTGAAGTTCATAGAGAAATGGCAGTGAAATAAACAGAAAGAACACATTTACCATAATTAACTAAACAGCTTTCTTTCAGTACTTTAATCAAGGGCAATAAAACAAAACCAAACAAAACTCAAAAAATAAGATGGTAATTTAAATACTTCACTGGGAATTACTAAGCCTTAAATTTTGTGTAACAATGGAATTGTGGAGGCATTTTGATACATATAGAATCAGAAAAGAATGACAGTTCTTAGAATAGTTTTCCTGATGACATAGAAAACTAGATTGATTTTCAGGACAAGGTAGGAATAGAGGGAAACTTCCTTGACTTGGTGAAAACCAAATCTACAAAATACTTATAGTTAACATCATACTTAATGATGAGAAACTTGATGCTTTTTACCTAAAATCAGGAACAAAATAATGATGTCCCTTCTCACTGAGAGATATTCTATGTTCATGGTAAGGAAGACTCAATATTGACACTTGATCTAGATCCAGTATCTGCATCAAAATTCAAACAAGTTATTTTGTGGATATTGGCAAACTTATTTTAAACTTCATATGGAGAAGTAAAAGACCGAGAATGGACAACACAGTATTGAAGAAGAACAGTGAGGGGACTGGAGCTGCCCAACAGCAGTCAAGGCAGTGTGGTATTGGCCAAAAACTAGACATATCAATGGAACCATATTAGAGAGCCGACAGATGGAGCCACACAAAAATAGTCAGCTGTTGTTTGACAAAGGAACAGAGACAATTCAATGGAGAAAGGAGTGTATTTTTAATGAATGGTGCTAGAACAAGTGGACAGTCTCATGCAAAAAAAAAAAATCTAGACACAGATGTTTTACCTTTCACCTTTCACTGAAATGAACTCCGAATGGATCATAGACCTAAATGTAAAATACACAACTATAAAACTCCTAGCACAGGAGATAAAATCTAGGTGACCAGAACTGGTGATAACTTTTTAGATATAACACCAAGTCCATGAAAGAAAAATTGATAAAATGGACTTGATTAAAATTAAGAACTCCTGATCTGTGAAAGAGATTATTAAAAGAACAAAAAGACACACCACTAACTGGAAGAAAATGTTGCAAAACACGTATTTGATAAAGGACTGGTACCCAAAATATGCAAAGAACTCTTAAAATCCAGTAAGAAATAACCCAATTATAAAATGAACAAATGATCTAAACAGACATTTCACCAAGAAGATAGCCACATGGCAAATTAAAGCATAGAAAGATGCTCAATATCATCTGTCATCAAAGAAATGCAAATTAAGGTGATAATATCATGTCCCTACACACCTATTAGCATGACTCAAACTCAAAACACTACAACCGCAAGCGCTGGCAAAGATGTGGGGCAGCAGAAACTCTCATTCATTACTGACAGGAATGCAAAATAGTTCAGCTACTTTGGAAGACATTTTGTCAGGTTCTTAGAAAACTAAGCCATATGATCCATAAATAGTCCTTTCTGGTATTTATCCAAATAAAATAAGTTAAAAAAAAACTCTGTCTACAGAAAAACATGAATATTTATAGAGGCTCTATTCGTAATTGCCAAAACTTGGAAACAACTAAGATATTTTCCAATTAGATAGTGGTAAACTGTGATAAATCCAGACAAAGGAATTCTACTCAATGATAAAAAGAAATATGCTATCAAGCCACAAAAAGACATGGAGGAAACTTAAATGAAAGGAGTGAAAGAAGGCAATCTGAAAAGGGTGATTCCAAATATATGATATTCTGGAGAAGGCAAAACCAGGGTTTGGGGGAGGAAAGGGTGGATGAATGGGTAGAACACCCTAAGTTGTAGTGCGGTGAAACAATTCTGGGTGATGCTGTGATGGTGGATACATATCATCATTCACTTGTCAAATGCCATAGAATATGATTCACCAAGAATGAACTCTAATGTGAGCTCTGCTCTCGATGATGATGTATCAATAGTGGCTCATCAATCGTAACAAACGTACAACTCTAATACACAATGTTAATAATAAGAGAAATTGTGTAGGGGGATGGGAGATATAAAGGAACTCTCTGCTTTTCATTTAATTTTTGTATAAAACTAAAACTGGTTTTTAAAAAGTCTATTAATTAAAAAAAGGAAAAACCTCATTGAAATTCACTGAGATGTGGCAGTAAATAGAACACTTTTTAAAAACCATGTTTAATGTTTTCTTTAGTGCTTAAATCAAAGGAAAAAATCAGAAAATAAGCTGGCAACTTAAGTAGCTCAGCAGAATTTTTATATATACAGAATAATACAGAAAGCAATAAAAGGTCTTAGGTTGGTTTGCCTGCTGACAAAACAAAATTATCAAAGAGTTAAGTATCCTGACAAACAGCAAGCCCTTAGCATAGTGTTTGGCATACACGATATACACAATCAAGCCAATGCAGTGCCAAGCAGTTGGTGGTCTGTGCTTAATAAGTGTATACACAATGCAAATAATGAGAATACAGAGAACTGAGAACACGTTGCAGACTCTAGCATTCATGATGGGACTGAAGTTTGAATTCATATTAAAACAAAGAAAAAAAGAAAATCTAATAGGTAAAGAAAATAAATACAGGCAAAAACAGGGAGGGGCAACAGAAAGGTAGAAATAAATAGTGAACAGAAACATAGAAATACACCCTCCTTGGTCATTGATCAGAACTATTGCATGGAATATTCTTGCCAAGAAAGGCAGTAGTTTTAAGGAGGCATTAGCATAAAGCTCTTTGTTATGGGTCAAGCAAGACTGTCAGATGGAGGAGAAGCGGAAGGGGATTGGAGAAAGGCAGTGTTGGGTGGTGTCACAGCCCATGGCCCCTGCTGCCAGAGGTGGGGGTCTGTAGTCACAGGACAGCCAGTCAGAGGACAGCTGAGACCTCAGAAGAGGCACAAAAATCTCCACTATATCCATTGCCTCAAGTTTCAACCAAAGAAATAATAGAAACCAAAGGGTGCTTCTTAGTAAATTTTATGATGTAGCCTGAGGGATATTTCCTAAGTTAAGAACAAAATGAGCAATAGTACATAAATGTTAGGATATTACAGCGGTTTCTTTTATTTGTCGGTTTAAAATGACTTGAATTAGTACCGCTTGTTTCACAGAAACTAACGGCAATGGCCATTCTTTAACAACTTTATTAAGATATAATCCACATACCATAAAATTCACCCACTTAAAGCATAGAGTTCAATGATGTTTTTTGCTATGTTCACAGAGTTGTGCAAACATCACCAAATGGAATTCTGAACATTTTCAGCACCCCCAAAAGAAACCCTGTGCCGTTAGCATTCACTGTGCTTTCATGCCAACCCCTGGCCCAGGCAACCTCTAATCTACTTTCCATCTCTACAGATTTGCCTACTCTGACATTTCAAATGAATGCAATCCTATGTTATATTTTTTGTCTTGATTCTTTCCCTTGGCATGTTTTCAGAATCTATCCATGATGTAGCATGCATCAGCATTTCTCTCCTTTTGTAGCCAAATAATATTTACGTTTTGTTTACCAGTTTTTCACATGATGGGCACTTGAGTTATTTCCAACTTTTCCTACTGAGAATAATGCTGTAATGAATATTCATGTACAAATTTTAATGTGACCATATGTTTTCATTTCTTGTGCATATATACCTAGGAGAGGAATTTCTGGGCAATATGGTTAATCTATATTTAGCTTTTGGAAGACTGCCAAACTATTTTCCAAGGGCTGCACCATTTTACATCTCTCCCAGCAGTGTATCAGAGTCCTGATTTCTCTACATCCTTGACAACAACTGTTTTAATAGAGCACTGAGTAGATGTGGGGTGATAGTCCAGTGTGATTTTGATTTGAATTTCCTTAAGGACTAACGATGCTGGCATCTTTTCATATGTTTGCTGCCATTTGCATATATTTTTTTGGAGAAATGAGTGTTTAGGTCCTTTGCTCATTTTTTTAAACTGGGTTATTTGTCTTGTTATTATTGACATTTAAGAGTTGTTTTAAAAATATATTCTAGATATAGGATGTTATCAGATTTATGATTTGCAAATATTTTTTTCCCTAGTCTCTGAATTGATTCACTTTCTTGATGGTGAGACACAGTTTTAATTTTGATAAAGTGCAATTTACCAATTTTTCTTGTCACTTACATTTTTGGTGTCATAGTCACTGGTGTTAAACTACTGTCTAACTCAAGGTGGAAAGATTTACTCCTATAATTGTCCTTAAGAGTGTTACAGTATTCAGTTTTCCCTATAGGTCTGTGGTTGTCAGTTAAATTTTATGAATAATGTGAGATAAGGTCCCAACTTCATTCATTTGCATATAGATATACAGTTACCTCAGCATCATTTGTTGAAAAGACTCTTTTTTTCTCCCATTGAATTTTTCATGTCAAAAAGCAATTGAGCCATAAATGTAAAGGTTTATTTCTGGATTTTCAAATCTACTCCAGACATATTTCTATCCTTCTGCTGGTAGATTGTCTTGAGTTCTTTAGCTTTATAGTAGGTTTTGAAATAAGAATTTGAGTCCTGTAAAGTTGTTCTTCCTGTTCAAAATTATTTTTACTACTCTGGATTCTTTGCATTTCCATATAAATTTTAGGATCAGTTAGTTTGTTAACATTTGCAAAAAAAGACAGCTGGGATTTCAGTAGGTATGCCCTGAATCTGTGCATCCGCTGTGGGAGTATTGCCATATTAACAATACTAAGTCTCAGATCCAAGAGGATGGAATAGTTTTCCATTTCTTTAGAGCTTTAATATCTTTCAACAATGTTCGCAGTTTTCTATGTAAAAAACATTGCACTTCTTTTGTCAAATTTGCCATTATGTATTTTATGCATCTTGATGTTATTGTGAAGGAAATTGTTATCTTAATTTCATTGTCTGGCTTTACATTATTAATTTTTATATATTGATTTTGTATTTTGTAATCCTGCTGAACTGATTTATCCTATTTTTTTCCCATTGGATTACCATAGATTTTGTATATACAACACCCTGTCATATATAAATAGAATATTTTTACTTCGTCCTTTCCTATCTGAGTGCCTCTTTTCTTGTCTAATTACTTTGGCTCAAGTACCCCGAATAATGTTAAGCAGAAGACTCAAGAGCAGAAATCCCACATTCTCCCTGATTGTAGGTAGGAAGCATTCAGCCCTTTAGTATTAACTGTGGGGTTGGCCGTTCATCTTTTGTAGATGCCTTTTATTAGATTGAGGAAATTTCCTTATATTTCTAGGTTTTTATCATACAAAGGAGCTGGATATTATCGTGATTTTTCTGCATCTATTGAGATGTTCATGTGGTTTTTGTATTTTGTTCTACTGACATTGCATATTACATTAATTGACTTTTGGATGGTAAATCAACTTTGCATTCCTGGGAAAAACTCCACTTGGTCATGTCATATAAAAATGTTTACCTGTCTCTGGTTTGCTAAAAATTTTTTAAAGTATTGTGTCTGTATTCATAAGAAATATTGGCCTATAAGTTCTCTTTTGCTAAAAATTTAAATTTTGATTTAAACTAAATCACCATATGAAAGTAAGAGGCAGAATATTTCAAACGCTACCACTATGACAAAAACAACTGATTAAAGGCAGCAGGAACCACAGCTATGCCTTCTTAAAGCTAACATAATCATAGATTCAAGTACAGTTTTAAGAAATAATACAGAGAGATCCCTTTGTAAACTGTGTCCAATTTGCCCAAAAGCAAATTTTTTGCAAAACTACAGTATAATATCACAATCAGGGTATTTACCTTTATATAATCCACTGATCTTATTCAGATTCACCAGTCTTTTTGTATGTATGTATGTGTGTGCATGCATGCGTGTGTGTGTATTAAGTTCTATCATTTTATCACCTATGTATGTTCATATATCCATTAGCACAGTCAGATACTGTAGAGTTCCAATGCCGCAATTATCTCTCCTGCACTTTTATAAGTACACTGACCTCTTCCCCATCCCTAAGCTATGCCAATCACAAAATTATCCTCCCTTCTAACATCTTGTCATTTCAAAAATATATACTTTTAATCATACATTATATAACCTTTGGGGGTTTCTTTTGTACTGAGCATAATTCATTTGATAATCACTCATGGTATTGCATGTCATCAATAGTGACCTTTAATTGATCAGGTGTAGTCCATGTAATGTGTGTACCACAGTTTGTTTGAAAATTCATGTGTTTAAAAACATCTGAGATGCTTCCAGTTTTTGACTATTAAAGCTGCTATGAACATTTATGTATAGTTTTTTTGTGTGTGTGGGAACATAATATTTCACTTCTCTAGGATAAATGCCAAATAGTATAATTGCTTGGTCATATGGTAGTTTTGCATGCTAAGTGTTGTTTTGTTTTTTAACAAAGAAACTGTCAAGCTACATTCTAGGGTTGTTGTATGATTCCCCCCATCAATATATAAGTGATCCAATTCCTTTCTTTTTAAAATTATTTTATTGAAATTTAGTGTAATTCCTTTCTGTTCTTTCCAACATTTGATGCTGTCATTATTTTTTAAATATATTTATATAAACATTCAAATTGTATATGTATGTGTGCATATGTATAAACAAACATTGAAATTCCCTAATAGTTAATTGTACTGAATATCTTTTTATGCACTTATTTACATCTTGTGTTATATTTCACATCTTCTTCAGTGAAATGTCTATGACTTTTGCCTATATACTAATTGGATATTTTCTTTTTACTGTTGAGTTTTAAAAATTCTTTACAATTTTTAGATATAAGTCCTTTGTTAGACAAAGTTTGCCAATATTTTCTCCAAATGTGTAGCTTGCTTCTCATCCTCTTCATATGGACATGCCCAGAGCAAAAGTACTTAATTTTTATGAGGGCCAATTTACCTTTCAGTTTTGGTTTTTTTTTTATGGAGCATGCTTTTGGTGTCATGTCTGGGAACTTGGCCTAGACCTAGATTCTAAAGATTTTGTCCTTTTTTTAGTTAAAGTTTTATGTTTACATTTATATTTGTGTTCCTTTCTGAAATATTTTTTGTATACAGTGTGAGGTTTATTATGAGTTTTTAGTTTAGTTTTTGTTTTGCCTAGGATGCCCAATTGCTCCTTCCCTATTTGTTAGAAAGGCATTGAAAGGGTTTTTTATAAATTTGTCAAAGATAAGCCAAACTCATATATATGTGAATTTATTTCTGGATTTTATATTCTCTTCTATTGATCTGTGTCTAAATATATGTCAATACAATACTCTCTTAGTAACTGTCCTCTATAGCAAGCCCTAACATTGGGAGAATAATTCTTACCACTTTGTTCCTTGTCATTTGTTTACTGATTCTAAATGTGTTTTCATTTAAAATTTAGAATAAGATTGTCTATATCTACAAAAAAAATTTCTGGGATATTGACATGAATTGAATTAAATTCTTAGACTAGCTTGGGAAAAATTGGTATATTTATTATTTTGAGTCTTCTAACCCATGAGCACAGTATCTGGCATTTGCTCAGATCTTTTATTTCTTTCATCAGCATTTTGTAATTTTTAGCATACGGATGCTGTACACTTTATTAAATGTGTATCTTAAGTGTATGTTTGATTAAGTGTATAATAAGCATCTCATTTTATTTGGATAAATTTCAGTTGTATTATGTTTTTAATTTCTGTTTGCAAGTATTCACTGTTAGTATATAGAATTGTGATTGTGTGCGTGTGTGTGTACGTGCATTGATTTTGTGTCCTGTCATTCTGCTGAGCTCATTTATTAGTTTTAGGGTATTTTTGTGGATTTATTGGAATTTCTATGTAGACAATCATGCCACTTTCAAATTGAGATAATATTATATACACCTATTTGATTTATTACTATTACCACGACTATTAGTATTACCTGCTATGGCTAGATCTTCTGATGAATAATAATGGTGAGATTTGACATACAAGCCTTGCTCATTACCTGAGGGGGAAACCACTCAGTGAAGGCGTGAAAGTCTGATGTTAGCTATAGGTTTTCATAGATCCTCCTTATCAATGTGAGATAACACCCCTTCTTTCCTGACTTGCTGAGAGTTTTTCTCATAATCATATGACCATACAATTTGTTTTACTTATTGTTATCACATTGTTGATATTATATGGATTGATTTTCAAATATTGAATCACCTTTGGTTCAATAAATCATACTTGGTCATGATATATAAATCCCTTTATGCATTAGGATTCAATTTGCTAGTGTTTGTTGATGGCTTTCACATCTAATGTCATGAATGATGTTAATCTGTAGTTTTCTTTTTCCTCTTCTTGTTTTCTTGTATTGTCTTTGCTTGGTTTCAACTTCAGGGTAAAATTGAGCTCATAAAATGAGTTGGAATATGACCCTTCCTCTTCTGTTTTTGTTCATTTCTTCTAAGTTAAATTTATGAGCATAAAGTTTATATAATTTCCTTATTTTGTTGTTGATGGCTGTCATATCTGAAATGATATCCCTTATTCCATTTTTATTTTAGTAATTAGTATCCTTTCTCTTTTTTACTTTGTCATTCTTACTAGTCGTTCAAAATTTGTTGATTTTTGTTTTGCAGAAACAGTCTTTGGTTTCACTGATTTTCTCTGGATTTCCGTCTCAGTCCCACCGATTTCTGCATTTATCCGTATCATCCCTCACTCCGCCTTAGTTTGGATTTAGTTTCCCACACTTGAAGTCGGAACTTGACTTACTGACTTGAGTCTTTTTCTATTTTCTAATAAAATCATCTAGTGCCACGAATTTCCTTCACAGCACGCATCAGCTGCCTCTCACATTGATGGGCTGTGTCTCACTTCTCATCCTGTGCACTTCTCCTGCTGCACTGGAGTCGCTGGCTAGAGAGGGTAGTCCTGGGCCCAGAAGAGAAGGAGACGATTTCCCCCAACATTATATTTTTGGCAGGGCTACTACTGACTGATCCACTTTTACTCTGGTGTCATTCTCACCTAATTTTGTCAGAGGACCTCCCGACATTTGGAGGAGAAATTAGCCTAGCTGGGTTGCTAGACTGGAGTCATAAAATGCCAGGCTGGGTGGCTTTCCTCCATTATGCAGACACAAAACACCTGTAACTAACTATGCAGTTCCTCCAGTTCTGGGGGCCCAACCCAGCTCAGCTTCTTGCCACCTTTTATAGTTCTTTCATTGTCTCTCCGCCATTTCAAGGGCAATAGCTGTGCTCAGTGGGGAGAGAAAGGGAGAAATGGTCTGTGCCATGTTGTCCACATTAGAAGTATATTGTTCCTTATATTTTTCTTTGTCTGGGTTTGGTATCAGGGTAATACTGGACTTAGAAAATGAGTTTAGAAGTGTTTCCTACTCTTACATTTTGGGGAAGATTTTTGTGAAGATTGGTATTAATTCTTTAAATAGTTGGCAGACTTTATCAGTGAAGTCATTTGGGGCTAAGCTTTTCTTCTTTTTTAATGAGATTCATTCTCTTCTAATGAATCCATTTTCTATTTCTTAAAATTTGTGTAATTTTAGGAATTTTTCCATTTCATTTAAGCTATCTAAATTGTTTATATATAGTTGTTCATAGTATGCCTTTATAATCCTTTTATTTTGGGGAGGTTGATAGTAATGCTCCCTCTTTCACTGCTAATTTTTCTTAATTTTTTTCTGGATTTAGAAATATAATTGTGTGATATAATTAATATATAACATTGTGTAAGATTAAGATGGACCATATGATGATTTGTTACATATATATATACATTGGGAAATAACTGCCACAATAAGGTTAGTTACATATCCATTACTTCACATAATTATAATGTTTTTTGGAGGTGAGAACATTCAAGATCTACCTTTTAGCAGCTTTCAGGTATATACTACAGTATTGTTAACTAGAGTCACCATGTTGAATATTAAATCCCCAGAACTTGCTCCTCTTATAACTAGAAGATTTTACCCTTGTACCAACATCTCCTCATTTCTCCTAATCCCCAGCCCCTGGTAACCACCATTTTACTCTCTATTGATATAAATTTGGCTTTTTTTAGATTCCACGTGTGAGTGAGATCATGCAATATTTGTCTGTGTCTGAGTTATTTCATTAGCATCATGTCCTCAGTGTCCATCCATGTTGTCACAAATGACAGGATTGCCTTATTTTTTAAGGCCGAGTAATGTTCCATTGTATGAATCTTTATCTGTCTACTCTGTGTCTCTATCTCTGTCTCTTTCTAATCTGTACCACATTTTCTTTATCCACTCACCCACTGATTGACACATAGGATGTTTTTATGTCTTGGCTATTATGAATAATGCTTCAGTGAACATGGGAGTACAAATATCTCTTCAAGATAGTGATTTCATTTCCTTCAGATATATACCCAGAAGTAGAATTGCTGGATCATATGGCAGTTATATTTTTATTTTTTGAGAAAACTCCATACAGTTTTTCATAGTGACTATACCAATTTACATTCCCATTAACAATGAAGAATATTTCCCTTTTCTTCACACCTTTGCCAACCCTTTTTATCACTTGTATTTTTGACAACAGCCATTCTAAAAAGTGTGAGGTGATATCTCATTGTGGTTTTGATTTGTATTTTCCTGATGGGTAGTGATATTTGAGCATCTTTTCATGTACTTGCTGGCCATTTTTATGTTTTTTTTTAAATGTCTATTTAAGTCCTCTGCCCATTTTTAAATCAGATTCTTTGTTTTATTTTATATTATCTTCCTTTTGCTATTGAGTTGTATGAGT
This sequence comes from Smutsia gigantea, assembly GCA_032199065.1. Taxonomy (NCBI): domain Eukaryota; kingdom Metazoa; phylum Chordata; class Mammalia; order Pholidota; family Manidae; genus Smutsia; species Smutsia gigantea. Next base: position 48,027 of record JAVSCE010006741.1, read on the forward strand.
TCCTTATATATTTTGGATATTAATCCCTTACCAAATAGATGGTTTGCAAATGTTTTTTCCACTCTGTAGGTTGCTTCCTCATTTTATTATTTCTTCTGCTGTTCAGAAGATTTTTAATTTAATGAAGTCCCACTTGATGAGTTTTGTTTTCAGTGTCATCCAAAAAATCATTGCCTTGTCATTGTCAAGGAGGTTTTTCTCTACGTTTCATCCTAAAACTTTTATGGTTTCAGGTCTTAAGCCCTTAATCCATTTTGAGTTAATTTTTGTAAGTGATGTAAGATGGGTCCAATTTCATTATTTTGCTTGTGAATATCCAGTTTTACCAACCCCACTTATTGAAAAGACTACCATTTCCCCATTGAGTATTTGCGGTTCCTTCATCCAATATTGGTTGATCATATATGCATGGGTTTGAGTCTCTTTACCTTATTCTGTTGCTCTATGTGTCTGTTTTTATATCATTACCATCCTTGTTTTATGTCAGATTACTACAGCTTTGAATTAAAGTTGGAATTAAGATTTGTTTCCAGTGATTAAAAAAATCTTTATTCCTCTACAGCTCTACTCACTTTTCCCTTTTGTGTGCCATTTTTGCTTAACTACTTTGTCTAATGCATGTTACAAATTATTTAATATAGTTAAAATTATTATGTATTTAATCTTCTTAAAGGAAGATGAGGAAAGAATATATATATATATATATATGTAGATAGATGACAGAGAACTGTACTATTCTCTTCATTTCTTAACTAGGATTTAGTTACCTTTGGGTGTCTTTCCTCACTCCAGTATGTCTTTGGTCCCTTCTAGCTCTTTCTGTGTTGTTATTGTACGATAGATTGCATTTCTATGTAATATAGGCACACAATACAAAAATATATACATTGTTTTATGAAAATATTTTTATTTGTTAAGAAAGAAGGATGAAATTATACTTTTACAATTTTATGTATAGTTGCCTTAAATGGGTCCTTTTTTGTGGATTCGAATAACTATCTTGTATCACTTTCATCCTGAAGAGTTGATCATTGTATCACACTAACTGCTGGCTGATTTTAACTATACCCTATGATACAATTTGCTCCACAGTAGGATCCAATTAAGCCAGGTCCCTGACAGGGATGGAGTGTTCACAGCCATTGAGGCCCATTACCACATTTCCTGGGAAGCACCTCTGCTGTGCAGAGCAGGGGCTGCTGGGGGTGCCCTCCACCAGCTGCCACCCCTGGGCTTTCCTTATCCATCAGGGGCTGGGAAGCATGTGTGTCAGTGGGCAGTGGGGGCTGCTGCCATCACAGCCCCTCTCTTCCCCCCTTAGGGATCTTCTGCAATCTACTGGGTAGGGTAGGATTTGGTGGTTTTCCAGCTTTCAGACACATCCAGAATAGCTTTTTCATCCCAGGGAATTGGGGAAGAAATTCACCATTTTTCTGTCAGCTCTACCAAAGGAGCTGCCACATGATCTAGAGCTACATGGGAAAGGGGAGGAACTCCCCCCCAGCTGCCAGCCCCAGTCCTCACTAGCCTGCCAACTCTACTCGGTGGGAGTTGGGATGGGGAAAGGGCACTGCCTCCTGACTGCTCTCACCCTCAGTGCTGACTGTCTGCAGCATGGGCTGTGGAAAATGTGATCTCCTGGTGTTCACTGGCTTCTCAAAAGGGGGAATGGTGGGGACTGCTTTTGGGCCGCCAAGCCCACTGTCACAACTCATCCCAAGGAGAGTGTCATCTCTGGCACAGATGCCATAGCCTCCCGCTGTTCTGACCCAGTTTCCATGCATTTTGTTGAATAAGTGTTTCTCAATTTGCTGTAAACCCTTTGATCAATCTCCACAGACTCTGAATGATTTTCTGTGCTAATTTTTATGAGCTTAGTAGATGTCTCTCTGGTGGAAACTCTCCCCCAAGTTCTTTGTACCACCATTCTAAATGTCTGCCTTCTTGACATGAGTTTTGAGACTATTCCATCTTACCTCACTAGAGAAAATAATATTTTTATTTCCATGTGTTATTGCAACTGTTATTATTAATTACAATCACACCTTCCCCTCACAGAACTATTATGCCAATATACTGCTTTTTAGCACGAAATTTACTCTAACAAAAATCATTGTCAGTACATAGAAATAGCAATTTCAGGTGACTTTGATCTTTGGCAATGCCGTAATTGGTCTACATGATACAATGATCAACTCATTGGATCATTATTTTCTATGACAAACTTCATTCACTTTTTCCCTCTCTTCAATTTAAATATCATACAGCTTTTGATGGAAAGCACATTCATATGTTTGGAATGATAACACAAGAATGCCCTAGTTACTGGGGAAGCTATTAAAAAAGAATGTAGAAGGAAAGCAGTGGCAGACATTGTCAGGATGGCTGCTTGGTGGGATGACAAAGGTCAGCTGAGAATCAGGAGTGTGTCTTTTCTTTAGCCTGTTTCAGCTCACTCGGAGGCCCTGTGAGGTCATTGCAGTTCCCGTGTCCACCTGTACCTTCCTCATGATATCCAAGCAAAACCTTCACGATGATGATTAGTGAGATCACCATGGATCTATTTGAACATCTTCTGGGTCAGGAAGGCTGGAATCTGGCAGGAAGGAGTCATGAGCATAATACAGGGTCAGAAAAATAGGAGAAATGATGACCATCATCACATTAGATTTGTAACTTTTTCATCAGAAGTAACATTGTGTAAAAGAAAAACTCAGGTGGAGTTCCAGTATATAAATGTCACTGCTCTGGCAGAAATGGGGTTGGATCTAGTCAGGCGACCCTAAATGGCCCATACTTCTTACGGTGTTCCCAGAGCCAACATGGCCAATCTACAGGCTGCTGAGAACCCAGTGTGAAGACTTGATTAGATCCAATCTTTTGCTCATGAGTATGAAATGCCCCATGGTGGGGAACCACTAAACGTCAGGGTGGGGGAGACCTAATGAAGAACATGTTGTCGAAGATACTTCATCTGTTCTTTTTTAATTTTTATTAAGGTATTATTGATATACACTCTTATGAAGGTTTCACATGAAAAAACAATGTGGTTACTACATTTACACATATTATCAAGTCCCCACTCATACCCCAATTCAGTCACTGTCCATCAGTGTAGTAAGATGACACAGATTCACTGTTTTCCTTCTCTGTGCTACACTGTCTTCCCCGCGACCCCCGCACCATGTGTACCAATCATAATGCCCCTCAATCCCCTTCTCCCTCCCTCCCTACCCACCCTCTCCCACCCCTCCCCTTTGGTAACCACTAGTCCCTTCTTGGAGTGTGTGAGTCTGCTGCTGTTTTGTTCCTTCAGTTTTGCTTTGTTGTTATACTCCACAAATGAGGGAAATCATTTGGCACTTGTCTTTCTCTGCCTGGCTTATTTCAGTGAGCATAATATCCTCCAGCTCCATCCATGTGGTTGCAAATGGTAGGATTTGTTTCTTTCTATGGCTGAATAGTATTCCATTGTGTATATGTACCACCTCTGCTTTATCCATTCATCTACTGATGGACACTTAGGTTGCTTCCATATCTTGGCAATTGTAAACAGTGCTGCGATAAACATAGGGGTGCATATGTCTTTTTGAATCTGAGAAGTTGTAATCTTTGGGTAAATCCCAAGGAATGGGATTCCTGGGTCAAATGGTATTTCTATTTTTAGTTTTTCGAGGAACCTCTGTATTGCTTTCCACAATGGTTGTACTAGCTTACATTCCCACCAGCAGTGTAGGTGGGTTCCCCTTTCTCCGCATCCTCACCAGCATTTGTTGTTCTTAGTCTTTTGGATGCTGGCATCCTTACTGGTGTGAGGTGATATCTCATTGTGGTTTTAATTTGCATTTCCCTGATGATTAGTGATGTGGAGCATCTTTTCATGTGTCTGTTGGCCATCTGAATTTCTTATTTGGAGAATTATCTCTTCATATCCTCTGCCTATTTTTAGTCGGGTTATTTGCTTTTTGGGTGTTGAGGCATGTAAGTTCTTTATATATTTTGGATGTTAACCCCTTTTCCAATATGTCATTTACAAATATATTCTCCTGTACTGTTGGTTGCCTTTTTGTTCTGTTGATGGTGTCCTTTGCTGTACAGAAACTTTTTACTTTGATGTAGTCCCATGAGTTCATTTTGCTTTTGTTTCCCTTGCCCGAGCGGATGCGTTCAGGAAGAAGTTGCTCATGCTTATATTCAGGAGACTTTTGCCTATGTTGTCTTCTAAGAGTTTTATGGTTTCATGACTTACATTCAGGTCCTTGATCCATTTTGAGTTTACTTTTGTGTATGGGATTAAACAATAATCCAGTTTCATTCTCTTGCATGTAGCTGTCCAGTTTTGCCAACACCAGCTGTTGAAGAGGCTGTCATTTCCCCATTGTACGTCCATGGCTCCTTTATCATATATTAATTGACCATATATGGTTGGGTTTATATCAGGGCTCTCTAGTCTGTTCCATTGGTCTATGTGTCTGTTCTTGTGCCAGTACCAAATTGTCTTGAGTACTGTGGATTTGTACTAGAGCTTGAAGTTGGGGAGCATAATCCCCCCAGGTATATTCTTCCTCCTCAGGATTGCTTTGGCTATTCAGGGTCTTTTTTGGTTCCATATGAATTTTAGAATGATTTTTTCTAGTTTGCTGAAGAATGCTGTCAGTATTTTCATAGGATTGCTTTAGGCAGGATGGCCATTTTGACAATATTAATTCTTCCTATCCATGAGCACGGGATGTGTTTCCATTTATTGGTATCTTCTTTAATTTCTCTCATGAGTGTCTTGTAGTTTTCAGGGTATAAGTCTTTAACTTCCTTGGTTAGTTTTATTCCTAGGTATTTTATTCTTTTTGATGCAACTGTGAATGGAATTGTTTTCCTGATTTCTCTCTCTGCTACTTCATTGTTAGAGTATAAGAATGCCACAGATTTCTGTGTATTAATTTTGTATCCCGCAACTTTGCTGAATTCAGATACTGGATCCAGTAGTTTTGGAGTGGATTCTTTAGGGTTTTTTATGTACAATATCATGTCATCTGCAAACGGGGACAGTTTAACTTCTTCCTTGCCTATATGGATGCCTTTTATTTCTTTGTGTTGTCTGATTGTCATGGCTAGGACCTCCAGTACTATGTTGAATAGAAGTGGGGAGAGTGGGCCCTTTGTCTTGTTCCCGATCTTAGATAAAAAGCTTTCAGCTTCTCGCTGTTACGTGTAATGTTGGCTGTGGGTTAGTCATATGTGGCCTTTATTATGTTGAGGTACTTTCCCTCTATACCCATTTTGTTGAGGGTTTTTATCATGAATGGATGTTGAATTTTGTCAAATGCTTTTTCAGCATCTATGGAGATGATCATGTGGTTTTTGTCCTTCTTTTTGTTGATGTGGTGGATGATGTTCTTGGATTGTCGAATGTTGAACCATCCTTGCATCCCTGGAATAAATCCTACTTGATCATGACGGATGATCTTTTTGATGTATTTTTGAATTTGGTTTGCTAATATTTTGTGGAGTATTTTTACATCTATGTTCATCAGGGATATTGGTTTGTAATTTTCTTTTTTTGTGTTGTCTTTGCCTGGTTTTGGTATTAGAGTGATGCTGGCCTCATAGAATGAGTTTGGAAGTATTCCCTCTTCTTCTACTCTTTGGAAAACTTTAAGGAGGATGGGTATTAGGTCTCCACTAAATGTTTGATCAAATTCAGCAGTAAAACCATCCAGGTAAGGAGTTCTGTTCTTACTTAGTTTTTTGATTACCAATTCAGTTTTGTTGCTGGTAATTGGTGTGTTCAGATTTTCTGTTTCTTTCTGGGTCAGCCCTGGAAGGTTTATTTTTCTAGAAAGTTGTCCATTTCTTCTAGGTTATCCAGTTTGTTAGTATATAATTTTTCATAGTATTCTCTCGTAATTCTTGGTATTTCTGTGGTGTCCATAGTGATTTTTCCTTTCTCATTTCTGATTCTGTTTATGTGAGTAGACTCTCTTTTTTTCTTGATAAGTTTGGCTAGGGGTTTATCTATTTTGTTTATTTTCTCGAAGAACCAGCTCCTGCTTTCACTGATTCTTTCTATTGTTTTATTCTTCTCGATTTTATTTATTTCTGCCCTAATCTTTATTATGTCCCTCCTTCTACTGACTTTGGGTCTCATTTGTTCTTCTTTTTCTAGTTTCATTAATTCTGAGTTTAGACTGCTCATATGGGACTGTTCTTCTTTCCTGAGGTAGGCCTGTATTGCAATATACTTTCCTCTTAACATGACCTTCACTGCGTTCCACAGATTTTGCGGTGTTGGATTATTGTTGTCATTTGTCTCCATATATTGCTTGATCTATGTTTTTATTTGGTCATTGGTCCATTGGTTATTTAGGAGCATGTTGTGAAGCCTCCATGTGTTTGTGGAATTTTTCATTTTCTTTGCATAATTTCTTTCTAGTTTCATACCTTTGTGGTCTGAGAAACTGGTTGGTAGAATTTCAATCTTTCTGAATTTACCAAGGCTCTTTTTGTGGCCTAGGATATGATACATTCTTGAAAATGTTCCATGTGCACTTGAGAGGAATGTGTATTCTGCTGCTTTTGGGTGTAGAGTTCTGTAGATGGTTCATCTGTTCTATTGTGTTGTTCAGTACCTCTGTCTCCTTACTTATTTTTTGTCTGGTTGATCTGTCCTTCAGAGTGAGTGGAGTGTTGAAGTCTCCTAGAATAAATGCACTGCATTCTATTTCTCCTTTTAATTCTGTTTGTATTTGTTTCACATATGTAGGTGCTCCTGTGTTAGGTGTATAGATATATAATGGTTATATCTTCTTGTTGGACTGACCCTTTTATCATTTGTCCTTCTTTGTCTCTTGTGACTTTCTTTGTTTTAAAGTCTATTTTGTCTGATTCAGGTACTGCAACTCCTGCTTTTTTCTCCCTGTTAGTTGCATGAACTTTCTTTTTCCATCCCTTCACTTTTAGTCTGTGTATGTCTTTGGGTTTAAAGTGAGTCTCTTGTAGGCAGCATATAGATGGGTCTTGTTTTTTTATTCAGTGACTCTATGTCTTTTGATTTGTGCATTCAGTCCATTTACATTTAGGGTGATTATCGATAAGTATGTACTTATTGCCATTGCAGGCTTTCGATTCGTGGTTACCAAAGATTCAAGGTTAACTTCCTTACTATCTAAAAGTCTAACTTAACTCACTTAATATGCTATTACAAAGACAATCTAAAGGTTTTTTTTTCTTCCTCCTCCATTCTTTATATATTAGGTATCATATTCTGTACTCTTTGTCTATCCCTTGATTGACTTTGGTCATAGTTATTTTAATTTTTGCATTTGCTTAGTAATGAGCTATTCTACTTTCTTTACTATGGTTTTAGTACCTCTGGTGACAGCTATTAAACCTTAGGAACACTTTCATCTATAACACTCCCTCCAAAATACACTGTAGAGATGGTTTGTGGGAGGTAAATTCTCTCAGCTTTTGCTTATCTGGAAATTGTTTAATCCCTGTTTCAAATTTAAATGATAATCTTGCTGGATAAAGTAGTCTTGGTTCAAGGCCCTTCTGCTTCATTGCATTAAATACATCATGCCACTCCCTTCTGGCGTGTAAGGTTTCTGTTGAGAAGTCTGATGATAGCCTGATGGGCTTTCCTTTGTATGTGATCTTATTTCTCTCTCTGGCTGCTTTTAATAGTCTGTCCTTATCCGTGATCTTTGCCATTTTAATTACTATATGTCTTGGTGTTATCGTCTTTGGGTCCCTTGTGTTGGGAGATCTGTGCATCTCCATGGCCTGAGAGACTGTCTCCTTCCCCAGATTGGGGAAGTTTTCAGCAATTACCTCCTCAAAGACACTTTCTATCCCTTTTTCTCTCCCTTCTTCTGGTACCCCTATAATGCGAATATTCCATTTGGATTGGTCACACAGTTCTCTCAATATTCTTTCATTCTTAGAGATCCTTTTTTCTCTCTGTGCCTCAGCTTCTGTATTTCTCTTCTCTAGTTTCTATTTCATTAATTGTCTCCTCCACCTTATCTAATCTGCTTTTAATACCCTTCATTGTGCTTTTCAACAATTGGCTCTCCAACCAGAATTCATTCCTGAGTTCTTGAATATCTTTCCATACCTCCATGAGCATGTTAATGATTTTTATTTTGAACTCCCTTTCAGGAAGAGTCATGAGGTTGATATAATTTAAATCTTTCTCAGGAGCGGTATTAATAATTTTACTCTAAGCCAGATTCCTTTGGTGTTTCATATTTGTATGTGGTGCCCCCTAGTGCCCAGAAACTCTGCTCCCTAGAGCTGTTCAGACCCTGAAGCAGTGTCGGGGGTCACAGGAGAGTGGTATTGGTGCCTGGGGGGAGGAAAGAGCTGTTTCCTGCTACCCGGCTGCTATGTCTGTCTCCACTGCCTGAACCAATGGCCTGAGCCCGCAAGTATAAGCCTCTATGCTTTGAGTTTGTAGTTGCTGTAGACAGATCTTCCCTCTGGCTGGCCTAATGCCAGGGTAGGGTTTGCCGGTTTGTGAGCCAGGTGGGGCTGGCTGGGAGAAAGGCGCAGTAGGCTGCATATCACGGAGGGGGTCCTTGGAGCTGTGAGGCCAGCCAGGGAGCTGGAGCACCTGAAGATCATCTAAGGAGGAAGATTTCTTTTTCCTCCTTAAATATGAGAGTCTATATGCAAAGCTGCCAACCTGCTGGGCAGAGTGCACCCAGACAATTTTGTCTACCTGTCCTCGCTCCTGAGCAGTAAGCTCTGCGCAATCCTTGCCCCTTTAGCAGCCCTCTTGCTAAGGGCTTCCTTGTTAGGAAGTCTCTCAGACTGCCCGCCTTTCTTTTGTCCCAGAGCAGCTGGATATGGATCCCTGCTTTCCACAAGCAGCTGGAATCTCAGTCTCTCCAGGAATTCTGCCTGTCTTAGCTTTCCAACCCTGTAATCACGAGAGTATAATGCAAGCACCATGAATTGTAGGTTTGTGCTCCCAGAGCAGATCTCCAGAGTTAGGTATTCAGCAGTCCCAGGCCTCCACTCCCTCCCTGCTCCATTTCTCTTCCTCCTGCCAGTGAGCTGGGGTGGGGGAAGGGCTTGGGTCCCCCCGTGCCACAGCTGTGGTACGTTACCCTGTTCCATGAGGTTTCTTTTCTCTAGGTGTGTGCAGTCTGGTGCAGTCCTGTTTCCTGTTGCTCTTTCAGGATTAGTTGTATTAATTATATTTTCCTATTATATGCAGTTTTAGGAGGAAGCTTGTGTCTCACCTCTCATGCCGCCATGTTTAATCCCTCCCTCTTCATCTATTCTTAAGTCTTTACTGAGTCATACTGACTAAGGAATCAGCTTCTGGACAAACCCTGTATATGATCTTTCAGGCTCTGCCTTAGGCAATTACAAAGGCTTTATTTTACATAGGCCATTTTATATGACTGTATGAGAATAGAAACTGAGCTTTTTGCTAACATTCACATAAATTGTAGTCAGCAGTATACCTCCTCTTCTGATACTTGTAAATCTGATTAGCGCCTGGAGAAGATGAGGTACATTAGAAAATGAGAGTGACAGTGAGGGTAGAGACCCCAGAGACCCTGAGGGAAGTTTCTTCTAGCTGCCCTTTGTGAAGCTGGGGCACAGCCACAGAACAGGAGTGCTTCACATCTCCCCTGAATTTGGTGTAGCCCTGCCTTTAGATGTGACTCATAGCTTGCCGTGGTATCTGCCCATGTGGGGAACTCACCCTGATGTGGGCTAGAGTGGATGGGGGACCTGGTAAGGAGTTAGGGTCTACAGCTAGTGAACTCCCAGATGGGATCAGATCAGCTGAGAACACCCTCTAGGAGCACAGTCTTGGCAGAGAAATGGCGCACAAGTCCATCCGGCTTCAGCTGTATCATCAGAGTTTATTCTGTTCTACCAGGAACAGGAGGAGGACAAGGCACGTCATCTAGAGACCATTCTTCCCGCCCGTTTCTCACACCACGATGATGATGCAGAAGTCCCCCTGCCTCACAACCCTGGACACTTTCTGAGGGAAAGATATAGGAGGAGGGGAAGAGATTTGACAGGCTAAAAATTTGTATTAAAAATTAAGTAGTCAAAATAGTGAAGGACTAGAAGTAAATATTTGAGATTTCTTAACCAGAAGGTGGAGGCTTGCACATTGGCCAGTAGAGGAGATGCCCAAGGTCTCCTGGAGCTCCAGTGAGCCTTGGGCGGGTGGAGGCTGGGAGAAAGAGAATTTGCAAAATGAGGAGCAAATGTCCCCAGGCTGAGGGGGACCTCTCCTGGAGGGATTGGCTGCATTGAGGGTAATATATTTTCTGCTTTTCTCCTAGAAAATGGGGAAAATCTGACCAGGACCATCTGTGGATTTAACAGAACAATCATACTAGTAGTAAGAAAAAGCTGCACATCTCATTTAATCCAACACCACTTAGAAAGGGACAGAATAGCAACAGGAATTGGCCCTCAGCAACTGATGAATTGACTCAAGGTGTCCAAGGTGGTGATGGAAAGTGAGAAGTTCCAAGTATTTAAATCAGACAGACTTAGAATTATTAAAATAGTTCTTCCTCCACTTTCTGGGTTCCTTCCATTATCAGAATTTCCTTATTTTAAAACAGAGGGTAACAATATGTACATTTCAGGCCATTGCCAGGATCAGGTTAGATCACCTTTTTCAATGCCCCGGCACAGTGGCTGACTCCTGGGCAGGACTTGGTGACCTGAAGCCACCAACCGTGTGTGCTTTCCTGCTGCCCCTGCCCCCTCAGCGGCCCGGCATCTAGCGCCACAGAGCAGGAACAGAGGTGCTGGGCCCTCACTCGGCTGGTGCCTTCCCCTCTGCTGCCTGTGTCACCTGGGTCTGTGCCACAAAGCTGGCACACTGTGGGTCAGCTCTGACGTCAGGCGGGCCTTTCACTTCCTAATTAGAAAGGCAGAACGCTTGCTAAGTTACTGGCAGATCGAATGTTTCACTACCTTTTATTCATTACTGGCTTCTAATGATTCTAAATTGCTTCTTAATTAGAGCCTGTCTACTGGAAAAATTGATGTAAATGAGCAGGACCCAGGACAGACCTCTGGGGTGAAGCAGAGAGTGCCCAGTGCCTCAGAAATGGTCTTTTCCACCAGCAGAGGACGTTTTAATGCAAGGTTCTATTTCTAAGCCAGGCCCCTCCAGGCCCACTCTTCTAGCCCCTGGGGAAAATACCCTCTCTCCAGGGCTCTCTGTGAGGACAGGTTACAGTGTATCAGGAGCAAATGTTCCCAGCAGACATCCAACCTTGCACGGAGGGCCTGAGCTGGGGAAGGGTGGATGGAACCAGGCAGGCTCCTCCCCGGCAGTTTTGTGCCCTTGCTGAGCCTCTTGTCCGTGTGGTTCTTCTCCCAACCCTTCCGCATCCCAGAGCCTTCATTTCCCTCCCTCTCCAGCAGAACATGATCTGAGACGAGGCGTTGCTCTTGAGTGTCGCCCTTCCCTTCATGCTGAGGAGCCTATTCTTTCAGGGGACCAACAGGCCTCTTACAAAGTTTACCTCCAATTGTAAGTAGAAGCTATTTCTCCTACAGAAATGCAAACTATCGCTATGATAGTATGCATGCAAGATCTCAAATATTTATAGTCATTATCTCTACTCCCAAGAAATTAATCTAAGAAAAAAAAAATTATGAATGAAGACAAAGCTTAAGCTCAAAGATGGTGCTATGGGTTGAAATGCATACCTCCAAAGTCCATGTGTTGAGGTCCTAATCCCCCAGAACCCTAGAATGTGACCTTAATTGGAGATAGGGTCTTTACAGAGGTGATTAAATTAAAGTGAGGCCATTAGGATGAGCCCTAACTCAATACAACTGCTGTCCTAAAAAGGGGGAATTTGGACACAGGTATATGCATTGAGAGAAGAGGATGTGAAGATGGCCATCTGTAAGTCAAGGGGAGACGCCCAGAACAGACCCTACCTCACAGCCTCAGAAGGAACCAGGCCTTCTGACCCCTTGATCTCAGTCTTCCAGCCTCCAGATCCGAGACAATAAATTTCTGTTGTTCAAGTCACCCAGTGGGTGGTACTTTGTTACAACAATCCTACCTAATTAATACAGATGGACACTGAAGTGAAGTTAAAACAGTGAGAAATTGGGGCTAAATATATAGCAATTGGGAAATGATTACTAAATGTAATATGTCCATTTAATGCCTTTCCATGCAGCAATTCAAATGGATGTTTACAAAGCAATATTGATAACATGGAAAAAATAATTTGAGTGAAAAAATAGGCTTCAATTGTATAGGCAGCATGGTCACCTATGTATAAACCAGGCAGAAAACCTACCTAGGAACATCACTGGGGAAAATGTTCAGTCACGCTAAGAATCAAAGTATGCAACTTTAAACGACAAAGAAATACATCTTTTCCCAACCAAACTGGATTTTCAAAATCAAACTACTTAATTCTGAGGAGGTTCAGTAAGATGGCTTTCTTATATGTTCTGGTGGGAGTTGGTGGTATACTTTCCTGGAAACAAACTTGGCTAAAATTGAAGAGCTTTAACATTTCTTGTGCCTTACGTGCTACTATTTAAGTTCCTAGGATTTGAAGAAAGATTAAGACACAAGGATTTTTTGTACAGCATGTTTCACAACAGGAAAACAAACAGAAGCAACAGTTCTGCCCACTGTAGCAGAACCATTATATAACTTGTGATATACACTTGCAAAATTGTGTATCATCAAACAATTAAAATATTTTTAGGAACACAGTTCATGCTATGAGAATACATTGCCTATTTTATAAAATTAAAACCATTAAATGTATATTTTTAAATGAGATTTTACATAAATTATCTTTAGTTATAGGAATATGTGTTGTTTTTAAATTATTTTATTATTCCATTTATCATTCTAAATTAAAATACCTAATGACTTATATGCTGGGAAAAATTAAATACTCTTTTTAAAAAAGAAGAACTGAAAAGCATCTTCAAAAAGTTGTAATAATGTGTGGGGGATAGGGATGGACATGAGGCTTCCCAGTATTCTGAAAATCAATTGTGTAGTTGACTGCATTTCACTGACCTTTCAGACCCCAGGTAGAGATAAACAGTCAAGCAGTAAAACCACAGATGCTTCACTGGAGAAATAGATTCACAGGCTTGAGAGGCAGAAACATTGGATAGAGTGTAAATCAGAGAAGAGCCACGTCCCAGATACCCACACAGAGAGGCATAGGCAGGCTGCGTCAGTCTAGCCTACAGGACATGCAGATGGCCGGGCACAGTAAGCAGGCACCAGTTAAAGAGAGAATGGAACAAAGTGAGAAGCTGGACTTGGACTAGGCCCATGGCACTTCCTCGGCGCTTAGGACCAGATGCTTTGCCCGCTCACTTTAAAGGAATAATTACGTCATCCTATAGGGCAGCCACTCTCAACCTTTTGGTCTCAGATCCTCTTTTGTGTCTTACAATTACTTAGCACACCTAAGACCTTGCTTATCCATATTTTCTGTATTAGAAATTAAAACTGACATGTATTAATAGATTTACTTTTCATTTAAAAACAGTGACAAACCCATTTGATTGTAAAAAATAACTGCCATCGCTTCACCTTTTTGCATATCTAATGTCTGGCTTACTGGAAGGCAGCTGAATTCAACTTGCTCTGCATGCAGTCTATGGAGATACCACAAAGCTCTAGAAAACTGTACTGTGCAGTTGTGAGAGAATGCTAGTGAAAAATATTTTTAAAAACCCACCTCTTTGGCATTAAAGAATCCTGCTTTCCCTCTTTCCAGCACATGAAACCAGTGAATCAATGATAGGTCTGGAAAACAAAAAGCTAGCCCAGATGAACAAGGTATATGAAAAATAGGAAACAGTCAGATCCTATACATAGCAAAACATGCATAGGAATCTGCATGCCAGCATGCGAGCCCTGAACGGCTGCTGAAGCAGCAGAGATGAGGTGGAGCGTTGGTGGCGGGGGTCAGCAGGACGAGTGGGGCTAAGATAACCCTTTATGTCTAATGGGGTCACTGCCATCCATCCTCTCAGGGGGATCTGGGGCAGACAGCGATTACTCCACAGAGCCGGGGTTTGGAGAGGCAGGCCTGTGGCCCTGGTGTGGTGTCAGAGGGCCCCACATGCAGAAGACAGCCTCCTGGCAGATCTGCTGTGCAGCCCATCCTGCACCTCCCCCCATGGACTGAAGGTGGCCTGAGGCGGAGGGAGCGGAACACACGCGGAGCAGACCGCAAGTGCCAGCCAGCATCTGTGGGTGACCACATGAAGAGACCATCTCCAAAGTCAACCAGAAGGCACCATTTGTTCAGAAATACCTACTGATCAGCAATCGTGTGCCAATATTAATAGGATTTATTGAAGAACCATTTTCCCGTGATTAACATTTAGATCTTATTTTTATAGATAATAAAATATTTTATTTTCATTGATAACTATAATCTTCATTCATTACAGTTAACATTTTTGTGAAAATAAAAAGTTAACATTGAATACTTAAAAAGTATCAGACATTGTTTCAAACTTTTTACATACTTTTTTTTGTACTGAAGTTTCACAGCTTTCTTAGGAGATGGTATTACTCTCATTTGTGCATATTTGTATAAATATATCTGTAAGGATCCTTGGTATAGGTAGAACAGCTGAATGTAAAAGGCATGCAAATTTTAAGTTTTGGTAAGTGTGGCAAATTGTCTTCAAGATGTTTGTATACATTTACTTTAGTGAAAAGTATATCAATTTTAATTTAAACAAATCTACACTTCTGCCAATAATAGCAGACAGCTCCAGTTTTCCTGCCAATGCTGAATTGATATCAATATTCATGTTTTTGTCTATCTGCTCAGAAAAGAAAATCTCATTCTGGTTTAAATTTTTATTTAAATAATAATTTTATTTATATTTTACTAATAAAGTATCCAAATGTTTATTGGACATTTGTAGGGTTTTATATATAAATTCCTGTTCATAGCCATTACACAATCTTATATTAATTTCCTTTTTTCATTTTCATACAGGTGCTCCCTATATGTGATGAATATTTATTCTTTGTTCATCGCACAAATTTCCAATATTTTTCCTACAATTCATATGATGTTCACAGTACCAAAGATTTTAATATTTATGACATCAAATCTTTCAGCCTTTTTCCTTACTGGCTTTTGTCTAGGGTCTATTCCATGCTCAGAGTTTTGAGATTGTAGTTAATTTTTATTTTATTTTGAAATTTATCTTTACTTTTTCTTAAAAAAAAATTCATTATTATATTATAGTTGGGAAAATCCCTATCTTAAACAGTCTCATGCCCAGATTAGATGGACCAAAATCACAGGTCTCCTTGCCATGAGACCTCATTCTTCCTGGGTACTGTCAATGTGTCAGCCATCCATTGGACGAATGACTTCATGAATCCATGCACAACCCGAAAGAACTGTTTTTGCTGAATGTCGCCAGACAGAGAGCCTGATGTCATCACCACAGGGTTACACACTAGAAAATGTTGTTTATACACCTGCCCGTCCTCCATGCAGCTCCTAGGAGAGAGATCAGGTGCCCTCCCCACCCTCATTCCCCTCCAGGCAAACTGTTATCTTCAAGGTGGCATAGAAAGGCCTGGAGCGTAAACATCTGTGCTGTTTTTCTCATGCTCCGAAGGGGCCGTGCTGGGGCAGAGGAGCACAGGAGTCTGTGAACACATCATATCTTCCTCTAGGTGGGCTGAAGGAAAGGCTTTGGGTTTGGGAGTCCACAGGCTCCAGGTGTGGTCCAGCCGGGCGCACTCCAGGGCCCCATCGCAGCACCTCCGTGGGCACAGTTCTCTGGGAGCCGAGTGGAGGCTTTGGAATCATGGCTAATATATTTTTCCGGGCAAAAAGAACACAGTTTTAATATGCACTTCCCCTTGCCCTCACTGAGCTGTACTGCGTGTCTCCACCTGTCACCTGGCCTGGGTGAGACATTCTGCATGTCCCATTAAGGGCTAGCAGCTTAGAGCCCCTCATAATTTAGGGCATCTCACTGGACAGCCTGTCCACAAATGCATCACTGAGGTTCAGAGCAACAGAAGCTTTTCCACCAAATGAGGCTCCATTCCAAAAGACAATGAAATTTGGGATAAATGGAAATAATTTACTTCAGAGAGATTTCCATCAGTTGTAGTTGGGTTAGGGGAAATTTCGCCCAAGCTATTTCTTTCAGCCCGAGGCCTGGAAATTTTACCATCTTGTTTACCTAGTGAGTAAGGCTGTCGCAGAGCTGGGATAAAACGTATAACCCAGGAGTCACTAAAAGCATAAACTGAACTATGAATTTGTGCTGGCAAAGGGTAGGGGGAACTTTAGGCAAGAGAAAAGATATGAAGACCGGGAACACATTGAACGAGTTATTGAACTGGGCTCTCTACCACTCAGTGCATTGAATACTCACTATCCTACTTTTTTTTTCTTTTTCTCATTATTTAACTTAATTGTGAAATAATTGCAGATTCACAGAAGAGTTGGGAAGATAATACAGACATTTCCTGTGTACCTTTCCTCGCCTCCCATTAGCATCTTACATAACTGTGGTACATTTATCCAGACTAGTATTACACTATAAGTTGAAACACAGGCTTTATTCAGATTTCACCAGTGTTTGCACTCATGTTTATTTCCCTGTTGCATGGTCCAATCCAGGACACCCTGTTGCCTTGAATCATTACGTCTTAATTTCCTACCACTCATGAGTTCCCAGGTTCTCCTTATTTTCCATGGCCTTGCCTCCTTTGAAGAGTACCTGTCAGATATATTTGTAGACTGAACCTCAATTTGGATTTGCCTGGTGCTTCCTTATAACTAGCCTGCGTGCCTTTCTCATTGCATCATATCAGGGCGTCCATGGTGTCAGCATGACTTATCGCAGGTGAAGTTAATGTTGATCACTGGATTAAGGATGTTTTTTGCCAGGTTTTTCCACTGTAACATAATTATTTTCCCCTTTCCATCCTCTGCTTCAGTGGTCCTCAACCGGGGTGGTCTTGTTGCGGTAGTATTCAGTAACTTCAGGAGACGGGTGGGAGAGGACAGTGCTGTTAGCATCTCATGGGTAGAAACCAGGGATGCTGCTGAAAGCCTCGGGAGGCACAGAGCAGCCCTTGTAGCAAAGAGCTTGGGGTGGGGAACACCACTCTATCTGTTATGAGCAGCTCAGGACATTGAGCTACACTCAACCGGAAGGGAGGTAAGCTTCACCTCCTAGAATTTTTGGACATTTGTTAAAGCCAAAATGGTAATTAACTATTTTGCAGGAGATATTTTGAGGCTATGCAAATTCCTGTTTCTCCTTAAAGCACCACCCACTCATTTTAGCATTCATCAATTGCCAGGAGCAATTATTACTGTGCTGTTCTCTTGGTGATTTTCTATTTCCTTCACTGCTTCCACATTTATTATTTCTGCATTACTTTTTAAATTAGCTTTTCATGTAGCCACAGTTTGAGTATAAAGAAGCAGATTTTTTTTCTGTGTCACCCAAAAACACATGTTGCTATCTTATTCATTTATATCCTCATTTATTTACCCATTCGTCTATTGATTCAACAAATATTTATTGAGTGTTTACTGTATTCCATGCATTGCTGTTCTAAGCCTTGGGAGTGTAATAGAGAATGAGATAAACATAATCCTTGTCACGTGGTACCTGCCTTTGAATGAGGGAAGACAGCCACTGAGCAAGTGAAGAGGTCAGGAAAATGTTTTTATGGAGGCTGATGGTGTCATACTAGTTGAAGAAAAAGTGAGATCAGAATAGGTCAATCCCCATTATATTTCTGCTTTTATCTGCATATGATCGGTTTTTCTTCAAGCTAGAAGAGGGAAACATCAAGAATAGAAGCCCCAGGTAGCTAGGTCAGTGGGGGAGAACTGGCTGCTGTTACCTGGCCTTCACGAAGCATGGGAGGGCGGCTTAGCAGGTCCAGGGCTGCCCAGGACTCCCGGTGAGTGTCAGCTCTTCTGCACACCACTGTCCCCTTGGGGCTGTCTCAGGATGTGCTCACGCAAACACTGGCAGCAGAGTCGGGGCTGTGGTCATTCAAAGTGAAAGGATTGTGTTGGCCGTGAGGCATGAGACATGGGCATGAGTTTGATATATTGAAGGATTAGCATTGTGTCAGTTCTGCAGGAAACACAATTCAACTTAGATGGTCCAAACAGCAAAGGCTTAACGATGGGACAACTTACAAAAGTGTGGGAGGAGTTCAGGAAATGAATAAGGGATGTTGATTCCACAGAACAGTGCAGCAGAGAGAAACCTTCACCACCCTCAGACTGAAGGGGCCCAAGGAACAATAGATGTTATCAGAGCCCAGCGATGGCTAAAAGGACAGTGGGTAGGCCCCCTGGATAAACGGTGCAGAAGCACAGGGCTACTGCCCAAGAGGCAGCCCCAGGGAGGGACTCAGAGCTCTGGCACCTCCTTCTGCCCTCCAGTCTCCTGCTGTTACTGCTCATGCCTGAACCCCTCAGGAGCAACCTGGCAAGGATAAGGAGTTCAGGGGATGAAGTGTCTGTGTGTATCAGCTGACAGAGATGCAGGTCACACAGACAGGGCTGGAGAATGGTCTGGGGGTGAGGAAAGGCAAAGAGAAGAACCAGCATAACCATGACAAAGGGACACTAATTCCAGGTGGCTTCACTAGGACTTGAGGGCACATCGTTTTGGCTTCAGGGACAGAGGATGCTCCAACATGACAACTACTAAACCTCAGTCTGGGTGGCCAAGGGGGTCATAACCTCCTCCTCACTCAGAGCCGTCTGGGTTAGGCAGCATCCCTCAGGTCCAGGGAAGAAAAAAGTCCTGCTTAAAATCAGATGGTTTCTGAGCGACTCAGTCTCCTGGTACAGCTACACCTCCCACTGAGTGATGGATGGACTGTTTTGTCTAAGGGGCATCCATGTTCCCACATTTAAGAGTGCACCTGTGCATTATACATGTAGAAAAACATATGCACATCTCAAGAAATGGGGTTCTCTGGGTATGGGATATTTTTTCCATATAATTCCTTGTGAAAAATACCTCTTGTGTGGCACAAGACCATTAAAAAATATATATATAGCCATATTCTTGTTTTCTCTAACAGGAAACATAAGCAGATGGGAATTCAAGCCATCAATATTAAGGTCAATTATTTCACTCTTCTAAAGTCTGAACATGGTCTTGACTCAGGCCAAAGCGCCAAAAGGTGCTTTCCTGAAAAATTAACTGATGTGACCTAGTTTTCCGTGCATTTGGGGCCCTCGGCAGGCAGTGGACCATCTCTTATGTGTTGGTGTGCCTACTAGGGCATGTCCCTCTCGTCCCTCTCCTCCCCCTCCTCCCTCTCCTCTTTTGACCTTTCTCCTGCATTTGCTTAGGAAGTACATTACACAAAAGCATCAGGTGAATGCAGGCACTGTATTCTGTTGCCTCAGAGCCTTGACATTAGTTCATAAGCACATGTGTCCTTGGGCTTATGCTGGCTGGACTTGGCTATGGATTAACCAGTACCCTCTAGGTAGATTTTGTTAAGCGTCCTCCAACCAAACTATTTTTTGCCAACATTTTAACAAAATCATATGGAAAAAGCAAAGACTGTATTAAAGCATGCCAGTTCCCCTGTAGAGTTTTGTTAATTTTCCATATAGTCTTTCTCGATACAACATGCAGAGTAAAATATATACATTTAAGCACATCTTGATTAATTTTGCATATACTCCTGACTGACCAGTCCTCAAATGCAGACACAGAATGTTTGCTCCGCCTAAAAGCCCCCTCCTGCCCCTCCCCTGTGGATACTCGCTCCCTACCGCCACCTCCACTACTGAGAGATCATCAGGCTCCAATGCCCACCTCAGGTGTCTGTAGGTATGAAAGGTTATAGTTCCTACATATTTTATATGAATGAGTCTGTGTGTGTGTACTGCCATGTCTGTATTTTGCTCTGTACAGTAGTCCTGTGGCTTTGCTTTCTGGGTATCAGTTACTCATGACGAACCACAGTCCAGAAGATGTTCCTCCTTCTGATACATCATCAGAAGGTCAACGACAGCCCAGTACTCTGTCACAATGCCTGTCACCCGCCTCCTCCATCTCACCACACAGGCATTTCATGGTCTCACATCATCACAGAAGAAGGCTGAGTTGTATAATGTTACTGAGTCCTCCATATTGTCCAGTGCACTATTGTGTTGTTATGTTTTAATCATCATTTGACACTCCACTGTACAAATACGTGACATTTTGTTGGTCCATTCTGTCTTTATTTCAGTTTTGACTAATAGGAATTACACTGCTAAGAGCATACTTGTGAGTTTTGGTGGATATATGCAATTTGTTTATGTTGGATATTGTTACAGCTTGAGCTATGTTTCCCCAAAATTCTCACTGTTGAAGTCCTAACCCCCAGAATCTCAGAATGTGAACTTATTTGGAAATAGAGTCACTGCATTTATAATTAGTTTAGATAAATGTCTTAATGGAGCAGGGTGGTCCCAAACCACATGTGGCTGGTGTCCTTATGAAAGGGGTGGGGTTTGGACACAGGTATGTATATAGGGAAACTGCCCTGGGAAGACTGTGCCTCAGCCGCAGGCCAGGGAACTACCAAAACCAGGACAGAGGCCTGGGACCGACCTTCCTTAGTGCCCTCATGGTAGCTTGCTCTCGGACTTCTAGCTTCCGGGACTGCGAAGCAATACATCTCTATTGTTTATGCCATCCAATGTGCAGAGCTCTGTCATGGCAGCTGAGAAAGATAATGTAGGTATACATCCAGACACAGAGTTGCTCAGACGTAGGGAAGAGTCTGTTAAACTTCAGTTTAGTTAGTGTCCCAACATTTCTGCACATTCCTCGATCCCCAAAACAGCGTATGAGGGGTCCACGTGCTCCTCCCTCAACATTTGGATGACGTGTATTGTTCATTCTGGCCTTCTTGTTGGGTGTGCAGTGATGCTTAATAGTGGGGTTTTTTTTTCATTTCCCTGATAACTAAATAATGAATGTGAACACCTACTGATATGTTTATTTGCCGCTGGGATATTTTCTTCTGTGAAGTGTCTGTTTAAATTCTTTGTAATGTTTTGAATTCAGTTGTGTGTATTTCATTGACTTTTGTACATTTTTATATATTCTGAATAAAAATTTTATTAGATGTATTAATTGCAAATATTTTTTTTCTCAGTCTATGCTTGTCTTTTCACTTTTTCGGTGGTGTATTTGACAAGTGAAATGTTCGAACTTGATGAGGTCAATTTTCTTTTTCTTCTTCAGTTAAGGCTTTTTGCAACTTTGCTAAGAAATTTTTGCCTGCTCCAAGGCCATGAGACATTTTCCCGTCTTCTTCTGGAACTTTATGGTCTTAACTCATGTCACAGATTGCTTTAGATCTATTTCACATTAACTCCTGAGGATGGCCAAAGTGTCAAGGTGAATTTTTTTCCCCACGGATATCCAGAAACATGAGCAGCTGCCTCGTTGGCTAGATTGGGGGGCTCCTTGTGCGGCAGAGCCATAAAGGCGCTCAGACAGAGAGCAAAAGGACATTAGGAATGCTAGCTTTTAAGTGCAATCAGAAAAGTCACTTAAATTTACTTATTAAAACTTATTTTTAAATCAGCAGCAGAGCCTTGGTGCCACATTAGGAACCTGTGAAGCATTAAATTGACCTTTAAAGTATTTTTTTTTGTTCTCTCTTGTAATTTGGCAATGTTCCTGTCTTGTCTTAGTTTATTAGTGTTATTGTTTGGTTTTAAAGATTGATGACTTTAATGTTTGGTAGAAAATTTCAGCAACATGGAAAGGTGAAAAGACAACCAGAGACATTAACTCAAATGCCACCATCCAACAGTCACTTTAGTTCATGTTTATGAAACATCATCCCAGATGCCATCCGATGAGATTAGTTGCATAATACTTTTTTAAGTGAACTCACACTGAACACATAGTTGAACATATGCGCATGTTTAATACGACCCCTCTTTTCAATTATTTCTTTCTATATTCTTCTTTCCATTCTTAAATAATAGGCAACTCTCAAGTAAGAGGTGACTCTGGCTCTCTCTTCTTCCCAGGATCCTTATCATCACACCCCTCTGATCTGTTTGCATGCTTTTTCTTCCACTTTTAATCATTAAATAATAAGGAATTTTTAAATTTTTCTCTTTTCTTCCATCAGCCTCCGGTCCCTCCATACCTCCCTCTTTGCAGCAACCCTGAGATCTTCAGCCCATACTTTCTGTCACCCATGGTTTTCCAAGAGAGAAGTCCTTTGTATTTTATTCTGGTAATAATAGTGTGTGCCTTTCTGTCTCTTTTTAACACAAAAGTTCTCGAATAGTAGTCAGCCTTTCTAGGACAGTCATTAGTGAGGCTGATGCTTTAATTTACTGAATGAGAACATGTAGGCAAGGAGCTTAAATCATTTGCTGAAGGTCATAACCTGACTCAAGGGCAGAAATGGAGAGAAAGATGAGCAAGTTTTTAACATTTGATAAGCCTTGAGGAATATAACAACTCTTACAGAGAATATTGTTGAAATTATATGAAATTTCTGTTCTTTGCTATTTCTCCTCTTCTCTTCTACTCTTTTGAGTACACTTCCCAAGAACCTGCCTCCTGGTTATCCACAGCCTCCATTGTGTAACCATATTCAAGAATATTAACTTGGTCCTAAGTTATTTCCCAGCTCATTGGCATCTTCATTCCCACCACAGATTGTTATACAAACATAAGTCCTCATTGTTCTGGGATAAATGCCCACCAGTTGATTTCCTGAGTCACATGATAGTTACATATTTAGTTATTTATCGAAGACCCCAAACAGCTTTCACGTGACTGTATCATTTCATATTCCTACCAACAATATGTGAGTGATCTTGTTTCTCTTCATTCTTGCCAGTATTTGGTGGTGTTACTACTTTATATTTTAGACATTTATCTATCTGTCATCTCTCTGTAGTGATATTCCATTGTGATTTTAATTTTCCTGATGACCAATGATGATGAATATCTTTTTTCATGTTTACTTTCTGGCTGTATATCCTCTGTGATAAAAACTCTCTTCATGTTTTTTGCCCATATCTTTAATTGCATTATTTCTTTAAAGTTGAGTTTGGTGGGGATTTATATTTTTTAGATTTTAGTCCTTTGTAGCATATGTGGTTTGACAATGTTTCATCTCAGTTTGCAGCTTGACTTTTCATTTTCTTTAGAGGGTCTTCCACAGAGCAAAATATTTAATTTTGGTGAGGTCTAATGTATCATTTTTTCCTTTTATGGATTGGGTTTTTGTTGTCAAACGAAAGCTCTCTTTACTTAGTCATAGGTCCCAAGATTTTCTCCTATGTTTTTTCATAACTTTAAAAAATAATTTAATATTTTATATTTAAGTGTGTGACATTTAATTACACTTAATTACATTTCATATAAGGCATGAGGGTTAGGTCAAGGTTCATTTTTCTTTGTTAAAAAAGCTATTTTTCTTCCATTGAATTTCTTCTTCACCTATGTAGAAAATCTTAAAAAGGAACCAGAACAGCATCGCTCAGCAACATTATATAGCTGACATTTATAAAATACTGCATATGGCAACAGTCTAATACACATTCTACTGGAGTTTTTATGAAACATCCATTAAGATTCACCTCATTCTGGGTTCTAAATCACATACTAACTCATTTGAAAGAGTACAGAGCCAAGTATGTACTTAGATCACACAGGAATTAAACTACAGTAGAGAAAGCTCAGAAGGTTGCAAATATTTGGAAGTTAAGTAGCACACTGCTAAATCACACATGGGCCAAATCGTAGTCTATGTGCCGTCCCACTGTCAGTATCACAGACTTGATAATATACCTGTATAAGAAGATGACATCAAGTAGACTGATTGCCCGTACTTTATTTTTATTTTTCCAATGTTCTTTTAGCTATTTCAGTTCTTTTGTCTTTTGGTATAAATTTCAGAATGATCTTGTCTATATCTGTAAAAACATCCTACTGGGTTTTCATAAGGAGTTGTCTTTCTCTTGTGTATCTATTTGGGTAGAATTGGCATCTTTGATATGTTAAGACTTCCAATTCACGATCCTCACGCGGCTTTCCATTTGCTTAGACCCCTGCTGGTTCCTTTCATCAGCACCTTGTAGCTTTCAGCATACAAGTCCTGTGCATGCTTTGTTAAACTTGTACCTAGACTGATTGTAAATGATATTTCATTTTTAATTATGGTGTCGATGTGTTCATTGCTAATATATATTTATGTGTGCTTGCATGTATCTATAATTTTTTATGTTGATCTAGTAAACTGCATCTTCACTGAAGGGAAGTTTTTTTCTTTCCTTTTTCAAAGCCTACAGCTCCTGGTGTTGCCAGGCAGTCTCCCATCCAAGTACTCACCAGGCCCCGCCCTGTTTAGCTTCTGAGATCAGACAAGATCCATCGAAACACTTATTAAGTCTAGACATTTTTTTGGCAGATTCCTTGGGATATTTTATATAGACAATCTTGACAACTGTGAGTGGGGATAGTTTTTTTTTTTATCTCTTTGCAATTTGGTGGCCTTGTACTTTCATTTGTTACTTTAGTGCACTGATTAGAACTCGAAGCCTTGTGTTGAATAAAAGTGGTGAGACTGGGCACCCTTGTCCTGCCTTGATGTGAAGGGCGAAGCTTTCAGTCTTTCGCCATTAAGTTTAACGTTGGCTATAGATTGCTGGCGTGTGCTGTTAATCAGTTGAGAAAAATTTCCTTCTATTCCTGTTTTCTGAGAGTTTTATCATGAATGATTGTTGAGTTGTATCAAATTAGCTTCTACATCAATTGATATGATGATTTTACTTCTTAAGCATGTTCATATGATGAATCACACTGATTAATTTTCAAATATCACGTGTGTGTTTTGTTAGGAATTTTTGCATCTACATTCATGAGTGATATATTTTTTTCCCTATAGATTAATTGTCATTTTTCTCTCACCAATTTAAGGTTTCATTCTTGCTCTTAGTTTTCAGAACTTTAACTATAATTACCTTGGTGCAGATATGTTTGATGTCTCTGTCTCCAAATTTGGAAGATTTCATCCCGTATTCCTTTAAGCATGTTCTCCGCCTCATCCTATTTCTCCTCTTCTGTGACTCCTGTATACAACTAGACGTTTTGTTTTAGTTTCACAAGTTCCTTAGAATCTTAATTTTTTTCAGTCTACTTTATCTCTTTTGTTCAGATTGTATAATTCTGTTGTTCTTCATTCCAAATGACTTACTCTTTCTTCTCTCCCCTCCATTCTGCTGTTGGTTCCATCCACTGAGCTTTTAATTTGGGGCTAATGTGTCCTTGAGTTTTGCAATTTCTGTTTTTTTTTTCTCTGTATCTTTCATATCTTTGCTGATAATTTCCGTTTCTTGGGCTTTTTCCTTTCTCACCTGTCTCCCAGATGCTTGTGATTTCTCTCTGAAGGGTATCATGGTTTCCCCAGCATCTTTGTCAGGTATTTCTAACACCTCTGTTGTCTTGACAGTGTTATCTATTGATTATCTTTTTTCAGCTGGAGATCTTCCTAGTTCTTGGTATGATGAGTGATTCTTAATTGAAATCTGAGCATTCTGGGTATAATTATGAGACTCCAGATCTTATATAAGACTTTTGTTTTGGCTGGTGTCCTTTGACACTCCTCTGATGGGGAGAGAGGGCTGTGCGTCCTACTGCCAGGCTGGAGAAGGAGCCCAGGCTTCCCACTTGGCCTCCACTGAGAGCTGAGCTGGGTGAGGCTGGGCCTTCTGGCCTCTGCTGATGTCTCCTTGGTTGGAAGAGGTGGGAGTTCCAGTCTTCTGCTCCCCTGCGGCCTCCATGGGCACTGGGGAGGTATGTGGCCCTGCTGCCACTGAGTAGTTGTGAAAGTCCTGACTCTCTCTGAGGTTTCCCCTGATACTGCCCCATGGGGCTGGGCATAGGGTGGGGCAGCAGAGAGCTCTAGCTGCCAGTTGGGGTGGGAGCCCAGTCCCTCCTGGTGTCCACTGACATCATGGCAGGAAGGGGCGGCTTATCATTGCCAAGTGGGGATGAAATCCTGACTCCCTGCTTGGCCATGTCTGGTACTAATATGGCACCAGGAAGGGGTGTTGGGGTCCCCAGAGAAGCTGGAAAATGTGAGGGTCTGGAATCCCCCAGCCCCTTGACCTTTGCTGGCTTGGGTGGGGGTGGGGCCACTCGTCTCCTTATTCTTCTGTGTTTGGCTTGAGTAGAGTAGTTGTTGGCTAAGACATTTCTGTCTTGCTGGGCTGACCCTTTTCTTGATAGAGAGAGCAGGGTTTTTTTGTGTCTTTTCTTGCCTGCAGCTGTTTGCCTTTCTGCATGGTTGGCTTTTCAGCTCCTAGTCTGGGATAGATGATGCCAAAAGAGGCCTAGGGAACTCACTACTCTGTTGTTCCTCCGGTCCTGAAGTCCCTAGCTGCCCTGCTTCTCCGCTTGTACCTTTCAGAGTCTCCTCATGTTTGTTTTATATATAAAATGTCCACGGGTTTTAGTTGTACTTAGTGGGACAAACAGGGAAAAGTGTGTCTACTCTATCTTCCCAGAAGCTGATAACTTCCTTTGACATGGGAGAAGGCCAAAATAAAAAAGATTGTGTTTCCCTAAATCCCCAAGTCATTTCAAAAATGAAACTGGAATCTCTTTTTTTTTCACCTTTCACTTGAAATCTCAAGTTCTTTCCAACATGCTATGCTAGTATGCTCTGTATTTGAGCTCTGAATAAACTGGTGCATCATTGTGTAATTATTTCATGTATTTACTTTTGCCACATTAAAAAACAGCCAAAAATCACATCATTTATTTGTCAGTCTTCAGGTGAATGTGTAAACAAATTTTGGTATACCCATACAATGAAACAGTACTCCACAATGAAAATTAATGAACTACAAGATATATAGCACCATGGATGAATCTCAAAAAAATTACATTCAGTGAAAGACAATATACTGCAAAATACCATTTACATGATGCTCTAGAATTGGCAAAACTAAGCTATGATCAAAGAAATCATATCAATGGTTGGCTAAGATGAGGCAATTACCTATAAAAGAGCATGAAAATTTTTTCTGGAGTTGTAAAAAGTCCTATATCTTCATCAGGATATAGATTAGACAAGAGCATAGTTTTATCAAACTCATTAAATTATAAACTTAAAAGCTGCTGATTTTGTTTTATGTAAACTATATCTCAATAAAGCTGATGTAGGGCAAAAAAAGTTGACTCCACTGTATATTTTGCTTCTGTAACTCCCAATGCGTGGCGCTAATACTTAAACGTGACGTAATGGGGTGGAGCAGAGCAGATTTCCATTGTTGATGAAAGTCTAGGAAGGAGAGCAGCTAGAATGGTGGTGGTGGTCAGTATCCACTAAAGACTCCACGATCCATCTCATCAGTGCTCAGGGAATAAATGAATAATGGGAAGACACTTTGATGCACTAGAGGACTCCACTCTCCTTATGAGTGGTTCTGGAGGGTTGTTGTAAAGAAAGGGGAGGATAGAAAGTATACATATGTCATCTCCTTAGAGTCAAATGTCTTGTATCTGCCTCGCATTGACAGCTTCCCAGGACACCAGGGAGTCAGGGGCAAGGTAGCCTGTGTGCACAGGAACATCTCTTAGTTCCTTGCAGACTGAAAGGAGAGCTGACACAGCACCATGAGTGAAGTCCTAACTAGGGACGTGCCCTGTGCCGGCTGCACGCGGTTCTGTGCCAGAGACTCTCCATTCAAATGTCTGGTTCACGGCTTTGGACTCTCTCTGCTGATGCGGAAGGTCCACTGCCAAGGGCTCCAGTTCCATGTATGCTTACAGGGTGGACACTGACATGGGGATAGTAATGTGCTCGAGTAGTGGTCTTGTGGACACCGCGTATACACAACCCTGAGTGCCTGCGTACTGAAAATCAGTGTGTCCAGACTAGATGGCCTGCAAACCGCAAGTCAGGTAGGCGGGCATTTATTACTCCATTCATCAATGTATGTAAGATTCTCCACTAACTTGGGGGGTTGGTAAGAATGTGAAAACGACCAGCATTTGAAAATGGAGTCAAAAAGCTTAGAGAAAGGATCCAAAAGTGAGAAGCTGCCCAGATTTGTCAGTGCCTGAGTGAGATTCCTGGCCTAACCTGTGCCCAGGAAGCCTTGCCTCATTGGGTCATAGCTCACTGATCTACCTAGCAGTATTTGGGGGAGGCGGGGGAACAACTTTAACATGGTTGACTTCTTGAGAAATGATTCTGTTCCTGGAGCCACTATTGATAGAGGTACTGCTGCATAATAACGCCATGTGGCCATGCTCCAGTCTAAATCCCACCGCGAGGTTAAGAAGTGTCCTGGTGACTCACAAGGCAGTATCATATCAGAAAAACGAACTTGCAGTTTCCTGCTTGTCCAGCAAGGCCACATCCTTGCTTTCTTCCTCTCCCGGTGTATGTCCTCACAGACACACATGTGTGACCGCTCACACCACTCTGCCGCCATCACTCCTAGCTGCGGTCTCTGTCCCATCAATGTGCACAAGCCTCACACGCTTGGCACCACTCCACCTGAATCACTCTGACGGCCCTCACTCCCTGGGCAGGAGGATGTGGCCCTGAGGAAACCTCCCAGTGAGCTGATGTGTGTTTGCCTCACTGAGGCTCCTGTCTGCTTTCTGCCCCTTACCTGACAGAATCCACTTTTCACCAGGTCTCTGAGCAAGGCCCAGAAAGCTGGTCCTGAACCCAGTCCCCTATAGGAGCCTAGGCCAGTTCCAACATTTGAAAGCCAATGTTTCCAATGTTTTGGATTTTTTTTTCTTCAGTGTAATCCCGGTTATAAGGTATCAGCCTTCCTGTTTGGCAGCGTGCACAAAGATGGTCGTTTTTGCTGCCATTGAGGAAAGGAATGACCTGCAGTGGCCTCTGGGCCTCTGGTCTGGCATTCCCATGGAGGGCAAGGAGACCCCACCCGCCTGGCCCTTCAGGAAAACCCTCTGCAGAGGGACCTCTTTACCCGTATCCAAAGTATAGTTGGAATAGTAAAAGGGGAGCATGGAGTCTGTATGGATGGGATCTGGGAGCCTGCCCGCATATGTGGCTCCTCCCACCTACAGGTGTTTCACATCTAAGGCAACCGGGTAGCAGAGGGGGAACCCTTGGGCACTGGCTTAAATTCATAAGGCAAAAACATTTCTCTTGAGGGCATGGGAAAGCTGTTTCCTTCGGGGTGGGGTTGGTGAGTCAGGAGAACCCAACAGGTCAAGATCAATAGGGTGGATTAAGTGCCCCATGACCCGTTGTTAGATTTCTTTCTAAAACAAGAGTAAAGAGAGTTTGAGATAGGTTTGAACATCTCTTCAGGGCCAACTTTTGGGCCACTCCAATGCCTGGTCTTCACTATTCCATTTTCTCAGCTTCTTTCTGAAGCAATAAATGAGGCCCCATTGTATTGTGGGTGTTTTTGTTTGTTTTTATTTTTGGGGGGGTGGAGTCTGGGGCAATTCCCTTTTATTCTCTATAGTCTCTGATAGGTCGGTTCAAATCTCAGCTGGATGGCATGTGGTGTTTAGTATCCTACAGTTAATAAGACCTCAGCACGGATGAATTGAATTTAAAAATACTACAAATCACCAGTGAGAACACTTCTAGTTTATACATGTTATTTATTGTTGAATCACTAATTTATAAACAAATAGTAGAATATGCCATTATATAATTTATAATCAGGTATAATTAAGTTGATTATATAATTCTGAATCCATAAGAATAACCATTTAAAACATAAATGATTTTGAGTTAAGCAATAATAAATAATAAAACCAATGAGTCAAATTAATTCTTTTGAGATTTGGGACAATTGTGCTGTCATTTCTCTTCCATTCAATGTTCCAAGGTAAAAACCCTTCAGTCAGTCTCACTGATCTAATATCTGGCCCAGTTAAAGCGATTAATAATAATTAATGGTGATGAGTGGACATGAGCTGTGTGACCTAAGTGATGTAGTGAGCCCTAGGTGCCTGCCAGCTGTGATGGAGAAGCCGTGGCTTTAAGGACCACACCGGGCTTGCTTACCCTCTGTGCTGTATCTGTGCGGATGCCCTTGACAATCGCTTCCGGGACACGAGGCATTCAGTCAAATCCCAGCACTAAGAAAGGAACAAACGGGAGTCTCGTTGAGCAAAAGCAGACCCAGAAAGAACCACTAGGACCCGCCGCACACCACCAGGGACAGATCACCCTTCCTGGCCGGCTCTGCAGGCCCCTGAGAGAGGCACCCACAGCCCAGCATTCAGTGGAACCTCAAGAAATGTCTGTGGAGTGAGTGCATGAATTATATGAATTGACTGCCTCTTATTCATTTATTTCCCTACCTTGGATATTTAGGCTTTAAAAATATGTTTTGCTGTTATAAACCATGTTGAAGTGAATACACATATGCATGTCTCTTTACCCATTTATATCTAGACTTTCTTTCAAATGTGTTCCTAGATGAAGCATTCTGGGCTGAAGGTCATGTATACTTTTAACATTAATGGAGGCAAATTATTCCACAAAGTTGTGTTCCACTGGTCCTTCATGCTGGTAGCATAGGATGTCTCTTTTCTCCTAGAACCCTTGCCAATGGGTTTAAGATGGTTTGGGGCCAGGTAAACTTAATTGCTTTTAATGTTATCACATGCAGTGTGTCAGACCCACTAGTTGCCTTCCAAATGTCCCCCCCCACACACACCTTTTATTAAGGAGCTTGGTTGTTGCATTCGGTCTTTAGCAACATTGCTATTTTTAAATTCTCAACTTTCCCAGTGGTAGGGTTGGTATCAGGTTGAAGTTCCAGCAAATGAAGTGTTCATAGAAATCCCTTAGGAAGGCACATATTCATGAATGAAAAGGCCCAGACTTTTTGGGGAACAGTCTATCTGCCAATTTACACCTTCAGAACATTCTTGGATGTGAGTCTAGGAGACACAGAAGCTGCCTTATGGACATTAGGTGGCAAGCATGGCAATGGACCCTTGCCACTGCAGCGGCTCCTGGTGCTTTGCCGACATCCTCTTGAGGGTCCACATACCTGTCTCCCAGGCCCTGGGAATAGCAGCCGAGGACCCAACCGCCTTTCCTGTTGGAAATTTCCCTTGGCCTAAGGGGACCACCTGCCCTGAGTGACCCCTCCTGGGGCTAGGCAAAGACTGTGATAGGACGGTGCAGAGCTATGCGGGCCTCGCTGCTGTATCTCTGTGTGGGATGACTTCAGAGGTGTCCTGGTTCCAAAGCTTCAGGAGGACTGGCTGAGCCGTCAGCTGCAAGCTTTTAGCTGTTCAGCTTCTCCGTTTGCCCAGACCTGCCTTCCTCATGTCCTTCCCGCTGCAGCTCCAGAGAGCTCTCCCAGCGAACCCTCTATGGAATGTCCCATTTCAGAGTCTAGCTCCTGCTACCCAACCTAAGACACTTACAGAGCAGAGCACAGGTGTTGAAAGAGCCCAAAGTTCCTGCTTGGATGTCACACCTGCCATGAACTTCTCCCAGATATTTTGTAATGCATGACAAATACAACCTTAAATAAGCTATGTCATTTGAATTTCTATTCCTTATAGCTGGATACAATCCTGATAGCTTGGCAAGGGGTCAAGGTCCAGTCAACATCAAAGTGTTAACGAATTATATGATGCTTTCCCTTATATTATGAGGTTAAGTCAGTAAAAAGAAGATGAAAATGATGGATGATCTCTTCTCTTACTCCCCCAACACACTCCTATTTTATTTCCATTTAGCAAGATGGAAGAACTATAGAACTCAGATTGCATTTCCTTCCTCTTCGGCACATGCTACTATTTCAATCCAAGAAGCTTCCCGTGCATTCAGAAAACATGTCATCCTTCACAAGCCAGGGCTGGCTCAACGCTGTCCTTCCCTGGATAGCCTGTGCCTCTGCGATCCTCCTGTGGCAGACGTGGCTTCTTGCCTGCACAAAAATACCCATTATCTCCTCTACCTTGATGGGATGGTTTTGAATTATGTCAGCTTAGCTAAATTGGAACTACCTTTCCCCAATTCTTTTCTGTATGGTTTTGGGTAAGAGTTCACCAAGACAGAAAATAATTTGTGTAAGATCTGCAAAGCAGAGGCGAAACCGCAGACATTGTTTATACTCTGAAGTTCCTGTAGGCACCAGGGGCTGTTGCTTTCATGTGTGTTGTCTCTGCCCCATTGGCTCAATTTCTTGCCTCTTGGTTCCTGCAGTTCTATCAGACTGCCTCCTTCAGCTGCTCTGAGTTATGGGAAGAATGCATGAATTATTCCTTGACAAAGGGCACCAACACTTTCCTCATGTCATGACATGAGGTCACTCATGTCATTAAGGGAGGCAGTGAGACAGATGTAGGTTCCACTTTATCCTCATAGGTAACAGTTCCCATGATTTCCAGCCATGGTCTCCAGTTCCAGTCTGTTCTTGCAGTCCCCCATGTCACATCCAGCTGTCCTTCCTGTCTGATGGCTAGGCTGACTTTGGGCTCAGAACCAACAGAGATAAAATCAAAGCTTACGTACTTCTTTACCACCTTCTATAATGGCAAATGGTCTAATACTGTTAATAAATACATTATTCTATATAAATCAGTGACTCTGCTTATGTGATTGAATCCTGACTGATGCACTTAGTAACAAATCCCTCCTTTATCCAGAGTGTCAATGTGCTCATCTAAAAGACTAAGTTTCCCACTTTCCATTACAGTAAGATTAACCAATGAGATGTGAGTGTATATAACTGGATGGGGCATCTGGGAAATTGGGAAAGGTGTTCTTTTTGTTTCTTCAAACTTCCCCTGTTTTTTCTGGAGTTCACATATAAGTTCGGAGCTCCAGCAGCTATATTGTGACCTTGAGGAAAGAAGCCATACACTAAGGTGATGAAGCAGAAGGGATGAAGGACCTTGAGTCTCTGGAGCCTATAGCACAGCCCTGCACAGCCAACTCGAGACTTCTTTATGTGAAGTCCACAATTTAATAAAAAAACTAAACAAGGTGAGATAAAACAAAGTAAAACAAAACAAAAACCTCTGGAGCTGGAAATCTACAGTCACCAAACACAATTTATTATTGATTTAGCAAAATGTGTTTCTTTCTTTGCAAAGTCATTTGTCCGGTAAAATGTATTTGCTGATAGGTGATATGTATTTCTCTGGCTAAGGAGGTGAACATGGTAGAAACTGTTCCTTCATCTGTATCCTTAGCACCTGGTATTGCAGCCAGCACACAGTAGGCATGCAGGAATATGTACTGGCTATAACTGAACCTAAGATCAGCAGCATTGTTAATTCCCATGAAGAAACTGAAGTCCACTGAAAGAGGAAGCATTTCGCAAATCTCACACTGATGTAGCACATCATGAACCTTGTTCTTCCCTGTCAGTCTTTCCTATACCGATCAATCTTAGAAATCTAAAATTATTACATTTTGGATTTATTTCAGACTTTCACCTTGGGCCCCATCTATATTCTTTCCATATTGACTTTTTGAGATTTTTTGAAATGTTACAATTAAAGATCATGTTCACCTAAGTGGACCCCAGGCTCCTGGAAAGAAAAAAGTGTGAGCAACTTGGAAATAGCCACAGTATTCCACCATCACTGTTTGCATAGCTATGGATGCCAGTGTTCAGAGCACATCTCCATCCTCCCCATACCCTACAAACCCCAAATGACCATCTCCCTGGAATGGTCCAAGGACCCCAACCCAGATTTCCTGGAAACAATGACTAAGGAGATTGAACACCCCAAATATTTAGTAATTCCTTATTATTTTTATGCATGTAATGTCTTTTCCCATCCTAGGATTAATAGCAATTTTCCTCTGTCTTGTCTAGTTTTAAAAGTTTCATTTTTCATACTTTTTTTCATGTGCTAAAAATTTATGTTGCCTCCTTCAGCTGCTCCAAGTTCACCAGTGAGAGGTGAGAATTTAACCATTTCATCAACATAATTGATCAAATATTCCTTATTAAAAAGTTTCAAATATCCTTTGACAATTTTCTTTTGTATTGTGATTAAAATAGCCTTTTTTTATTATATACCATACTTGTAGCATCAAAAACTAGGAAATAAAGATAAGTCAACTTCGTCAACCTATCCTCCTGCACTGTATGTGTGTATATTTGTATATATACATGTGTTTGTGTGCGTGTGTGTGTGTGTTGTGTGGGAACAGAATCCCAATGGCTTTGATGACTGACAGCTTTGGAGTTTCTATTGCTGTTATTTTGTAAACATATTTTAAAATTTACTCTGCTTTTGTGGCTTCTTACATTCCCTTCATTTTGTCTCTTTACGAACATTTGTTGGGTTAAAAGTTATGAGGCTGATTTTGTGTGCCAACCTGGCTGGGCTGTTGGATGCCATGAGATTTGGTCAGACGTCCCTCTGGGTGCTCGTGTGAGGGTGTTTTAGGTAAGTTTAACATTTCAATCGGTAGACTGAATAGAGCAGACTGCTCTCCTTACTGTGTGTGAGCATCACCTAATCAGGGGAAGGCCTGAATAGGGTAAAAAGAGACTTGTCTGAGCTAGAGAGAATTCTGTGGCAGACTGCCTTCAGATTTTACCCAAAACATTGTTTTTTTCTGGTTCTAGATCAGAGGGCCTTCATACTACAGCTGTAACACAAGCCTGGGTCTCCAGCCTGCGGGCTCACCCTCCGATTTGGGACCTGCCAGCCACAATAATCATGTGAGCCAGTCCTTACAGTAAATCCTATACATAGTGGTCTGAATGCTTTTACTATTTTTTGCTGTAAGTCTGCTTATTAACTATATTTTTGGTAGTACTTTCAGAAGTTTCAGGAGCAAAAAATTCTTTCAGAAGCCATGAAGTCAAAACATTAAAATAAATATTTAATGACAAAGTACTGAAATTAGTTTCTGAGGAGTGTTAATAAATATACACAAAATGCTGACATAAAAATCATTAGGGCTGTAGTGTTATTGATGACCACATCAATACCAGAAGACAAAAGTCGGCAGAAGAGGCATCAATATTTATTTTAAAAGTCAATTCTTGTTTTAAGAAGTCTGCACTCAAAGATAATGTTTTAACAAGTGTATTTGAATAAGGAGCATATACATATTACTTAGTAAAGCATTTTTTTTCATTTAGGTCAATCTTATTTTTAATTCCAATATTTCTTGCATACGTGCTTAAAATAAAGTGATAACTAAAAATGAATTGACTTCATTATGAGAAAGGCTTTTCTATTAATTAAATGATATAAAAAACAGAGAGAATTTATTACCAGCAGAACTGTACCAAAAAAATAAACATACCTGAATGAAAATTCTTTAAGCACAAGGAAAATAACCCCACAGGGAAACACAGAAGTGCAAGAAAAAATAAAGAGCAATAGAAGAGGTATCTATAAAAGGAAATACATATATTGATACTGATGGTATTTTGGCTGTACGAAAAAATAGTAATGTGGATAGACTTTATAATACACATGGAAATAAAATTCATGGGAGCAATAGCAGAAAAATCAGGGGCTTGTAAATCCAAGTAAAATGTTATAAAGTTTCAGAATTCCTGGAGAAAAGGTAAAAAGTCTAATTTTTGTTAAAGCACAGTAAGTCAAATGCATATGAGAATATCTAGATTAATTTTGAAAGAAAAATGGAAGATGCATAAGTAGTAAGTTATTAGAAGAAAGAGAGAGAATGATGAAAATACAGAGAAGAGGGTAAACAAAGAGAACATAGGAGAGATGGGTAATACAGAAAACAGTAAGATGATGGAAGACCAAACACAGCAATATTTACATTGAATATAAACTGGTTAAATATTCCATTATAAAATAGCACAATTTCAGATATGATTAAAGAAGGAAACTTTGATGAATCAGACAACGTCAATACAAAACCAAAACCCAAAACTTTGCTCTGCAAAAGTGCACGTGAAAGGATCAAATAGAAACTACAGCCTGGGTGAAGATATTTGCAAACCGAACATCCAGCAGAGGACTCATATCTACAGTATATAATGAACTCTAAAAACTTAACAGGTAAAGAGAAAACAACAGAAAATGGGCAAAAGACGTGAACAGCAATTTCACCAAAGAGGATATATATAATAAGCCCATGCAATGGTGGGCAGCATAGTTAGCCACCAAGGAAATACAAATTAAAACCAAACATAGAACGGCTAAATTTTTTTTTTAATTGTGGCAACACTGAATATTGCTAAGAATGAGGAGTAACTGGATCCCTTCTACACTCTGGTGGGACTATAACATGATCCTGTCATTTTAGAAAATAGATGCTCAGTTTCTTATAAAATTAAAGATGCAATTATCATGCAATCCAGCAGATGCACTCTTGGGAATATAATAAAATG
The DNA here is from genome assembly GCA_032199065.1 of Smutsia gigantea. Taxonomy (NCBI): domain Eukaryota; kingdom Metazoa; phylum Chordata; class Mammalia; order Pholidota; family Manidae; genus Smutsia; species Smutsia gigantea. The sequence continues at coordinate 84,428 of JAVSCE010006741.1, forward strand.
AAATGAAAACCTACATTTACACACAAAAAAATTGTACATGAATGTTCATAGCAGTTTTATTTGTAAAGCCAGTGACTGTGAACTGTCAGGAGGTCCTTAGGTGAATGGCTAAACAGACTGTTACATGCATACTAATACTGCCCAGCAACAAAAGGACTACTGATAGATGTAACAACTGGATGAATTTCCATGGAATTTTGTCTGGTTATGAAAAGCTAATAGGCAAATGGTATATACTGTGTGAATGCATTTATAAAACTTTTCAAAATGACATTATTTTAGAAATGAAGAACGATTACTTATTGCCAAGGTTTAGGAGCAGGGAGGCAGGTGGGTATGAAGAAGGAGGGTTTGGTAACAAATAGGCAACACAGGGGATCCTTATGATAATGGAACTCTGGTGGTGAATACACAAACCTGTAATTTTAATGACAAAGAGCTCGGTGCACATACCTACACAAAATATTCCTGTTAATAAAATGAGCAGATTATATCTGGTTGTGATGGTATACTATAACTTCATAAAATGTTACCTTGGAGGGGAACTTTGTAAATTGTAACGGGATCTCTCTGTATTATTCCTTGCAACTACATGTAAATCTACAATGATCTCAGTAAAAATTTCAATTAGAAAATGAAGTAGTTAGGAATAAATGTCATGAAAGATGTTTTGACACCTTGACACTAAGGAATACATAATATTATTACTATAAATTAAAGAACAATATAAATAGAGGGATATATCATGTGGATTGGAGGACTTAAATTGCAAAGATGTCATTTCTACCCAGATTGTTTTGTTTAATACAATTTCAATCAAAATCCCAGCTGGCTGTTTTCAAGAAATTGACACATTAATTGTAAAATGTTCCGGAAAATGCAAAGAGGCAAGAATAACTGTGATCTTGAAGGGCATAAGGGCTATCCTGGAAAGTTTGTAATATCAGATATCCCGACTTATAAAAATGCAATAATTAAAGACCATCATAGTAGAGCAAGAATCGACAGATAAATTGGGAAAAATAGAGGTTCCAGAAACAGACACATAAAATATATCTTCATGACTTTCTGGTGGGCAAATATTTATTAAATAGGAAGGAAAAGTGCTATTTTTAAAGAAAGTTGCTAAATGTGAGTACTTTCAAATTAATATTTTACATTTACGAGAGGATGCTATTAAGAGGTAAAAGGCCAATGCATAGGGCAGAGCTTATAGACCACGGATCTATCTATCAGAGGACATGTGTCCAAACAGATAATGCACAATTTCAATGGGCTAAAGACTTGGACAAACACCTCACTGAAGGGCCATAAACTCGTGAGAAAGTGCTAAAATTCATTAATCATCGGGGTAATGTAAATTAATACACCATGATTGTGGTGAGATTGCTTGCACACGTGGCCTCATTAACATCTTATGTCTCTGTAGGCTTGGCTCTTTGAAATGAGAATTTGCCTTTCCTTCCTGAAAAGATAATGCTTATTTCCACAAGCACCGCCTATTTACAGGCAAGACTCCGGAAGTCCTGGAATCTGGGATGGCCCTGCTGGGGCAGTAGAATGTGGAAAAAGTGATGCATGCCTCCTAAAAATGCTGCTGCCCCCATGCAAAAAAGCCGGGGCTTGCTTCCCAGGGGAGGAGGGAACAAATGGAGAGGGAGGAACACTCCACACGGGGGCTTTTACTCGTGCCCATGTGGATTCTGCCTCAAACCGCACAGGTGGACTCCGGGGGCAGGTTGGAGGTGCCCACTGTTCAGTGGGGCCTGGGGCCTCTGAGGGGGGTTCATGGTAGGCAGAAACCTCAGTGCCTCTTGGGGTGGAATATGTCAGAATAGGAAAGAGCTAATCCTGGCCCCTCGAGGTCCCACAGGAGCCCCTTCTTTTCTAGCTGCTTTCCCTGATGTGCTATCCCCGCGTGTGTCTCCCCGTGCTGGGTGGACTCTGCAGGGAAGGAGCAGCCGCCAGCACGCATGCCTCGGTCGTCAGCCTACGTTACAGTGCATGGTCCAGCCTCAGGGAGAGGATCTGCCACAGTGCGGAAATTAATGTTCTTCCTTAATGAGCTCTGTAGAACATTCTGTGCACATTCCTAGCTTCAACATAGAACATAAAGGAGAATTACAGAGGCCCTACAAAGGTCTCTGCAAACCGGCTATGGAGAAGCCAGGCAAGATCTGAGCTTATTTCTGAAGGGAAATAGCAGGTGCAAGGCCAGAAGGAAGAGCATCTGCAGGCACGTGGAGAGACAGTGGCTGTAAGGCCCAGCCGCCCGGGGTGGGCGGGCTGGCTGCGTGAGCGCGGCAGGACACGTCGCCTGCCTCAGACTCCGTCCTGCATCGGCAACATCTGGATGCTAATGCTGCCTATCGCGTGGGGTTGTGGGGATGATTACTCAGGAGATGTGATGCACGGCAGCAGAGAGCCTGGGGCACAGTGGCTAGTGACCCTCGTAGTCTTACCATCTGTGGGCCTCTCAGAATGAAGTGTTACCCCTGGACCGGAGGGGCCTCCCGCTCCACCTCACCAGTGGCTCCCACAGTTCCTCCAAAGGGCCTCCCATGCCAGGTCCCAAAGGTCAGCTGTGAGCGCAGGGCACGCAAAGCAGGAACCGGCCCTCCTCCCCTACTGTTTTAGAGTTTTGGAGCAGTTGACAGCTCGCCCACAATCACTTTTGCATCAGCATTCCTAAACTGCACACCATTTTCTGACGATCATCATGATTTAAATTTTAATAATCTTGTTGAAAAATAAATCAAGAAACAGAGAAAAAAAATCCCGAACTTGGAGATATTGCATTTCCCTGAAAGGCTACCACTAATTAAGATGTTGAAAGCAATTTTAACACCATTTCTCAGCACTGTGACAAATCTGTCAGGTTTACAAATTAGCGTTCTGGGACTCTCCAAGCGGATGTCCATGTTTTGTCAGATTCCGTGACAGATCACAAACATGCTCGGCAACTGCACGGGACCCAATACCTTGCAAAAAATAAAGCGCCCTCTCGGGTGATTCCAGGAAACTGGCCTTTTCATTTGCACGAAGAGCTATTGTTTTGGCAGTTATGAGAAAAAAACGAATAGCATTTTTTAAGGCTAAGTTACCAATTCTCCTATTAGGTAAATCTCAGGTTCAAGAATGATTAAATCCCCAATTTCTGTGCTAGAGTTCCGTGCCATGTAGTCTGCTTGTTAGGGTCCTAGGATATCTGGAACCCAAGATGCAGATGAGAAATATCTCCCATAACATGGGGTGGGAGGGCTCCAGATTGGTACTTTTCCAGCAAACAAGCTCGTTAGGATAATTTCTCATTTTATTAGGTACTGCAGCTGTCACTGAGATTGCTGGATCCCCATTTCCCACAGGAGAGGAATAATTCCAGAGGCTGCTCTGAAAGGTCATTTGTGCCAGGAAATTTTTGATGAATTGGCAGACATATACTCAGGGTTAGAGAACCATATTTTTTCCTTCTTCCCCCTCCTCCTTCCTCCTCCGCATGCCCTCTTTTTCCTTCTCCTAATATAAAAGCTACCCTGTTTGGAGAATTTAGCATGCAGGTAACAACTGAATAGGAAGAGAGTCAGCTTGGATTTCCATAGCACCATAGAGGGGTTGGCTTCAAGAAATTTTAGGGAGAAGAACCAGGAATAACAGAAGCTTACCTTGTCCAAGTATTGTCCCTCCCCCATTCTCCCACTAGCATCCCATGGTGCAGACGTACAATCTAAGCACTTATGGTTAACACTGATACTCGGCACACTTGGGATTCCAAGAGGAGCCGGGGAAATTATACCACTTATCTCATATGATTCCATCAATCAGCCAGTAAATAGGCTCAGTCTTGTCTTTCAGAGGAAAAGAAAGAGGCTCAGAGAAGTGACTTACTCAAGGCAACATTTGTGCATTCATCCCAAGTCTGTGTGCTTCTGATCCTGACCCTTGTCCCGTCCTATTTCTCCATAACCTGCAGTCCCCTGTATCTGATGGCATCTGGTGAAGGCAGGAGTCCTGTCTTTGCCCCACATCGTAAAGGAATGTGCAGTGAGCCAGCAACAGATGCCCTACATGGGTTTATTGAAGGAAGGAAAAAACAAATGAGGAAGCAAATGAGCAAGTAAGGCTGCTATTACCTCATTTATTTTCTCAGCATTTCTTGAAAACCTACCACGAACTAGGCCAGCGTGCCTAGAAGCAGAACGTGAGACAGAGACTCACATGCGCTTGATTTAGTGAGAGAGTGATCCTAGGAAAAAGTGGGTGAGGGTAGAAGGGTGGAGCAGGCAAAGGGATGAAACGAGATGTGGTCTCAAGTGGAATCTACCTTGAGCCTGACCCCACAGGGAGCTCTGGAGTGGGAATTGTACCGCAGAGTGCACTTAGGCAAGGAGCCGGACATTGCCGGTCATTAGCGGTGAGCTGCCTATAGGGAGGGGCCGTAGCCTGTCAACCAGTCAGCTACCATGAGCCGAGAGTGAGTCTCCAGAGAAAGGGGCAGCTGCGAGCCATTAGCAGCTCACACACATGCGATCTGGAAATGGGTACACCCGTGGGGTGCCCGGCTTCAGCAGGAACTAACAGTGTCCCCTAAAGCATACACTATAAGCGCTCTGTGGACATTTCTGTAGGAATTCCCAGTTAGAGCCCAGTTTCTGTGCCTACAAGCCCACTCCATCATTGTCCTTCAGAGAACATCTAAGGCCAGCCTCCCAGGGAGCCTCCCTGGGCCACTCCAATCCGCACGGGTCTCACCTCTTCAGAAATCCTACAGTGCTTCTCTGAACGAAATGCTTCTATAGTCATTGCCTTCAAAGGCCCTCAGATTGTTATACATGTGTATTATTGCGTCCTTATTAAGCCCACAATCTCCTGCAAGGCTAGATTGTGGTATCAAATGGTAATCTTTATCTCACAGCCTTGATGCATTTGACCATTGCTAGATGCTGTCAGGGATACAGTAAAGGCATTGATCTTGCATAGTAATGAATGATGAAAGACTGAATAGTGATAAATAATAAAAATGTACATTGTGTAGTGCTTGCTACTTGCCAGGCATTTTATAAGGCTAAGCACCCAACAAGCTTTGTTCCCCCACAATATTATGTAATCTCCACGACACTTCCGTTAAAAAGCCTGTTATTAGGAATGCCGTCAGCATCAGATGAAACCTTGACCCAGAGTGGGTTAAATAAATTGGGAACGTGTTCATCCTATATTCCAGGAGATCTGAAGATAGACTATTCCTGGCCGTGTTCCCGTGGCTCCCCATGACTCTCTCGGCCTTTTTCATGGGCTTCTTACCCCCATGGTCCTCCAGGGGCTTTTGATTCCCAAGGCATCGCATTTGATTCAACACAGGAAGAAAATCCTATTACACCTGTCTCTTTGATTAGACAAAGTAAAACCCTTCTCAGAAGGCACCAGGAAACTTCCACCTCTATGTTATGGCCAAAACTGTTTTAGGGTCATGCTTTTCAGCCAGGACAGTTGGAAAAATATTCATTTTGTTTTCTTAGATGCTAGAGTACAGTAGCATATGGATTGCAGTGGGAAATAACTGGAATTGGTCTGTCAGGTTAGCCCAGAGACATTATTTGCTACATGTCCCTAATAAACTCCTCCCCATGTCATAGATGAGGAAGCTGAGGAAATGAAGCAATTGTCCAGACACTGGAAGCAGTGGGTCCAGCATTCATACTCTGCTCTGTACCGCCTGCACTTCTGACTGCGCTGTGGCATTACTCCTCTACTTACTGCATCTTAGTACCTCATTTCCATCTCAAAAACAACAGCTTCAGGACAGGTATGATTTAGAGCACTACCACACAGCATTTATCATGAAAATTAAAAAAAAAAAAGAAATCTAAATCCTGGATTACTATTTCCAGAAAAGACCAGATGTGAGAAAGCTGGGCTTAGGTTAATACAGGAGAAGCCATCATGATGCGAGTGCAAGAAGGCTGCCTGGCCGTTGTTAAACATGATAGAATAGACACACGTGTTCTTCTCCATGCCTGATACAGAAAAATAGCTACCCAATAATCTACATTTCTTTTGAACTAGGAAAAACCATCATCATTTCATTTGCTACCAGAATGACTAGGTAAGTTTTGTACATCACTTTTTTACAGTTCAAACCTTATTGGCTTAGGCAACTCATTTAATTTTTACACTGTTGTCTCACCAGAGGGAGATTTCATCTCCGGGTAAGTTCACCCTGGGTTTGGTGAGATCAAATAACAACACGATCTTGGGGGGTAAAAGGGTTCATACCGAGCCTTATTCTCTTGGCAGCAGGTTGAGTGCTAGAATCACACCTGCATCCAGGGAGTCTGCAACCTGCCCGTGCCTCAGCCTTTGCCTCCTGGGCGGAGCTCTTTATACAACAAGACAGACAATAATGGCTCATTGCCAACACATGTGAAGCCTGCCCCTTGCAGTGGGCCAATTACATCACTGCATGTGCACAGCAGGCAAGTAGGTTAGGGGTCAGGTGAGGATCCTGGCCATCGGAACTTCCATTTTCCCTACAGTTGTTTTCTAAATCTCTGCTACAAGTAAGAATATCTTACAGGGACTTGAACTATTTAGCAGCTTATGTATGTCTGTTTCTTCCACATCTGATGTTTCTTGGTGGAAGTGTAGTATAAATGTGAAGTCATGAGAGGTGAAAATCCGAGTCCCCCACCTTCTAATTTGGAGGTTCGAGCAGCTCCAGGACACAGGTAGAGAAATACAGAAAACAAGGTAGTGCACTGGCAGGTAAAGGCTGAACACTGTGGCAGACTGGACCTGAGGTGACTGCTAGCATTTCTCCCAACTCTGTGTCCAGTGGAGTCCCACTGACAGCTTGACGTTGTCCCTGGCAAATGCACTTAAACCACAGACAATGGCAAACACTACAAACAAGGGCCTTTTTCCCCTCCAACAGCCAGTTGTTAAACATTTACTATCACACCACTTGTTGAGCAGCTCAGTCAAATAAAATCGTATTTCAAAAAATTAAGAAGAGAATTTGAAAAAAATAGTATCAGATTGGTCTAGGATATGGGAAACACCTCCAATTTGAACTCACAAGTGCTGAGCTTGCAAATTATAAACATCAAAACAATATCTTGTTTTCATCAATGTCCTAGGGTTCTGAGGAACTCTTTGTAGGCAACTGGCCATGGTTCCTTTAATTTTACTGATTCTTGCTTTATACTCCTGTTATTTTTAATCAGAAATTCAATGACATGTGGTTATATGTATAATAAATCTAAACACCAGCAGGTTCTCGGAGGCAAATTTACAAACCCACTTTGCCTGGCATGTTGGAGCTCAGTTCTCTTGTTCATTATCCCTCTGATGCAATGACCTTTTGCAGATAATCAATAGCTAAACTGATAAATAGGAAGGCGCCTTAAAAATCCATTGCTTGAGAATTCAAGACGGTGGCATGAGAGGTGAGATGGAGAGCTCCTCCCAAAACCACAAACAGTAAAAAAATATAGTTAGTTAATACAACTAACCTTGAAACAGCAACAAGAAAGAAGGCTGAACCAGACTGCATTCAGACCTCACGAGCAGAGCAGACCTCAAGAAACAGGTTAACGTAAGAAAGCCTTAATCCGGGGGGACCCAAGCCCTTCCCCCACCCCAGCTCACCAGCGGGAGGAAGAGAAACGGAGTGGGGGAGGGGGTGGAAGCCTGGGACTGCAGGACACCTAGCCCTGGAGATCCGCTTTGTGAACAGAATCCTATAGTGTGTGGTGCTCTGGACGTTGGGGAGCTCAGACAGGCAGAGTGCTGGAGAAATTGAAATTCCGGCCCGGCCGTTTATGGGGAGGGGATCCACACCTAGCCGCTCTGTGTCAGAGGAGAGGCAGGCACTCTGAGAGACTTCCTACCAGCCAGAGGGCTGCTGAAGGGGTGGAGTTTCCACGGAGCTTGCTGCACAGGAGAAGGGAGAGCTGGACAAGGTTGTCTGGGTGCACTCTGCCCAACTGGTTGGGAACTTTGAGGAGCTTCAGGTGCTCCATCCCCCTGGCTGCCAACTCAGCTCCGAGGCCCCCCACTGTGACACACAGCCTGCCTAGCCTTCCTACTGGCCTGCAGGCACCTGCTTCCAAACCGCAGTCACTGCGCAGGCATCAGGCCAGCTAGAGGGAGGCCCCACCTACAACAGCTAGAGACACAAAGCACAGAGGCTTTACACCTGTGTGCTTGGTCCACTGGCTCTGATGCTGGAGACAGGCACTGCTGACCCGAATCAGGAAACAGGTCTTTCCTTCCCCCAGGCACCAGCTCCACTCCCCTACGACCACCAACCTCACTCTAGGGGTTGAGCAGCTCCAAAGACTGGAGTTTCTGTGCACTAGTGGGCACCACACAGAAATATGAAATGACAAAAGAACATGGTTGAGACCAAAATCTCACAAACCCCAGAAAGAAAGCCAAGTGAAACTGAACTCACCAATCTTCCTGAAAGAGAGTTCAAAATAAAAATTATAAACACGCTTATGGAGGTATAGAAAAATATTCAAAAACTCTGGAACGAATTTAAGTTGGATATTCAATCATTAAGAAATTCCATATCTGAAATGAAACATACAATGGAGGGATTTAAAAGCAAATTAGATGTAGTAGAAGACACGGTAAATGGAATAGAAGTTAGAGAAGAAGAATACAAAGAAGCTGAGGCACAGAAAGAAAAAAGGATCTCTAAGAATAAAAGAATATTGAGAGAACTGTGTGACCAATCCAAATGCAACAATATTCGCATTATAGGGACACCAGAAGAAGAAGAGAGAGAGAAAGGGATAGAAAGTGTCACTGAGGAGGGAATTGCTGAAAACTTCCCCAATCTGGGGAAGGAGATAGTCTCTCAAGCCATGGAGGTGCACAGATCTCCCAACACAAGGGACCCAAGGAAGACAACATCAAGACTTATAATAATTAAAATGGCAAAGATCAAGGATAAAGACAGACTTTTAAAAGCAGATAGAGAAAGAAAAAAGATCACATACAAAGGAAAACCCATCAGGCTATCATCAGATTTCTCAACAGAAATCTTCAGGCCAGAAGGGAGTGGCATGATATTTTTAATGCAATGAAGCAGAAGGGCCTCAAACCAAGAATACTCTACCCGGCAACGTTATCATTTAAATTTGAAGGACAGATTAAACAATTTTCAGATAAGCTGAGAGAATTTACCTCCCACAAACCACCTCTACAGTGCATTTTGTAGGGAATCCTATAGATGGAAGTATTCCTAAGGCTAAATAGATGTCACCCAAGGGATAGACAAAGAGTACAGAATATGATTCATAACATACAAAGAATGGAGAAGGAAGGAAAAGGAGGAAAAAAAAAGAACCTTTAGGTTGTGTTTGTAATAGTATACGAAGTAAGTTAAATTACACTGTTAGATAGTAAGGGAATTGCCCTTGAACCTTTGGTAACCAAGAATCTAAAGCCTGCAGTGGCAATAAGTACGTACCTATCGATAATCACCCTAAATGTAAATGTTCTGTATGCACCAATCAAAAGACAGAATCACTGAAAGACCAAAAAAGCAAGACTGTCTATATGCTGCCTACAAGAAACTCACTTTAAACCCAAAGACATACACAGACTGAAAGTAAAGGGATGGAAAACGATATTTCATGCAACTAATAGTGAGAAAAAAGCAGGAGTTGCAGTACCTGTATGAGACAAAATAGACTTCAAAACAAAGACAGTCACAAGAGACAAAGAAGGACATTACATAATGATAGAGGGGTCAGTCCAACAAGAGGATATAACTATTATAAACATCTATGCATCCAACACAGGATCACCTACATATGTGAAACAAATACTAACAGAATTAAAGGGGGAAATAGAATGCAATGCATTCATTTTAGGAGACTTCAACACACCACCCACTCCAAAGGACAGATCAACCAGACAGAAAATAAGTACAGACACAGAGGCACTGAACAACATATTAGAACAGATGGACCTAACGGACATCTACAGAACACTCCATCCAGAAGCAACAGGACACACATTCTTCTCAAGTGCACATGGGACATTTTCAAGAATAGATCATATATTAGGCCACAAAAAGAACCTCAGTAAATTCAAAAAGATTGAAATTGTACCAACCAGCTTCTCAGATCACAAAGGTATGAAACAAGAAATAAATTACACAAAGAAAACGAAAAAGCCCACAGACACATAGAGGCTTAATAACATGCTTCTAAATAATCAATGGATCAATGACCAAATAAAAACAGAGATCAAGCAATATATGGAGACAAATGACAACAATAATTCAACACCACAAAATCTGTGGGATGCAGTGAAGGCCATACTAAGAGGGAAATATACTGCAATACAGGCCTACCTCAGGAAAGAAGAACAATCCCAAATGAACAGTCTAAACTCACAATTAATGAAACTAGAAAAGGAAGAACAAATGAGGCCCAAAGTCAGTAGAAGGAGGGACTTAATAAAGATTAAAGCAGAAATAAATAAAATTGAGAAGAATAAAACAATAGAAAGAATCAATGAAAGCAGAAGCTGGTTCTTTGAGAAAATAAACAAAATAGATAAATGCCTAGACAGACTTATCAAGAAAAAAAGAGAGTCTACACACATAAACAGAATCAGAAATGAGAAAGGAAAAATCACTATGGACACCACAGAAATACCAAGAATTATGAGAGAATACTATGAAAAATTATATGCTAACAAACTGGATAACCTAGAAGAAATGGACAACTTTCTAGAAAAATACAACCTTCCTACGCTGAGCCAGAAAGAAACAGAAAATCTGAACAGACCAATTACTAGCAAAGAAATTGAACTGGTAATCAAAAACTACCTAAGAACAAAATTCCTGGACCAGATGGCTTCATCACTGAATTTTATCAAACATTTAGTGAAGACCTAATACCATCCTCATTAAACTTTTCCAAAAAGTAGAAGAGGAGGGAATACTCCCAAACTCATTCCATGAGGCCAACATCACTCTAATACCAAAACCAGGCAAAGACACTACAAAAATTACAGACCAATATCCCTGATGAACATAGATGCAAAAATATTCAACAAAATATTAGCAAACTGAATAAAAAATGCATCAAAAAGATCATCCATCATGATCAAGTGGGATTCATCCCAGGGATGCAAGATGGTACATTCCATCAACATCATCCACCACATCAACAAAAAGAAGGACAAAAAAACACATGATCATCTCCATAGATGCTGAGCATTTGACAAAATTCAACATCCATTCATGATAAAAACACTCAACAGAATGGATATAGAGGGCAAGTACCTCAACATAATAAAGGCCATATATGACAAACCCACAGCCAACATTATACTTAACAGCAGGAAACTGAAAGCTTTTCCTTTAAGATAGGGAACAAGACTAGGATGCCCACTCTCCCCACTTTTATTCAACATAGTTCTGGAGGTGCTAGCCATGGCAATCAGACAACACAAAGAAATAAAAGGCATCCAGACTGGCAGGGAAGAACTCAAACTGTCTCTGTTTGCAGATGACATGATATTGTACATAAAAAACCCTAAAGAATCCACTCCAAAACTCCTAGACCTAATATCTGAATTCAGCAAAGTTGCGGGATACAAAATTAATACACAGAAATCTGTTGCATTCCAATACACTAATGATGAACTAGCAGAATGAGAAATCAGGAACACAGTTCCATTTACAATCGCATCCAAAAGAATAAAATACCTAGAAATAAACCTAACCAAGGAAGTGAAAGGCCTATACCCTGAAAACTACAAGACACTCTTAAGAGAAATTAAAGAAGACTCTAATAAATAGAAATTCATCCCATGCTCTTGGCTAGGAAGAATTAATATTGTCAAAATGGCCATCCTGCCTAAAGCAATCTACAGATTCAATGCAATCCCTATCAAAATGCCAACAGCATTCTTCAATGAACTAGAGCAAATAGTTCTAAAATTCATGTGGAACCAAAAAAGACCCTGAATAACCAAAGCAATCCTGAGGAGGAAGAATAAAGCAGGGGGAATTACGCTCCCTGACTTAAAGCTCTACTACAAAGCTACAGTAATCAAGACAATTTGGTACTGGCACAAGAACAGACCCATAGACCAGTGGAACAGAATAGAGAGCTCAGATATAAACCCAAGAATATATGGTCAATTAATATACAATAAAGTAGCCATGGATATACAATGGGGAAATGACAGTCTCTTCAGCAGCTGGTGTTGGCAAAACTGGACAGCTACATGTAAGAGAATGAAACTGGATTATTGTCTAACCCCATACACAAAAGTAAACTCAAAATGTATCAAAGACCTGAATGTAAGTCATGAAACCATAAAACTCTTAGAAAAAAATATAGGCAAAAATCTCTTGGACATAAACATGAGCAACTTCTTCATGAACATATCTCTCCAGACAAGGGAAACAAAAGCAAAAATGAAGAAATGGGACTATATCAAACTAAAAACCTTCTGAACAGCAAAGGATAACATCAGTAGAACAAAAAGACATCCTATAGTATGGGAGAATATATTCATAAATGACATATCTATCCGATAAGGGGTTGACATCCAAATTATATAAAGAGCTCATGCACCTCAACATACAAAAAGCAAATAAGCCAATTAAAAAATGGGCAGAGGAGCTGAACAGACACTTCTCCAAAGAAGAAATTCAGATGGCTAACAAGCACATGAAAAGATGCTCCACATCGCTAATCATCAGAGAAATGCAGATTAAAACCACAATGAGATATCACCTCACACCAGTTAGGATGGCCACCATTCAAAAGACAAACAACAACAAATGTTGGCAAGGATGTGGAGAAAGGGGCACCCTTCTACACTGCTGGTGGGAATGTAAATTAGTACAACCATTGTGGAAAGCAGTATGGAGGTTCCTCAAAAAACTCAAAATAGAAATACCATTTGACTCAGGAATTCCACTCCTAGGAATTTATCCTAAGAATGCAGCAGCCCAGTTTCAAAAAGACATTTGCACCCCTATGTTTATCGCAGTACTATTTACAATAGCCAAGAAATGGAAACAACCTAAGTGTCCATCAGTAGATGAATGGATAAAGAAGATGTGGTATATATATACAATGGAATATTATTGAGCCATAAGAAGAAAACAAATCCTACCATTTGCAGCAGCATGGATGGAGCTAGAGACTATTATGCTCAGTAAAATAACCCAGGTGGAGAAAGACAAGTATCAAATGATTTCACTCATCTGTGGAGTATAAGAACAAAGAAAAAACTGAAGGAATAAAACAAGCAGCAGACTCACAGAGCCCAAGAATGGACTAACCATTACCAAAGGGAAAGGGACTGGGGAGGATGGGGGGGGAGGGAGGGATAAGGGGGGAAAAGGGATATTACAATTAGCACCCATAATATAGCGTGGGTGGGGGTGGGGTGGGAGGATACGGGGAAGACAGTATAACACAGAGAAGACACGTAGTGATTCTATAGGGTCCTACTACGCTGATGGACAGTAACTGCAATGGGGTATGTGGTGGGGACTTGATAATAGGGGGTGTCTAGTAACCATAACGTTGCTCATGTAATTGTATATTAATAATAGCAAAATTAAAAAAAAATCCATTGCTTGATTGCTGAGACTGGGTGTTTTATTCATTGACAGGTGTGATTTATCATTCCATAGCAAGAAGAAGAACATTTGCTCCAGCTGTTTTCATCAATGTTGCCCAGCAGTGGGGGGCTTCAGTTTGTTTCCATGGAGCAGACTAGGCTTTTGGTTAGGGTGCTGCAGCTATATTTAGCATGTTAGGCTATTAGCTATCTGTAAGCAATCCAGATGCATTATTTTTCCCATCGTTCATAATTAAACTCCTCACCACAGAAACTGTAGCGCAAAGGGTCTTTGATCTTGCATCCAGATTCCAAGTATTTCTACCCATGTGGAAACACCTATTTAGGACTCAGTTCAGATTTCTAATAGCAGAGAGATAGCTGCCGTTACTGGGGACCTACTTCGTGTTAGCATCAGGTCTTCATCTGAACCACTCTTATTCCCGATGGCCCTCTGATTCTCTGTAGGAGTGCAGGCAACAAACAGTACCAGTCAGAGAGCAGTCTGAGAAGCAGAACCACTAGGAATGGTGGGAAATAAGGAATTTATTACAGGGACTTGATCTTATGCCCTTGTGGCAGCTGGTCAGCAGCTTCTGTATATCTATTTATTCCACATCTGATGTTGCACCTGCAGTCAGCAGGCTACAGCTCACAATAGGGAAGGAAAGATAGACAAAAACTTGGGGACAGCAAGGAAAAACTTGTAAGAACCAGCTGAAGCCCATGAGGATGAACTAGGAGCCACGTCCACGCCTTTAACTTCAATGATGGTGGGGTCTGACGGAAAAAGCTGGGGCCCTTACTTATGGAGCTAAATATGAATCTGGCCTAGGAGTTCAAGAAGCTGAATGAAAGACCTGATGAGGTAGGGGCTAGCAGAGCTGTAGGTGCAGCTGGGGCCCAGGAGGAGAGCTGGCAAGGGGCAAGGGGAAGCGGCTGCCCCAGGCCACAGATGTGACCAAAGCGCAGCAACAGGCTCTGCTTCCCAAGTCTGGACTGGCTTCTGACGGCTGCGAGGTGTTTGTGTTTGTGTGTGACATTCTCGCTCCTGTAATGGCACGTGATGAATCTCCCACCACCCACTGCCCAGCCCCCTCGGGAGCTCACTGGGCTACAGACCCAACCTGGCCAGCAGGCTCAAGGGACTTCTGGGTGCTGGCCCATGGGCACAAACTCTGGGGCACAAACTGGGTTTGAATTTCACCTGAAGTCCTTGGTACGATCTTGGGTGCTTGTTAAGCTCTGAGCCCAGGTACTTTAAGTGAACAATAAGTTTTACAATGGCTGGTGAGAGGGTTTCATGGGAAAATATTTGCAGAACGACCTGTGTGTTATTTGGGGTTCAGTGTGTACTGCCCGTGAGCACGTACTGGCCCCTCTCCTGTGCATCCAGCCCCGGCCTGGCGCCCCAACCAGTGCCCACTTTATTGGGAGCCTGCCCCTCTACCATGGCCCTTCTAGGGGGGTCCCTCCCTGGGGACTTCCTTCTGGAGAATGAATGTGAGTCCTTCTCCGGCTCCCCCAGGGCGGCACCCTGCCCCTGCTCTGGTGTCACCACGGGTCTCTGTCAAGGGCCAGCCCTCCTGGCATCTGCAGCTCACCGGCTCTCACCCTCCTGCCAACCCCAGTGTGGGGCCCTACTTTCAGGACCTAGACCTTCTCAGTCTTCCTCCCTTTTGGAGTTTACTAGACCATGTCTGTGCCTCTCAAGTTTATAAAAGATAATCAGTGAACACGGGATTTTCTGGTTATAAAACATTTTCTCTAGTCTCTTTGCCCATAGATTTTGCCAACTTCCAGACAATTAGTCCATATGCTACCTCTTCCCCTTGCTCACGTCTCACATGCTGATGCAGCAGCTCCCATGCCAGTTGGTTTTACTAGTAACTTCTTATCTGAACCATTGCAAATGTTGTAATTCCATCCTTTACTCACTGACGCCCTGCAGCTCCCAGGTATCCTCTGCGACGTTCTCACCCTCTGGTCCATCCATTTCTACTTTTGCAGTTGAGGAAAGCCTTGGATACTGAGTATCACACAATGTTAGAGAGAAAGTTACGCATTGTCAATTAATCTCCAGTATTGCACAGGAGGAAATCAGGAACAGAACAATGATGGGCTTTCCCAGGCTCTTGGTTAATAAGGGCTATAGTGCAGGGGAAGACAGAGCTCAGGTCCCAGCCACCTGCAGTAACTGAGGTCTTCTCACTCCTGGGCCAGTTGCCTCTGACCGCTCAGCAGCACGCACCCCTTCTTGTAACCAGGCCGTGCACTGAAGACTGAAGCAGAGGCTGCCTGGTGCCTCACCCCTCGCGTGCCTTGTTCTCAGTATGTGAGAACAGGAGCAAGTCTTCAGGCACCGCGAGAGCTCCCTTCCTAGGCATCTGCAATGCCCCTTGTCTCCGTCAGCACTGTCAGGGAATAGGGGTGACGCATTAAAGCATTAGGATGCCATTACCATAAGAGGACTCAGATTTGGTCGCCCCTTTCCCCGAGAGGGGTACCCTCGAGACACAAAGGCCGAAGGAGAGCAGCGGCGGGCCGGTCACGGCTGCTCCCAAGCACCCAGTGCAGGCTATCAGCTGGGACTGACCCGATCCCATTCCCCAGACTCTCTTGGGGGTGTCTCACTCCTGCTGCCCAAGTCTTAACCTTTGGTGGACTCTGGTCCTGGCGAGATGCCTGATGGTGCGGCAGTGACGCAGGTGAGGGGAAGTGAGTGTGAGAAGGGGGAGGGAGAAGGGACGGGGAGGGGGACAGTGAAGGAGAAAGCAAGGGTGTAGGGAAAGAGGACTTGACCTCCCCATTTGTTCTTCAAGTTCAAGAAGATGTGTCTTTAACATGATTTCTTTCAAAATCAGAGAGGGAAAATTTGAGTGTAAGTGGTTGTCGACCAAAGTGTAAGAGGCACAAAGAAAAGAGAGCACTATAAAGAATAAGGACCCAAGGAAGAAGAGAAAGGCAAGGAAAGAACAGAGTGAATGGCAGGAAAGGCAGGGGAGGGGAGGGAACCTGAACACTGCTAGACTCTGGCTATGGCGGTGTGCCAGGCACGCCCTGCAAGCAGGGAGCTATTTCTAGTGGACCTTAAACCCATCCTTACACCTGTGTCAGCTGCCTCCTACTAGAACAGTGGATTCTCTGTGGCCTCCGTACCCAACAGAGGACCTCATGGAGAAGGAAGAGGCTGAGATGGGTAAAGGAAAGAATGAATGGATTTGTCCCAACACCTACAAGGGAAAGGCTAACAACCGCAGCTCCATATTGGCTAAGCATTCTCTGATAAAGGCTGGGCGTGTTCTGTGTTTGGCGTCAAACTGTGGCATAAAAGTAGGAGCCCAGGTCAGTACAAAGTCATGTCACCCTGCACAGGACCATATCCTTAATGAGCCCTGTCTAGATTCTTTGGCTGCAGAGACCAATACAAGTCAGATTAAAGCACCATCACACTTGTGGTCCCCAGCTGGATTCTTCATGTTCAGAAAGGAAAAGCAATGGATTGGTGTTAATGCCAAGGTCTCCTTCTCTCTGGAGCATTATGACAAGCTCAGGGCTTGGGCCAAAGCCTTAGAGCATTTCTTGCTTCCCAAGACCCCGTCCTCCAGGACATCATGACTCCAGCCTGCCTTTGGGTCTCACACCTGAGTGTCCCCGGGTCATGGGTATTTGTAGGGTCTGCAGAGATTCCCTATGCCTCTCACAAATCATTTCCAGTCTGACTGAAACTACATCCACTGTAGTAACCTCACAGTGACATCCTTCCAAGAAAAATGACAGAGATGATTTAAAATGTGAATCTCAATGCATACTAACTCAATAAATGGAAAAAAATATTAATTTCTCCTTCATTTCTGTGGGCCACCATTACTGACTATTTCATCCTTCTGCCAATTGTGTGACCTTAAAAAACAGTTAGCCTGGCTCACATAGCACGGGCATGTGCCAGGCATGTGCACACTTGCATATATCAGTGGATCTAACCCTCATCACAACCCCTGGGAGGGACATATCGTCCACCCCTCTTACAGATCAACAAACTGAGGCACAGATAAAATAAGCAGCTCAGAGCATCTACAGAGTAAGTGAGAGCAGGGATGAACCAGGCTCTGGGGGAGCTCTGGGCCCATACTCTGCTCGCTGGGCTGTGCCCCCCTCTGCTGGTGTTACTGGCCAGTTACAGGGTATGAGTCTGTGTTCCTGTCTGCGGTTTCTAGAATGCCAATCTATGTATGGGCACGCGCTACTCTATTGCAATTACTATTTATTGTACTAGTTCATTCATTTGACATAGATTTGGAAAATAAATGTTGCAAAGAAAACCCTCAGAGTGTCCCTTTGGGGATTTTCAAAGAAATTCTACATCCCATCCCTTAATTTCATAACCCTTCAAGCCTGCCTTTTGTTACCCTGCCCATCCAGTTCTTTTTGTAACCACTCCTCACTATAATACAATGTGTCCAGATTTGAAGAAAATTGGGGTGAGCGCTCACATTGCATGAGAAGGACACTCAGACCTGCAGTTTAATGAGAAACACAGAGTGCAGGGAATCTGCAATATTCTGTTCTGCCAGCAATGGTTACAAATAGAATAAATAATCATTCATCCAGTGCATGTGGGCCATGTGGGAGAAGACATGTGTTATTGATGCAGCAGCTATAAAATCTCTCAACTACAGTGGTTTCCTCTGTTAGCTTCTCATTAATTGAGTCCTAATTTAATTAGTTCACATTTTATACCCTTTCTGTGCACAAGATACATTACTGCAGTCTTGAAAAGCAAAGAAGCTCAGAATATAGTAAGTATAAAGAGAGAGTTGACACAAAGGCAGCCAGAGTGGGCCTGGTAGGCTATGGGCAGCTCCAATTAGCCTCTCTTCACAAAAAGGCTGCCATCTCTGAATTCGTGTGTGTGCACTGCATTCCAGGCTGCTATTCAAGCTGCACTGCACACTTTGTGTGCAAATAAATCAAATAAACAAATAGCAGGAAGTCAAGTTCCTAACAAGAAGTGTGCTGCTAAGCTTCAGTGTTTGTTTTGGCTGAGAATTAAAACGTCATTGCAGAGTAACCTATCTCAGCATATGGAATTTGAGGCTAGAGGGGATTTTCAGGAAGAAAACTAAAGCTCAGAGAGGAAAAGGAAGGTTTACTCAGACTCCCATATGTGATTATTGGTAGGGGCAAGGCTAATTCATGTCTCTTGATCAAATTCTCTTTTCACTCCCTGGTGTGACCCAGAACGCCAATGCCAGATAATCCTCCTGGCCTAGGCCTACAGTTTTTGATGTGTGCAGTGAGCTCTGCCATCTGGTTTTGGAGAAGAGTGAGTAATACCCAAGCCTGTTCAGAGCGCCCCATGGGCCCATGACTTACAGACATGGTGAGCTTTCCTCGGTGGCTTCTGTGCGGGTCCCACCTCTTCTCTATTAACTGAAATCGCTTGATAAACCAAAACAAAACCCAAAGGACCTCAGACATCTAGATAGGATTCTGTCCTTTTCCCACTAATCTGTGGCTATTGTTAATCATTGCTGATGTAGTTTTAGTATTGTATGTTAGAACAGTTTTATCTCACTTTAAGTCCACCTGGTGAAGGGAGTCCGGATGGAGCCCCAGGCCCCGGGGAAAGGCCGTCGCTGACACTCCACCGGACACGCTTGTTGCCTTTGGGCCCTCTTGGAGGTTGTACTGCTAGTTGCTTATTTGTAATTTCTCAGATATAGGCCCCCTGTTCATTCCTAATTCTCCTACCTGTTTTATCCTCGTTTCAAAGCAAAGAGAAAACCAGACAACACGGAGACAGAAGTCTTGAGAATAAACCCTTTGATCCGTATAGGCTTGGTCACACTGCAGTCACCAGCGACCGCCTGGCCCCAGACTCAGACGACAGGCGCTAGCACCTCACTCATGCCGAGTCCCCTCCGGAGGGCAGGCAGCTCTCTGGGACTGTGTCTGCCGCCTCAGCCTGGAAGTGCCCAGGCGTCGCTGGCCACTAGTCCACGGCTCCACCGCGCGGCAAGGGGCTGTGCCTGGGGAGGAAAGGAGGGCTGTGCAGGGCGAGCGCGGATGTGCACATTTGCCGGAGCTGTCAACACCTACTATGCTCTTTAAACTCCCAATCCCCAGCCAGGTTTTACCAGCTTTTCACAAAGACGGCAGCTGAAACACACTCGTTTACCTATTCTGCATCTTACGGCCTCTGCCCCTGCCTCACCCTGCTCTCCCCATCACGTGACTGGGTGCGCTCCACGGCCAGCCTTAGCAATGCTGATTATCCCTCTAGCTGGCCAATGAGTCTGACCCCCCTCTGTCTCACACAACACAGCTCATGGCACCCAGAGTCATTGGTCAGTAGCCTTTTGTGAGAGGGCGAGGGGTTGGTGGACAGCTTAGTGAGGTAGGGAGGGAGGGAGTGTCTAAATGGTGGCTGAGTGGTGGGGGTTGGTCCCTAGATACACGATGAGTGGATTGGAAGGTTGGGCGGTGGGGTAGGAATTCATGGGTGAGCGGGAAGAGCAGGCTGGTGAGTGAGGTGGAGTGGGGGTTGGTGTGAGCAAGTGGAAGGGAGTGTGGGTACACCAGGGCGCAGCTGAGTGGGAGGTTGGAGTGGAGGGTGAGGGGATTAGAATGGGTGAAAGGGCGGAATAACAAGTAGTGGCTGGAAGCCTAGGTGGGGAGCAGAGCCTCACCTCCTTCCAGGTGGCCTTTCCAGCACTCCCTGCTGCCCCCTCCCCTCTGAGTACCAGCTCCTGTCATTTTACACCCTCTTTGTTCCTTAACTTACTCAAATACATGCCACAGACTCATTTACAAGCAGAAGGGGGCTTGTAACATGCAAATCAAATGGGGCTCTGCCAGCCCCCTACAGAGCAGAGGCTGGAGGAAGGAAGGCAGCCTCTGCTGGACCCCCACTACAGCCCCTGGGCTTGGAAGAGAGGCCCGGCTAGGACAGGCAGCCCCTCTCCAGCAGTCGCACTCCCCTCCCACCTGCACTCAGTTGTGTGTGAGGCAGCGAAGGAAAGGTGCAGATAGCAGGGGCACATGGGCACACACACACAGGCTGATGGCAGTGGTGGACGCGAGCTTTCTGAGGTCAGCATCCCATCCGTCTGTGAGTCTGCAGAACCAGCCCAGAGTGGCAGAGTCGGGGCCCGGAGACTGAAATGGGGGTTGAAGGAAGGACGCTGCCAAAGTCTGGAAATGCACCGAGGAAAGTAAGCGCATCTCCTAATGTAATGTTCTCGCCCACATGCTGAAAGGCCTGCAGGGACCCAGCTCTGCGATCGCCTCCGGTTTGGAAAATAAATCGTAACTGAAAAACTGAGGGCATTAAAAAGAATTATAACAAGTTGGGTGATGTCTGGAGTCTCAGCTCATAAGAAGACTGAATTCGCAAGCTGCATCAGCGGGTGAGGACGGCTATTTCCCCAAAGACGGAACCTTAAGAAAAACACATTTAGAAAGTTAATGAAGGGGGAAGAGGCAAAAAGAAACACAATTTGTTTAAGAAACATATGGAGAGAAGAATTCTCAACAGACTCCACGCAGCCTTAGCAAGGCTGATTCTCAGATACTTGTGTGACAGGACAGACCACCGAAGGCATACGTTTGTCCTAAATTTATGACATCACATTCATGGGCAGATACAAATATCATTGCTTTTATTTACTTGATTGATTCGCAGTTCTGGCCATTAGCACCTCGGAATAACAGCCCCATCCACGGACATGGAATCACAGGTACAACGCCAGGACTATCCTTAGGAGGCCACATCGGCATGAGTAAGCTCCTGGTGACAAGCGATCCTGCAGAGAATGCCCTGAGAGCAAGCCGCGTTGGAGCAGCATTTCTACTGGTTACACACCTTAGCTGGTGGGGCTGCTCGTGAGCCCATCTTCTGTGCAAGCTGCTCAGGGCCCCTTCAGCGGATGCCCGCTCTGCAGGAGGAGAGACCTAATGCTTCCTGAACACCTGAAGTGCAACAGGTGGCTGAGGGGAGGTGTCTCCTTTAAGGAGGTTACAAGAGGACGCGTGTTTCTAGCCCATACCAACAACTGAAAAATGAAAGTGGAAGTCATCGACTTGCCGGCATCTTGGAAGCGGCAGGGTGAGGCGCGGCCCGTATTGCTCTGGCTTATCACACAGCGCACCTACCATTTGCTGCCCTTCAGGAGCTTTTGGAAGCACCCAAATAGGAAGCTAATGAACCGAGGTGAGGGCGGCAAGTTCCCATTTCCACATGTGGTGGTCTCTCTCCATCCCTGGGGCCTCTGCCCCAGCCCGTGGGGGTCTGTGGGGGTCCACGGCATGTCTCAGACCACATCCAAACCATCAGACTCCTCACAGGATGCCTCCCCCAGAGCAGAGCCAAGGCTTGAACCCTGCCTCTCTCCTGATGAACAGATTCTGCTACCACCACCGCGAGATTTTTTTTCCTTTTACAAGAAACACTCACAGTGTAATAACCATCTGGCCCCTTTATTTCTCAGTGGGGCTGGGTATGTTCAGTACTGACCTCACTGGCCTTGATTCTGGCTGGAAGCAATTCTCTTATTAAATTGGAAACCAAAAAGGACCCCTGCTCTGCCCTCTGCCCCCGAGACAAGCCTGAGGCCGGCCCCATCCTGACATCACCAGGCTGTTTGGCATTTAAATGCCAGCATCTCTTGAGAGCCCTGGGGCAGACGGTAGCCTGTGCACAAGTTTTCATACTTCATTTTCCATTTATAGGAAGAAAAGAAACAGAAAAATGTCAGAGAAAATTTAGTTCTGACACCCAGGGCAGATTTCTGGCTGGGCAGAGAAGGCAACTGTCAATGGGATGAGACGAGCAGTCCCTGGAGAGGCTGGAACACCTCCCAGGTCACTGCCATGTCCTCAGACTGCTGCTTGCAATCTCACCGTCAAAGTGGCTGGCCTCTGCAGAGCCCCTTCTGTGTGCTAATAACTGGGCTTGGAAGGTAGGGGAATGCCTCAGAGAACAGGGGGAAGGCAAAATGGGGACGTGTATGGAGTTGCCATCACTGCAGGATCCCATCACAATTGGGGTCCTGAGAGGCCCAGCTAACTCTTCGTCAGCTCCTGGCCCCTCTAGGTGAAGGGTGCCCCACAGCCTTCACACCCTGGCATCTCTGGGATGCGCAGGTGCCTCCAGCTCTGATACCAGAAAACCCAAAGACAGAAAGGGGAAGTCCAGACCAGAGGTCAGAGGTCAGGTGCTAACGATCAGGTAGCATCTGTGTGAAGCTGCCCTAGGCGGCCCAGCCCTGGGCACAGCGTTAGAGGCTAGAGCGCAGTGGAGCTGAGAGGACTTGGGTGGTGCACAAGGGGTGTCCTATTCATGTCATTAAATCCTTCGTTTTTAAGTCAGGGCAGTAACTTGGGATTTGACCAATATCCTACTTTAAGCAATTTGATTGGGTTTTACCTGCTGGTGGTGGTTCTGTCCTTGAGGCTGACTTGGCCTATCTCCACTCTTATGCACATAGACTTAGCAGTTTATTCCTACTAAGGCAGCCAGAGCCCCCAGTCTGAAGATGCCCCGTCACAACAGATAAACACAGTGAGGTTCAGAAACATTTAACAGTTTACCTTATTCACAAGCCCATGGACACTGAGCTGGTCCTCAAACCCAGAGTTTGTTCTTTCTACTTGGTGTTCCCTCTACTTTCCTGTCTCCTAAATGGTGGGAGCAGCTTCGGAATCAGGCAGTGGGTGGAGGCTGAGAGAGTCTTGAAAAGCATAATATACAAATTCCTACACTACTTTGAATAGAGTATTAAATGGGGACACTGTTGACATAAATGAAGGTAATTTAAAAAAAAAACCTAAATCACGTTAGAAAAAGCTTAAATGGCAGTGAACAGGGTCTACACTTGAAGGACACTATGGGTGAGGGTCCAGAGGAAAGGGAGGAACACATTATTGGGAACTGGACTCAGGACGATCCTTGAGAAATTGTAGCAATAGCGATCTTCTGTCTTGTACAACCTCAGAGAGATGCAGAGAGTAAGGAGGGCTAGGTGATGGGCGCGGGGCTAAAGGCAGGGAGCAGCATGAAAGGCAATGCGCTTGGTCTTAAAGGATTGAAGGAGAACCCCTGCTGACGGCCACAGGAGAGGCGGCCCGGCTCTACAGCTGCAAGAGACTGAATTCTGCCAGTAACCTAACAACCTCAGTGAGAGTCCAGCTGGCCAACACCTCGATTTCAGCCTTGTGAAATTCGAACCATGTAAACCCACCCAGACTTCCAAGCTACAGAATTGTGAGATAATAAATGTGTGTTGTTTTAAGCCACTGATTTTGTGGTAATCTGTTATCTAGCAATAGGAAAACATTACACTGAAATGTATAGCACTTCTTAAATCTGTGGCATCTGTCATCTGTTTTGGAAAATTCTCATCCATGCATTTCTTCTGAGCCATTCTTGCTGTTCTCTCCTTCTGGATCCTCTAATTAGACACACGTTAGACACTTTCAAGGTGTTTCCTTCAGGTTTCTTACATTTTCTCTTTATTGTAAGTTTATGTCCATCTTTTAATTTTTCTCCCTAATAATCAGACATATAGGTAAGTGGAGTTTATTCTTCTTGCCTGTCTTCCAGCTCACCCATCCTGCCTTCAGATTTGTACAATCCACGGAGTCCTTAATTTCATTTTTGTATCCTTCAATTTTAGAGATTCCATTTGATTACTCTGTATACATTTCAGTGTGCTCTAGTGAATTCCTCTATCCTATCATCTATTTTCTTGGCCGTGTCATTAAGGTTAGGATTAGGATTATATTTCTTGGCGTATTTTCCATTGCTATATTCCCATCGCGGGCTGTTTATCTTGGGCTGGGTTTTTGCCCTTCATACTTTCAGATTAAAAGCCAATTGTGCTCTATCAGCAATGGCAGAGACTCTGGATGGTGTTAAATTTCCTCAGGCAGAGTTCAGCCTGTCCCGTGGCAAGTGGGTAGAGCAGAAGCACATCATTTCAACCCAGTAATGGCCTGAGCGCCCTCGAGTCTGGCTTTCAATCTTCGCCAGGCCTGATCTATTTCTGACTTTCCTCACTGCTGGGTAGAGCTCACCACGGGTCCCAATGGGGATCCTTCAGTTTTTACATTTGTTTTCCACTACTTTCTGCTAACTTTCTTAGGCTTTTATGTTACGGCCTGAGAATCAGTAAATGACTTGAGCATGGGATCACTTGTCTACACCTCCCTTTTTTCTGAGACCTTGGTCCCTTTGACAAATCTTGGGTCTGGTTTTCTTCTGCCATGCTCAGAGGCTACACAGGATCTGTTCAGTCACTGAATTCCCTTCGACTTTCTCCCAGGCTCCCCCTCCTTTCACCCAGCACCACATAAACAGCATGAGCTCCAGGATGTCAGACTCATGTCAGGGGCTTCCCTCCTCCCTTCAGTATGTGGCCCCTGGAGTCCGGGCTCCTTGCATTCTTTGGCTGCCTCATCCTGGATCCTTAGGCACCTTTAATCCCACCTTGTAGATGAGCAAACAGAAGACATTCATCTAGGAGGACTTAGTGGACCAAGCCTGGGAGTACCTCACATCCCTTGTTCATAATCTGTTGGCTAAACTTCAGCCACATGACCACCTCTCCCTCAAGGAGGCTGGGAAGTGTGGTCTATTCTGTGTCCAGAAAGAAGAGAGACAGGATTTATGAGCTCATGGAAACCTGGGCAATGTCATGGTCTAGATTTAATGAGCACTAGGTGAGTTTAATAACAATGCAAATGTGGAGGATGAACCAAGTGATCTCTGAAGGTGCCTTCAGGGCTAGGGATCCCAGCTCAGTCCCTGAATGTGGCTTATTTAAGAATTTCCTACAGTATGCTGACACACAAAAACATAACACAAGACAATTTGTTCATTCTCTTAGGAATTAAATGCTGCATTCACAATATTATTGAATTTTCTTGTCTGAAGTGCCAGGATAGTTCTTATGACTTAGAATTTACAATGGGCTCTCTTAAAAATATCATACCTACACAAATTAATTCAGTGAGTCTTTTGGATATTCAGCTTCAATGAGCTGGAATAAATGTTCACTGGATATTGGATAGCTCAAAAGTTTCATCTAGCATAAGGCTAAAAGCCTTTATATCCAAGGAGAATATGAGCTTATTTCAAATTTTCATTATTATTAAATTATGGCTTAAGTCTTGACTCCATGCATTCACCACCTCAGGACTTTTAATAGGTATTGGGGGATACAAGAAAAGCAAAATCAATGTATCTTTCCTTAAAGGTATTGTACTATAGCTAATGAAACTTATGCAAAGAGAATAATGATGAGGTAGAAAAACAAGAAAGCATCAGCCTTTGGGTCTGAGTACAAGAATCATGCAACAATGGCTATTATTAGTGATTTTTTTTTAAGTAATAGATTTTATTTTTTAGACCAATTTTAGGTTTACAGAAAAACTGGTTTACAATGGATTAACAAGCAGTGGTACATTACTATTAACTAAAGTCTGCAGTTCACATTAGGGTTCACGCTCTGTATTTTATAGTTACACAGATTTGGACAAGTGCATAATATGTGTATCCTATTTACAGTATTGTGCAGAATAGTTCCTCTGCCCTAAAAATCATCTGTGCTCCACCTATGCATCTCTCCCTCCTTCCCTCTGGAACCCTGGCGATCCCGGATGGTTTCTGCTCTCCCTGTGGTTTTACCTTCACAAGAATGTCATATGGTTGGAATCGGTATTTAGGCTCTTCAGATTGACTTCTGTCAATTACCAATATACATTTAAGGTTCCTCCATGCTTTCTCATGGCTTGAGAGCTCATTTCTTTTTATTGTTGAATAATATTTCACTGTATGGATGTAACACCATTTTTTTAAATCCATTTACTTATTTAAGGACATTTTGGTGGCTACCAAGTTTCGGCAATTATGAATAAAACTGATAAAAAATTTGTTTGCAGGGTTTTGTGTGAACATAAGTTTTCAGTTCAGTTGGTTAAGTATCAAGGAGGGTAATTACTGGATAATATGGTAAGACTGTGTTTAGTCTCACACCAAACGGCTAAACTGTCCTCGGCGGCTGTGGCATCATGGATTTGCACCCATCTTGAATTAGAGTAGTTGTCGCTCCATATTCTCACCAGCATTTGGTGTCATCAGCGTTTTGGATTCTGGCCATTGTAATAGGTCCATATCTAGTAGTATCTCATTATTTTGCATTTCCCTGAGGCGTTCGTATGTATTTCCCATCTTTTATCCTCTTTAGCGAGGGGTCTGTTCAGGCCTTTGGCCTACTTCTTAATCGGGTTGTTTGTTTTCTTATTGTTGAGTTTTAAGAATTAGTTGTGTATTTTGGATAACAGTCCTTTAACAGATACGTGTTTTGCAAACCAAATCTAAGGTCACCCAGATTTTCTCCTGTGTCATCTTCTAGATTTGTAGTTATCCATGTTACATTTAGGTCTATGACTCATATGTGAATTAATTTTTGTGACAGCTGAAAAGGCTTCGCCTACTTTGTCTTTCGGCACATGAGTGGACAATTGTTCCAGCGCCATTTGGCAGAAAGACTATTCCTTCTCCACTGGATTGCCTCTGTTCCTTTGTCGAAGGTCAATAGACTGTATTTGTGTGGCTCTGTTTCTGGATTTTCTGTTCTGTTCCATTGTCCTATTTATCTGTTCTTTCACTAGGCAATGAAATGATCACACTACCTCGATTACTGTAGCTTTATAGTAAATTTTGAAGTCAGGTAGTGTCCACAGCTTCCAATTTTGTTCTTTTATGAATGATTTTCTTTTTTTCCTTCCTTCCTTTCTTTTGTAGGGGGGCAGTTAGGGAGGGCAATGGTTAGAGGTTAACGTTGCTTTCAATTTACAGAGCACATGTAAAATTCTTTTAGAGACATTCCATCCCTGTAGGATGAAGTCCAGAGGCCTAACTTGGTATTCAAAAACATTTACAGTCTAGCCTCTGGGTACTGTTTCTAAAACATCACCCATCTTACCAGCCACACCTATCCACTCCCTGATCCCCAAATTCCTCTCAAACGCTCACCCCTCTTCCTTGTGCTCACTGCTCTGTCTGGTTGGAACGTCCACCTGGACAGATCATCCAGCCCTATCAGATTTTTGTCCATGCTATCCCCTGAGGATGTATTTCTGACCCTCCCCAGTCTGTCTCGGCACTTTCCTTCATTCATTCTTCCATTCACAGAAACTCTATTCCACATACTGCATTTGGCCTTGGGATACAGTGATCTGGTCCTCCTGGACCTTATCTGGATGAAAGACCAACTAAACAAGTATTAAATGGCACACATATTATGATAAGCACTAAGAAGAAAAAAATTAAAGGACCAAAATAGAGACTAAAAGGTAAAGGGGATCCTACTTTAGTAAAGGAGGTGAAAGAAAAGCTTTCCTGAGAGGGTAGCATTGGGACTAACACCTGATGGCTGGAAAACCAGCCCACCAAAGAGGGTAGCCTGCGTGAAGAGCCCCAAGGGGGAAGAGAGTCCACACACTGAATGAACAGAGGGCAGGTGTGGCTGGTGGCCATGAGCAGGTGAAAGGGGGGCATGAGGTGAGGCTAGAGACGCGGCAGGCCCCGGGCAGGCAGGGCCTCAGTACCCCTGACACAGAGGGCCAACTTCCTTCTGGGCACAGTGGGCCCGCTGAAGGGTTTTATGTAGGGCAGTGGAATGATCAGATTTACACTTCAGGAAGCGAGCTTTCCTTGACTGCTGTATATATAAAGGATTATAGGGGAGCAGTAATTAGAGTAACCATATAATTTATTATCCTCTGGGATCCTTTTCAGTGTGAAGGGGCATGGTTAATAATTACGCTGGGTCAGTAGGCACACACCAGGACGTGGTGGCCCGAGGAATGACACACACGAGTCACAGCCAGTGGGGCCACCTCTGAGCTCTTCGGTGGAGATAACTGTGTGGAGGCCTTTGTACGTGTCAGTTCAGGGACTTAGAGATGAAGAGCAGGCAAGATACATCACTGGGCGTTACCAGCAAGAAGACAGACTTCTTAAAGCCAGGCTAGTGGAAGTGGCCACACGGAGGAGTGTGAAGGGAAAGAATGCAAAGCCGATGGGATGCGGCCAGAGAAAGTGCCCAGGAGACATGGGTCAGGAGCGCTCAGGGAGCCCGCGAAGGAGAAGCCTCTGAGATGAACACCATCCAGATGCCTGGGGAAAAGGCGGAATCCAGAGCAGAGAGTGACCTTGAAGACAGCAGTTTCTGTAACAAGGCAGGAGAAACCTTGTTGGAAAAGCTTAAAGACAGGATTTCAGGCTTGGAGGTGGAGACTGTTGAAATATGTATATATATTTCAAGAAATTTGCTATAAGGGAGAAACGGGAATCAGAGGTGGGCAGGAGCAGTATGGGGATGCGAGGGGTAAGGGAAGACTTACGTTGTTTAAGACAGACATTAGAAGAATATGGGCACCTTCCTTGCAGGTACCCAGGTGTCTTGCTGCTGCTTTTATCTCAACATTTCCTGCTTTTCCCCAGGAAGCTTATAATTAACAAGAAGAGGCATGCTGGGAGAGCACAGGACCTCACCCCCACTTCACCTCCGTGGGACCAGTCAACCTGGGCAAATTCGGAGCTGGACTAACAGAGTCCTCTTTCCAATCAATTACCCCGAGGGTCAGTTGTGCTGGTGGAGTGACTGTGTGCCCAGAGCCTAAGCCAAATTGTCACACAAGTCTGTTTAATGAGCAGACGCTTGATTTAGAGCATAATGAAAATAAATCTCTGTAAAACGTTTTTAGCTGATTTCTCCATTTAGATTCTGTCATATTAGCATGGCTTACTGGTTTACAAAATAAGCCTACATGAAGGCACAATTAGAACCTCCTGAAAAATCTTTTTTTCCTCCCTTGTTGATTCCAAAATACAGCTTTTCCTTATTCTTCATCAGCATCCTGGCATAGAATGCATACATGGTTTCTACTCAGCTCATCAGAAATGTTTGGAAATGAAAGCCTATCCTTTCTCAGCCCCGAGCAGGGTGCAGGGCATGGTGCTGGCATGATTCCAGGTGTGCGGTTGGCGCCTTCAAATACCTGTGCGTGGATGAAGACACCACCTACCTAATCATGAAGCAAGATGCACAAAGAGAAAACACACATCTCTCCACAGTCTAACACAGACTTGCAATGTACAAAGCGCTCAGAGATACGATGATCGAATGCCCCATATTTTATGCACAAAGTGCCTCTCTTCTCAGAAATTAAAAAAAAAAATCAAGTGCTTATTTTCACAAACTGTGCCAGAGATGGGGGAAGAGGAGCATGCTGTGCCCTCCCACCCATTTTCCAACATTTCATTTAAAAAATTTTCCTATAGAGAAGTTGAAAGAACTTTATAGTGAACACCTGTGTACCCATCACCCAAACTCTACAGTTAGTATTTTGCTTTTTAAATTTTAATCAATTTAGATCCATCTATCCTATCAGCCACCTTATTTTTATGTATGTATTTATTTATTTTTATTAAGGTATCAGTGATATCCACTCTTATGAAAGTTTTACATGAAAAACATTGTGGTTACTACATTCATCCATATTATCAAGCCCCCGCATACCCCTTTGAAGTCACTGTCCATCAGTGTAGTAAGATGCCACAGAGTCACTACTTGTCTTTGTGCTACACTGTCTTCCCTGTGACCACCTCCACACCATGTGTACTAATCTTAATACCCTTCAGTCCCCTTCTCCCTCCCTACTCACCCACCTTCCCCCACCCCTCCCCTTTGGTAACCACTAGTCCCTTCTTGGGGTCTGTGAGTCTGCTGCTGTTTTGTTCCTTCAGTTTTGCTTTGTTGCTACACTCCACAAATGAGGTAATCATTTGGTATTTGTCTTTCTCTGCCTGGCTTAGTTCACTGAGCATAATACCCTCCAGCTCCATCCATGTTGTTGCAAATGGCAGGATTTGTTTTCTTATCAGCCCATCTTACTCTTTTACCTTTTTCAGAACAAGTTGCAGATACCCTGACAGGTCATCCCAAAGACTTCAACATCTATAGCACTAAAGTGGCTCTCTGTGGTCTTATGGCTCCTTTCTCATAGCTAAAGTGTACATGCAGCAGGAGGCCCAGACTCTCAGAGGACCCACTGCACAGATGGAAATGCACAGACCCTCGGCAAGACAGAGCACCTAGAAGGAGCCACTTACCCCTTCCCGTCCAATGTCGCCTTCACCCACATTCTCATTTTTTTCAGAACAAAGGATGTTTTGCCTGTTCTAGAACTTACATAAAAGGGTTGTACTGTATGTAGTCTTTCTTGTAAGGTTTCTTCCTCTCCGCATCCTGTTTTTGAGAATAATTCATATCATACCTATCAGTGGTTTGTTCCCTTTTATTTCTGAGTAGCATTTCACTGTATGCTTGTTTATCCACTTTTGTGTTGGTAGATATCTGTGCTACTTCCATTTCTTTTGCCATTTTGAATAAAGTTGCCATGAAAATTCTTATATAAGCCTTTTTTTGTGAGCATGCTTTTTTCTTTCTTGGATAAAATTAGGGTTTTCAGAGACAGAAAATAACAATAAAAAGCAGATTTGAATTCAGATAAACAATGATCACTTTTTAGTAGATGTAGGCCCCATGCAGTGTTTTATTGGGATATACTTACACTTAAACAAAACGAAACAAAACCTTTTCTTTTCTTCCTGAAATTCAAAATAACTCAGATTCCTATACTTTAGCTGGCAAGCCAACGAGGACTCCTGAGTGGAGTAGGCAATATTTAACTTTAGGAGAAACTAATAATATCCCATTTTTTTAATACAAAGTGGTTATGCCATTTTACACTTCCAGTGAAATAATATGAGGGTCTGGCTTCCCCGTATCTGCACCCTCTGTTGGCTGTATAGTAATAGCGTATCATTGCAATCTCAATGTGTTTCCCATTTTCCTTAAGAGAACAGTGTATGTAAGACAGTCCTGAGGCATTCTGAAATTAGGAATATAGTTGAAAAACCTGTAGTCGTTACTCTATCATTTATACCCAAAGGTATACATGAGAAAATGAGACACTGGAAGATCATCAGGGTAAAGGAATGCTCAAGAGCTCACTCACTCCAGGCAAGAAATGAGTGAAGATCAGATAAAATGAAAGCGGCTCCGTTGCCCAGGGGAAAGCAGAGGGGGAAGAGAGCAGAGGGCACGGAGGGGGCTGGGAGACCTGTGTCTCTCCAGATGGTGAGAGGCCTGGCCTGCCCGGAAAGGAGACTCTGTCCGCTGCGGTTCTGAGTGCAGTTCTCAGATAAGCAGCAGCAACAGCATCTTGGACCTCGTTAGACATGCAGATTCCCAGGCCCCACGCCAGCCCTATTGGAACTGTGGGGTGAGGCCAGCAGCTGTTTCCAGGCGATTCTGACACAGGATCAAAGGTCCCGAACCACTGCTTCCAGCCCTAACTCCTCTCAACTTGGATACTGTGCTCTTTTGTTATGCTATGCCATCAAATCTAAGATGCCGTTAATTATAAAATTATTTTGTGTATTACTCTGAAAGAAAAGGGTATTTAAGAAGCTGTTGGTGGTAAGATACCTCTCTGTTCCAGGGATGTTAAGTGTGGGGAAAATGTGCATATGAGTCAATGAAATACGCATTCCTAATGTACTGGGGCAAGGTGTCAGGATCAAAGGGGGAAAGAGAAAGTCTCCCCATAGGCTGCAGGAAGGGTGAGCCTCATGTAAGAGGGCCTTTGTTCACAGGCAAGTGTCCTCCTGCAGCGAGGGCTTCATCCTGAGCATCCCGGGAAGTGGGGTGGAGGTGGGGAGTCCATCAGGTCTCTGACTCCCGAAGCGAAGGAGTCTGGTCTGAGAGCAGAGGTCAGAGTCAGGTGGTGGGGCATTCTGGCATACAGACCACCTGCTGACACAGCCCCTAGGGACTTATACCTGTGTCCTAGGGATGGGGGCTTTCAGACGAACTTCCCCCAGAGGTGCAGAGTGCACAAGGCGGCACATTTCTGTGGTTGCCACTAAAGGTCCCGCAACAGGGTGGTGTGTGACACCTTAGAAGGGAGGCTATTTTTGGGCCCTGAGGCCCCAGTGGTGCAGGGTGCCTGCCTCAGCCCTACCCTGGTCCACGAAGACTAACAGAGGACGCCTCACTCAGGCAGCCTGGGTAATAGCAGGCGTAGCCACCACCCCTGAGCTGGATGAGCTGGAAGGCGCTGGAGTCAGTCTGCCTGCCCTGCAGTCTGGGTCCCGAGGTCACCAGCGACACGCCGTTCTGGGCACATAGCCTGCCCGGGGCCCCGGCAGGGGAAGAAAGAGATTCAGACCAGAGGGGTTAGGTCCTGGGCCAGGTTTCTGACCCATTCTCCCCACACTGACCCTGGGGGTTCAACATCCCCCCACTCCACAACTTTTAGGTTAGTCAAAGAAGAATAAAACAACCTGACCAACTGTATTTCAACTATACATAAATTACTGCCTTTTTCCAAAGAATATTCTTGCAGCACTGGTAGTGCTCTGCGGGCTAAGGAGAGGCTGACCGCCATGCTGGGCCCACCAGCCAGATTCCTGAGGCCTGAGCACCGAATGGTTCATTGACTCAGGGAGTCTCAAATGGCCACCTATGAAAACAGGCTTTCTAATTCTGGAATACCAGCTGTCAATCAAAACAAAGCTAAACAGCTGACATCTGCATTCCTGCTAAGGGACAGATGTGCCTGCCTCTTCTTCATCTCCTTTGTGCCAGGATGGGGATTGTGCCTCCCTTTCTTTGCATGGCACATGTATGTAAATGCAATGTGCCCCTGGTGGTTCTGGCCTTCTCACCCGTCTCCTTGAGAACATAAAGCCTTTGCATGACTTGGGCTCTTTGGAACATCTCTTCCACCCCATCAGTAGGAGCTACATTTTCCTGGGCCTGGATCCTCAAGTTGGGTTCAAATAAAACTCTGTCTTTATTTTCAAGGTGATTTTAAAGAAGTTTTTCATTGAGAGCACATATGAGCATGCGAGCCATCAGCCATCTGACCCCCAAACATTCCTTTTTTCTAACACTGCACCCCAAGCTTAGTGGTTTGGAAAACAACCACCGTTTCTTCTTCTCTCTCACAGTTCTGGGGCCTGGCTGGGCACAGCAGGTGGTCCCCTGTCAGGGACTCAGGCAGGTGAAGCTGGGGGGAGTGTGGACTGGACTCAGCCTAAAGGCTTCCTCACTCACTCTCGGGTCTGGAGAGGGTTCTGGGTGGCACCTCAGAGGAAGGGTGCCGCCCAGAACATGGACACATGACCTCTCCGTCGAGCCGGGCTTCCTTACCACATGGTGGCTATGTTCCATGAGCAAGTATCACAAAGCAGACAGCCAGACACAGGCTGTACGTCTGCTTGTGCCCAGTCTCAGAAGTCACCCAGTGTCATGGATTCTGTTCGGCCGATGCGAATCACTGAGGCAGCCCACATTCAAGCGGAAGGGATTTACACTCCACCTCTTTAGGAGGTGTGTCCAGTGATACTCAGACATGGTTTAAAGTCACCCGTTTTTTAAAAAGCCCTGTGCTCTGCACCTCCACAGGATAACAGAGCAGGGACCAGAGGCTCGCTTGTGTAGGACGCAACATTCAGCAGCCCAACTTGAAGGTGTCACCCCCACACCTGCTGTGTTTTCCATAGATGTGCTGTTAACCATGGCCACTGTCCCTCACTGCGGTCCGTTGGGCACATGGGGTAGTCACGTCCCCATTATCAATAAGGCCAAAGGGTTAGCGTTACCCACTGTTTGCCAGAGTCTGTACATCTGCCACGAGCGGGCAAAGCAAGCTGCTGCTGACTTGGCAAAGACAGTGGTGGGTCTGAGAATGGGCTAAGTGGGAAGCGGTCCTCGGGAGCTGGGGCTCTGTGTGACCCTACAGAGCCAAACGCCACGGCTCAGGCTGTCTGTGTGCAGGATAGGAATCAAATCTAAAGGAACATCTCCTTACTCACTGGCACCACAATTTGCCCAAATCCAACCCTAAAACTGATTTGCGAGGCAGGGCTTTGCCTGGCTAGAGGAGCCACTTTCCAGACCAACAGCCGTTACTGTTGCTCCTTCCCTTTCTTCTGTGTCCTCGGCAAACGTCACTAACTGAGCAGTTCATTTTTTTTCTTCTGTGCCCCAAAAAGTGTGTGTTTTGTGTGTGTGTGTGAATGTGAGAGAGAGAAAGGGGGGGAAGGATGGAAGGAGAGACATACGCCACGGACAGAAAATTCATTCAAAGGGTAAAAGAAAGAATGGATTTCTGCTAGTCACTTTGTCTGAGCCCCAGTTTACTTACCTGTAAAAGGATGTTAATGCCTACCTGTGGACTTCCTGCATGAATCAGATGAGTGGCTAGGGATTTGGGGCTGGAAGCAGTAGGAGCTGCTGTTCTTTGAGATCAGCACCTGCCAACACCTGGGGGCTGGTGGAAGTGCCCCACGTCCACAGGCTTTCTCTAAAGGAAACTACTGGCTAAGAAATCCCAGCGTAGAAACAGCCGGCACTTCTTGTCCTCTGGGAGGATTCAGATCCCTTGAAAGCATCCAAGGCTGAGCCACGAGTTCCTCCATCTATTCCTCAGCTGAATAAATGCCTTTCTTTTCTTAATTACCTCCCTGGGGGCTGAGCATGCTAGTCTCAAGCTAAAGGGCCCGAGGACTGAAAAACGGGAATTTTAATGAAAAAAGCAACCCAGTGTTCCAGTGGCACTTTTTCATAATGAGAAGGGCCCTATGCATGCCCTGAGCCTGTGATAACTCCTGCCCATGTCCTACTCTCCTTGGATAATCTTTTTAGGGGGTTGCTTGAAAAACATTTTCTACCAATGTAGAACTGAGACTGCAATAAGGAAATGATTAATCAACTGTTTTTTTGTCATTTGATTTTGGTTGGTTTTCTTTGAGGGGCAGGGGGGCTGCAGGGAGAGGACAGAGGGGCAGAAGCAAGTCTGCCCAGCCCCAGGGTTCACAGAGCACAGGCCAGCTGGGCAGTGGGAGAAGGTGGGGCCAGGTATGCACCCCAGCTGTGACCCCCTTACTCTCAAAACCTGCCTGGTCTGTTCTACAATAAGCAATGACAAAGACTCTCTCCTTGTCCAAACTCTGTTTGGGCTGCCCTGAACTTTTCAAGCAGGCCCAACTTTTGGACTTTTGTGCCCATCTCTGCATTGACCAATTTTAGTACTAATCGGCTAAGTTGGTTTTTAGCTAGAATCCCCCATCCCCACACCTGCTCTCCCAATATCTGGTATTTGATTACATTCCCCGACCCCCCAACAGCCCCAGGTTATGTCTGACCACCCTGGCCTG
Source organism: Smutsia gigantea (assembly GCA_032199065.1). Taxonomy (NCBI): domain Eukaryota; kingdom Metazoa; phylum Chordata; class Mammalia; order Pholidota; family Manidae; genus Smutsia; species Smutsia gigantea. The sequence continues at coordinate 120,342 of JAVSCE010006741.1, forward strand.
CAGCAGTATCCTGTCAGGTTAGTGTAGCCAGAGCCCCTGGACCCTGCTGTTTCCTCTCAGTGATCTCCACCCACTGACGCCACGCCACTCCTTGCCTATAAATTCTCACTTGCCCATGCCATCTCCAGGGCTGAGTCCAATCCCTCTCCCCCACTGCACTGGTCCCCACACCCTCACAATGGCCTCCCTTGACTAAAGTCTGCTACCCTGTGCTTTAACAAGCGTCATGAAGACTTTTTTTAAAGCTAGAATATTATTTTTCTTTAATGGCAGTAAAAGGACTTTTGGAAACCCTCCATAGTGTCCAAGCTAATGGCCTCTGCTAACTGGTGCAGAACTGGGGCTTTGTAGAGGGGAGGGTAGCCCGGGGTTACCCGGCCGCTCAGACGAGGCACTTGGCCTGGGGAGCATCTCCAAAGCCCGAATGCAAAGAAGAGATTTGAAAACAATAAAAATAACTAACATCTCAAAAGTCTTCACGTCTTCCAAGCACTGTGATAAATGTATCAGGCCACATAAGTCCTTTTAAGAACTCTGTATGGTAACCACATGTATGAACCTCACAGAGGAGGACACTCAAGCACAGAAATGTTAAAGCAAATTGCCCATGTTGAGATGCTACAAAGTGAGGGCACCAGGATTGCCCCAGAAGTTTGTGCCCCAGCCTGCACCGCTATCCACTGTACTATTAAACAGCCATTATAATAGCTCTCAGAATGTCCTGCTGTGGGGCAGGCTGTCTGCCAGGCACCCTGTGTGCATGAGCCCATTCAGTCTTTGCATCAGTCCTGTAACATGCATCATTTACAGGTGAGAAGAATGGAACTCAAAACTGACATCCAGGACCTTCCTCCATTTATATCTGAAGCTCCTGAAGTCAGGCTGTCCGAGTCTTAGCGGCGCAGATCTGCATTATAACTTCCCTTACTGCTTTCTTCTCAGGTCTACATGAATATCTCTATAACAAACGCTCCTTTGAGTTGCTTTCAATCTCCTGGGACCAAGGAAAAGAATGTCTTGAAAAAAATGTATCACTACCCACTAGTGTTTAGCTAGCTTGAGACCTTTCAGATCTTAGGATGCCAAGGAGAATAGTCATGGCTTTTTTGAAATACCAAGGAATCAGATAAAATTACTGAACAAGGTCAGAACAGAAATGTCCTGTTGTATAATAAGGAACTCAGCTGGCCTTTGTCCTCGGGTCCTGGGAGGTAGCTCTAGGTCCTTGGAATTACAGGAGTAAGAGGAGGATTTGTCATGCAGGGTGGGTCCCTCCAAACCAGGATGCCTGAGCTATGCTAACAAGGTGACCTATGGTGGACCCCTAGAGAGATTCAGGGTGGGCACTGACCACAACAGGAAGAACAACATGGTCAGAGGGCTGGCGGCTCTGAGCCGCTGCCATGCTGGCCTTCCGGGAAAGGAGGGGAACTGGAGGTTGAGTTCAGTCATGTCCCCAGTGATTTGATCAATTGTGTCCAATAAATATTCTGAACACCAGGGCTCAGGTGAGCTTCTCTGGCTGATGAAATGCACTGATGTGCCAGGAGGGTGGCACGTCCTGAGGTCACAGCAGCTTCATGTCTGTGACCTTCCCACACCTCCAGTTACCCATCCTTCCTTTATGCTGGTGCAGATTTGTATTTCTTGGCTGTAATAAAGCTATATTTATCAGCAGAGAACTTCCCTGAGTTCTGGGGTTGTTCTAGCATAGTATCAAACCTGAGGAGGTGGTAGGAATCCGCAAATTTGTAGACAATTGGTCAAAAGTGTGGATGCCCTGAGAAACCTCCAGCCTGAGGCCAGTGTCTGAAAGAAAAGTCTGTAGAGGACTGAACCCTTGACCTGCGATGCCCGGTCTCTCCCCAAAGTCGGGATGGGAAGGAGCAAAGGCTGAAAGTTCATTTCCTTCTTCTCCTGGAGATATTTCTCCACGATGAAAATATCTGCCTTGCAAGCTGATAGAAGAAATAATGTGGATCATGGGTGCCAAGCACCTAATGGAGTAGTAAAACATTCCTCAATGCTCACGGCCTAATGAAAACTACGACCCCAGGAATTCTCCTAAAATGCTGTTTGCCAGAGACCTCTGTCTAAACATACTTCACTCTGGGGCCCAAAGTGTCAGTCTGCCAGAGAGGGGGGGCCTCTGTGGCTGCTGGGAGTCAGGAGGCCCCTCATGACAGTAAGAGGTGCTGCTTCAGAGGCATGCAGATTAAAGGGTGCTGAGGCTATACGTGAGAGTGCAGGGAACTCCCCTCCAGGCGCCTGACCGACCCCACAGCACAGAGGCAGAACGGCGGCTGAGATAGGAGGAAAATGACATTTTAGTTCAAATACTTCCCTCGCAGAGTGACTGGATCCTTCCACAGTATTCAAGCCGTGTCCACAAAGGGAAGGCTTTACTTAATCATTCCTAAAATTGCTTTCCTATCAGGAGACACAATCCCAGCTTCACACAAATCTGGAGCATGTGCGCCTAGAATTCTTTGTTCAAGCCCCAGGGAAGCAATGGAATCCTGGTGAGTGACACCTTACTGATCTGTCAAATGCCAGACATTTCATACACTTTATGCCTTTAGGCCATGGTAACAGATCTTCTAGGCCAAGATCACTAGCCCTTTTCCATAGATGGTGACCCTGAGGCTTAGGGAGTTCCCTTTCTATGCTCTGGGAAGTAGAAGCCAGTGGGGCTGTTGGGCATCCTTCTAGTTTTCCACAATCTCACAGTATTTCTCTGGAGTTGGTGGGAAAAGATTTGGGTACCTGAGCAAAGAATTCAAATGCTTCAGTCCATGAAGAGAGAGGAGGAAGAGGTTTATAGAACTGTGCAGGACATAAAGAGACGGCCAGGGGCTTGTCCCAGATCTCAGCGATCTTATCAGTGACTCCAAACCTGTCAAAATTATTATGTCCAAGAAATAACAGAAGCCAAAAATAAAATATTTTTATTGTTAAAAAAATAATGACCAGTAAGATAGTTAAGCTATTTTTCTTAATCTACTAATTATGAAACTGATAACTGAATTATCAGCAGTTGTTAAGGGAAAGTTTGCTTGTGTTTGAACTAGATCTCTGAAATGTATGAGTCAGGAGCATCCACAACCTCCGCCCCAACCACTGATGGAACTTTGGACCGACAGGACCACTAAATGCAGATGCGAGTGTCCAACCTCAGTCTGCTTATGTGCCACGAAAATGTTCCGGTCTCTATAGTTAAGACCTACAGAGAATTAAGGATGAATATTTTGTACTTTTCATATGCAATGCTAGCTTTCTTTTAAACTCTTTACTTTCTCATTGAGGTTTTGGGGGCATCTGGCTGGTGTATTCCATTTTAATCATCCCTAAGATGTTGTCCAGCCATGGGGTTTGGGTCCAAGTTTATTTGAACTGGGAGGAGACTACACACAGAGGCTGGAGAGGTGCCAAGCCTGGGGAGCACCCAGGACCCAGGCTGGGCAGGGCATGTGGGCCAGGAAGAAGTGGCGGGGATGAGAGCTGCAGCTGTAACGGTGTAGGCCCCAGATTCAAATGGGCCCAGCTTCATAACCTAGGTCTCCTTTATACCTGCTAAGGGACGGTAGTCACATTGCTCAAGTTATATTATTTCACCCATTTGGACACACTCCTTCCCCCCTTTTAACATTTCTAAATTTAGGATATATCTTACTACTAGAATAACCATGGCTTTTGTTTCTCACTGCTTCCTAAAATAAAAGTATATCTTGTAACTGTTGGTATCAATTTCAACGAACAGGGAATCCGAGCTTCAATTTCCTTATGCATAAAATGGGGGAGATGATACTTAGCTCACAGAATCCGTAAGAGAAAAAGCAAGATAACATAGAGATGTGGCATAGATGCCAAAAAAGAAAGAAAATTATATAATTATTATTAAATCTTCAATATTATAACAATTGGAGTGACTGCAAATGACATGGCCCAATGTTGAGAGGGACAGTTTCTAACAGTTTTTTCCTTAAGCTAGACTTTTTCTTCATCAACCCTGAAGGTAGTCGATTGTCCATCATGGATGTGGTCTCCATCCATTCTCCATTTGTCCACCACCCTCCCATCCATCCATCCATCCATCCATCCATCCACCAATCCATTCATCTAACCATCCATCCATTCATCTGTCTGTCCAGTCATTATATTCATATTTTGGGGCTCTTCTTTTCACTTTCTTTTCATATTTAACCTCAAAACATGCTTCTTCACCTAAAGCCATCTTCACAAGTCCATTTCCATTTCCTAATGAGAACAAACAGCTCCTTCATAGTCTCACTTCTGGTCCCTATGAACAGTTATTTTATCCCAAGCCTCCTTTTCCCACCTTCCAGGTTGAATAGAGCCCATGCCTTCCACCTTCTGAGAAAGGTCTTCTCTCACAGCCTATTTCTCCTTGTAAAAAATAAGCTCTTGAAGTAAAGGTGAGGAGAAGTAATATTAGTGGCAGCTCTTTGGCAGAGAGAAGCACTGTTTGCCAGGCACCTGGTCACCCAGAATTCCCTCCCTGAGCTGAAAGAGGAGCTCAGCAGGAGAGCTCAGGGGTTAATAGCCTGGAAGGGCAGGTGGCTGAGTAACTCACTGGGGAGTGCTATTACCTGGGTAAATGAAAAGAAATTAGAGAGGTCCCTCTTTCATGCTTCTGCCCAGGACAGAGAACCACACTGATGGGAAAATATCTGTAGCATGCATTTGACATTTGCAGGAAAGGACATTCTTTCTCTCTTGCAAAAAACAGCAATTAAGCATTGCCTCCAGGACTCCTTTTTGCTTTGTAACTTTGCAGGTATTAAATATTCTCTGTTCTCACTTGCAAGGGCATTGTGCAGAGGTAAAAAAAGGAGGGCGAAAGATCCACATTAGCTACTGCCTCTATCACAGTAGACCTAACACACTGGGTGTCGCTGCATTAAACATAAAGGCTTGTCAGGGTTTGGAAGCCTACAGAATGGCTTAACCCCAGGTTTCCTCACCTGTGGTTCTGTGGCACATGGCTCTATGGGATGACTCTATGCTCCATACTCAATTAAGCTGAGAGATGTTGAAATGACTATAATTCCACAGTCAATTTTACTGCAGGAATTTCCAGAGCTGTCAATATACCAATGTGCATTTTAAACCTTCAGGAAGAAAATATAAAATATTTTGCAAACTTATTTGAACAACGGCCTTTTCCTGGCACTCCTCTTAGCATCCCCTAGGAGAAATGTGGTAAATGCTATATAAACCAACCCTGTACTTTTATAGACAGGGAAGCTGAGGCCAACTTTTCAGAAGGTTGCTCAAGGTCATATAGACAGAGCCAAAATGAAAACTCAATTCCCTCTACAATGCTCAACTCATTGGTTCACCTGATTTTTGTCAGACATATTATCAATGTGCTTTATTTTAAGATACAAGAAATTCAGAGGAATATGCATATTTTTCTCTAGCTGTGGTTAAGAAAATAAAGAGATGGGAAAAAGAAAAGAGAATGAAGAAATAATTCCCTGAGCCTCTCTTTACTGAAAACTGTCAAGTCTTTTCCTCTTCCATTCCCCCCAAATCAAAGTACAGATCTCTTCCAATGGAACTCTAGAAATAATGTCTTAGTTGGTTGCTTTGCTTTTAATTTTTCCACTTTTCACATTTTTGCTCAATCATCTCCACTGTCCATTTCCAGAACTTCTTCATCTTCACCCTGGAACCCCAGTCTGCCAAACTACCCTGTAGATTTTGGGTTTTCCAGCCTCTGTAATTGTGTGAGCTGATTCTTTAAAATAAATCTCTAGCTGTATCTGTCTATCTTTCATCTATCTAACTCATTATGATTCTCTGAGGAACACTGACTACAGCAGTACCACATTCCTTTTTATGGATGAATAATGCTTCAGTGTATAGATACACTACATTTTGTTTACAGATTCATCAGATGGTGGATAGTTTGGTTGTTTCTAACTTTGATTATAGTGCTGCCCTGAACATCTGTAAGCAAGTTTTTGTTTGACATTGCTTTCAGTTTTTTTGGATTATATACCTAGGAATGAAATTACTGAGCTATATTGTAATTTTACAAATCCAATTTACTGAGGAACTGCAAAACATTTTCCCACAGAGGCTCTACTATTTCATATTCTCACCATCAATATATGGCAATTCCAATTTATCCACCAATAAGACAAAAAAGGAAATCAAAAAGGACATTATAAAATGCTTAGAGATGAACAAAAATGAAAACACATTATACCAAAACTTAAGAAATGTAGTGAAAGCTGTGCTGGAGGGAAACTTATAGTATTAATCACTATTTTTTTAAAAGGCTAATCTCAAATCAATAAACCTAAGTTTATATTTTAAGAAGGTAGGGAAAAAGAAAGAGCAAACTAAACAGAAAACTATCAGAAGAAAGCAGTAAATATTAGAATGGAAATAAATAAAAAAGAGAATGTAATAATAATAATAGAATTTAAAAAAAGTTGTTTCCTTGAAAAGAGCAACAAACTTCACAAACCTTTAGTTAGACTGACAAAGAAAAAATGAGAGCAGACTCAAATAAATAAAGTCATAAATGAAAGTGAGGGCATTAGTACAGAATTTAGAGAAATTTTCAAACTATTACTAAAGAATAGGATGAATAACTGTACACCAACAAAGTAGAAAATCTAGAGGAAACAAATTCCTAGTAATAAACAAATTACCAAAACTGACTCAAGAAAAATACAAAATCTGAACACACCTGAAACAAGTTTATAATTTGTAAAAAAGCTCCCAACAAATTTAAGTTCAGAACCAGTTGTCTTCATAGGTGAATTCTGCCAAACATTTAAGGAATTAAAACCAATCATTTTCAAATGTTTCTAAAAAATAGAAGAGGAAAGAACACTTCTTACTCATTCTATGAACCCAGAATTACCCTGAGACCAAAGTCAGACAAAGACACTATGAGAAAACTGTATACCAATAACAATTAATAAATATAGATTCAAAAGTCCAAAACAAAATACTAGCAAACTGAATCCAGCAGCTTATTAAAAGGCTTATATAACACGAGCAAGCGGAACTTCCTCCAGAAATGCAAGCGTCATTCAGCACAAGAAAATCACAGCAAAGGAAAAAAGCTGTATGAGCATCTCAACTGACACAGAAAAAGTATTTGACAAAATTCAGCACCCTTTAATGATAAAAACATTCAGACAACTAGTAATGGAAGAGAATTTCCTCACCATGATAAAGAGCACTCGTGAAAAGCCCACAGCTAATATCCTGCTTAATACTAAAGGACTTAGAACTTTCCTTGCAAGATCAGAAACAAGACAAGCATAACCACTTCCACCAGTTATTCAACATTATACTAGAAGATTTTTAGCCAGAACAACTAGAAAAGAAAAAGAAATAAAAGATATCCAAATTGGAAAGGAACAAGTAAAACTATCTCTACCAAGATTAACATGATTAATATATATGTATAAGTAAGAAATACCATTTGACCCAGGAATTGCACTCCTAGGAATTTACCCTAAGAATGCAGGAGCCCGGTTTGAAAAAGACATATGCACCCCTATGTTTATTGCAGCACTATTTACAATAGCCAAGAAATGGAAGCAACCTAAGTGTCCATCAGTAGATGAATGGATAAAGAAGATGTGGTACATATACACAATGGAATATTATTCAGCCTTAAGAAGAAAACAAATCCTACTATTTGCAACATGGATGGAGCTAGAGGGTATTATGCTCAGTGAAATAAGCCAGGCAGAGAAAGACAAGTATCAAATGATTTCACTCAATTGTGGAGTATAAGAACAAAGAAAAAACTGAAGGAACAAAACAGCAGCAGACTCACAGAACCCAAGAATGGACTAACCATTACCAAAGGGAAAGGGACTGGGGAGGATGGGTGGGGAAGGGAAGGATAAGGGGGGAAAAGGGGCATTATGATTAGCACACATAATGTTGGGGGAGCATACGGAGAAGGCAGTATAACACAGAGAAGACAAGTAGTGATTCTATAGCATCTCACTACGCTGATGGACAGTGACAGTAAGGGGGTATGTGGTGGGGACTTAATAATAGGGGGAGTCTAGTAACCATAATATTGCTCATGTAATTATACATTAATAATAGCAAAATAAATTTAAAAAATATATATATGTATAAGTAAATAAATACAAATGTGTGTGTGTGTGGCTTAGCCAATAAAGTTAACACGAAAGATTCACTATCACTATTACTGATACATGCTATAACATGGACGAATCTTATAAAGAGTCACATATATTGTGGTTCCATTTTTATTAATTACTCAGAATAGGCAAATTTATAGAGATAGAGAGCAGATGAATGGTTGTTAAGAGAATGGGGAGTGATAATGGGTACCAAATTTCCTTTTAAAGTGACAATGTTACTGATGCATGTTACAGAAAACATTGAATCCACAAATTTAGTAAAATTTCAAGGTATAAGATGAAGATACTCAAAACAATTGTGTTTCTAAACAGCCACAGTGAACAATCTAAAAATAAAATTAAGAAAATAATTCAAGTTTCAATGGTATTCAAAAAGTTTAACCAAAAGATGAAAGACCTGGACACTGAAATTTACAAAACAATGTTCAAAGAAATTAAAAATACTTAAATAAATGAAAAGCACATCCATGGACTGAAAAATTTAATATTGGTAAGGTGGCACTGGTGTCCAAGGAAATATGCAGGTTCAGTTCACATCCTATGGTCTTTTTTTGCAAAAATCAGACAGCTGATCCTCAAATTCATATGAAATTGCAAGAAAACCCAAATAACCTAATCTTCATAAGAAGAATAAAACTGGAGACTCACACTTCCCAATTTTAAAACTTATTACAAAGCTACAGTAATCAAAACAGTGTGGCAGTAGCAAAAAAATAGACATACAGCAATGGAATAGAATTGAGAATCCAGAAATAAACCTGTGTATCTGCAACCAATTGACTTTTGACAAGGGTGCTAGTGCAGAAAGAACTGACTCTTCAACATATTGTGCTGGGACAATGGGATATCTACCTGCAAAAAGACAACTACCATATGATTTGACTTACATGTGGAATCTAAAAACAAAACTAAACAAAATGAACAATATAGCTACAGACTCATAGACACTGAGAAGTGACTGGTAGTTACCATGGGGAAGTGTTTGGGTAAAATAGGTAAAATAGGTGAAGAGCTAAAGAGGCACAAAATCTCAATCGTAATATAAATTAATCACAGAGATGAAAATACAGCATAGAGAATATAGTCAACGGTCTGTAACATCTTCCAATGTTAACAAGTAACTACACTAGCTGGGGTGAGGATTTAAAAATGTATATAACTGTCAAATCACTATGTTGTATACCTGAAATCAATATAATATTGTATATTAAGTATTCTTCAATAAAAAAAGAATTGAGTTCCTACTTTACACCACGTACAAATTTTAACTCAAAATGGATCAATCACATAACTATAACGGCTAATACCAGAAAACTATCAGATGACAACACAGGAGCAAATCGTCATAACCTTGAACATAGCTATGAATTCTTAGATATAACAAAAAAGCATAAGTAATAAAAGAAATGAAGATAAATTGGACTTTATTAAAATTAAATTTTTGTGCATGTAGATATTATTAAGAAAGTGGAAAAAAAAAGAATACTTGCAAATTATGTATCTTATAAGGGCATCCAAAATGTTTAATGAACCATTGCAACTCAATAACAAAAACATAAACAACCCAATTAAAAGTGGGCAAAGGACTTGAATAGATCTTTCTCAAAAAAATAGAGAAATAACCAACAAGTACATGAAAAGATGTCTAATATCATAGGTTATTAGAACAATGCAAATTAAAACCACTTCACACCCCCTAGGATGGCTATAAAAAAAAGTTGGAAAATTACAAGGATTGGTGAGGACAGAAAAATCACCACCCTTACATATTGCTGGTGGAAATATAAATTGGCACAGCCACTGTGGAAACTGTTTGGCATTTCCTCAAAAAGTTATGAAAAGAACTGCCATATGGCCCAGCGTAGATATGTACCCAAAAGAATTCAAACAGGGTACTCAAACAAATACCATGTATACGCATGTTCACAGAAGCACTGCTCACAGTAGCCAAAAGATGGAAATAGCTCAAATCTCATTAATGGATGAATGGATAAACCATTTGGGGGTATATACATACAATGGGATATAATTCCAACATAAAAATGAATTAAATACTGATGCATGTTACAATGAACCCTGAAAACATTATGTTAATTGAAATAAGCCAGACACAAAAGATTGCTTATCGAATTATTCTGTTCATATGCAATATCCAGAATAGACAAAACCACCGAGAGAGAACCCATATTGGTGGTGGTCAGGGATTAATGGGCTCGGGGAGAGGAGTAGCTGTGTAATGAGTAAGGGGTATGTGAGGGTGAGAGTATGTTGGGACCAATAGCGGTGGTGCACAAGATTGTGAATATGTTAGATGCCACTGAATTATTCAATTCAGTCATGAATGTAATGGTATTTGGATTTTGTCTCATTAAAAAATATGAAACAGAAGTGTAATGTCCTAGTTCCTATTTTATGAATGGCAGAATCAAAACTCAGTTGCAAGCCTGCTTCATACTAAGTCTCAGTCTTTTTCCTATACTCAACTGTCTTCATTTCTTAGCACAGGAAGACTCTGCTCCAATTATGAAAAGACGCTCAACATCATTGATGATCAGGGAACCACAATGAGACATAATGTCACATTTGTTAGGATGGTTATTGACAAAAAAGAAAAGAGGTAAGTAATACATGTGGAGAAAAGAGAATCCTTGTACACTGCTGGTGGGAATGTAAATTGGTAGAGGCATTATGGAATACAGTATGGAAATTCCTCAAAAATATAGAATTACCATAAGATTCAGAAATTTCTATTTTGGGTATATACCCAAAAGAAATGAACTTAGTACTTCAAAAAGGTACCTGAACTTCCATGATCAGTATTATTCACAATAACCAAGATTAAGGAAATAACCTAAGTATCTATCAGTAGATAAATGGATAAGCAAATCATGAGACCCATCATCTATCTATTCATTTATCTATCAGCTATTTAATCACTCTATCATCTCACAATTTATCATACATATAATGGAATACTATTCAGCCCTCAAAAAGAAAGAATCCTGCTATTTGAAACAACATGGAGAAACCTGGAAGACATTTTGCTAAGTGAAAAGTAAGCCAGACACAGAAAGAAAAAACTGTATGATCCTACTTATATATGGATTGTAAAAAAGTCAAATAAGTACAACATGGTGACTATGGGTAATACTACTCTACTGAGTACTGGAAATTTGAATACCAGATATTGAATACTGGAAATTTACTGAAATTTTGGGTGCTCTCACCACACACACAAAAACAGTAACTATGTGAGAGATGCTGGCTAACCCGATCCATATTTTTGAAAACATATTTAATGGGATGGGAAAACTATTAATGGTGTAATACTAAAATAATAGTGCAATTTCAATTTTGTTACCTATGTGTGAGAGGAAGAAACTGAAAGAGAGAGAGGAAGGAAAGAGAAGGGAGGCATCATTGTGCTGGCAGTACTTCAAGACTAGCTGCAAACAGACACAGCAGATGCTTAGGCAGGTGTGAGATAGCTCTGAACAGGCTGAGTAGAAAATCAGGCCCTAGAAACATCTGCAGGAAGGACAAAACCTGCCTACAGCAACCTGTGTCTCCTGTTTACAGCTAGTCAGAGTTCCCTGGGCAGCTCTATTGCTTACCGGACCTAAGCCTGCTGAGTTCAGAAGTGGTACCAGCAGAGTTCCCTGACTTCAGAGGTGGAAGGAGGTGGAATCCTATGTTTCCTAAATACATGGACATCACAGAAAGGTTGTAGTGTGTTTATATTGTCATAGCAGAACTGGACGTTTTCTGGCTGCTATTTAAATGTACCCTTTGCCATTGATTTTCAGCAGTAAGAGTGAATTTCTTTCTATTTAGTCTGCTTGATCATAAGACTTCTTAAATATGTATGTTTATGTCATTTTTTGGTTTTAGAACATTCTTGTACATTCTGCTTCACATTTGCTTCCGTCTCATTCACTTGTCTTATGGAAAGCCAATATTGTCGATTTGCTGTCTTCTCTGCTGTTTGTCATTTCTTCTCTATTTTTTCTTTGCCTTTTTCCTCCTCAGGCTTCATTCTAGGTACCTTTTATTCCTGTTTCCAGTTGTGTCTAAACATGTATGAAACCGATCCACTGAGTTCTTTGTTTCAGTTAGTCCATGTTTTATTTCTAAATTCCTATTTGGTCCTTTTTAAATTTCTAATTCTGTGCTTCAAATTTCAAACATTTAAAAATTTTTATTTGAACAAATAGACTGCGGCTTAAAGTTTTTGTTTGATTTCATTCATACTGGCTTCTCCCCCGGTGAGCGTAGTTTTAGTTATGTGACCTGTATTTTGTTAGTTCGTGTCAAAAAATAATTTGAGGCCTAGAATGGTGTTACATTTTTCCAGAAAAATATTTGCCTCTTTTATTTTTCAGGTACTAGGTGGTCTTCCCAATCCAGTCTCAGGGTTTGTGATTCCTTGAATCCGAGCCCCAATTCCAGCTCAGTTCGGTTCATCCTTATTGCCAGGGTCTTTCTGTGGGTGCTCCGACACAGAATGAGTGGGGTTTGTCCCGGTCCCATCTTGAATGACTATAAAAACACCCTCTATAAGCCATCCCTTCAAAGTCAACAAACCGTCCCAGGGAAAATGAAGCCCCCAGTTCTGTGCTTAGTTCCCTGGTCTCCAACTTCCTCAAGCCCTTTGCATGGTAATTCTCACTATCTTAGTCTCCGCAATGTATTCACGCAAGCATTGATGATATTTGCTTTAGCTTTGGTGAGTGCCTTTCATGGGAGGATTGGTTCATACCGCACACCACTGCTACAGTAATCTCCAAGATTAATATCTAAACTGTCAGCTAATTATGCATAATGAAGGGCATTAAATGAAAACTAAACACTTGCTGTTTTATTCAGGGATCAATAATTGTTTAACTTTCCTCTCCTTTCTTTAGCATTAAGGGTCCCAAATTTGATGTGAACAGCTAAAATACATAATGCCCCAATTCATTTTCAGCCACATATGCCCAGAAGTTAGGTGTGAAACTTCTAATTAATTTGAAAGGAATCGCGGTGCCCCTGCTTCCTCTCCTTCCCCCCTTTCATTGGCTGGAATGGGAACATGGTGCTGGGCTCTTTCTCGCCATACGGACAAGGCCACCCACTGGAGATGGAGGGCAACCGCCATACGAGCCCTAAGACACGCACCCAGGTGGTTATGCATTTCCGTTTTATTTAAACTACCGTGGTTGCAGACTGCTTGTTATTCAGTCTCATCTGTACCCTGATGAGTATAAAAATCCCTTAACAAGAGTGGGTAGCGGCTCAACTGAAATCAAATACTCGCAGCACCCGGCCTTGCCTTCACGCTGCTGCATGCTAGGAGCTGGAGATGACCGAATACAGAGCCCCCTGTAAGGAACGCAGCCTGCCCGCACTGCCGTTAGCCCTGCCGGACGTATTCCAGACTTCTGTTGGCCGGAACATCAGGGTAATACATTTGTGTTGTTTTCCAGTCACTAAATTTGTAGTAACTTGTTTTACAGCATCCTAGGAAATGAACAAACTGAGATAAGAGTCGGACCCACACCATCTAGCTTCATTTCTAAATCCCGTCTTTTAGCTGGTAACGCTGCTTGCGTTTTAGGAAATCATTTGGGTAAACCGCAAGAGCCCTGGCAGGGAGACCTCATTGTCACAGGACCGCAGGCCGCCCTCAGAAAGCTGGGGGTCGAGGCTGCCTGCTGCCCTCACCAAAGCCTTCAAGGAAGGAGAAACCGAGACTTGAGAAAACGGGTCTGAAGAAGGGGTCTTCTCAGTAGTTAGAATGTAGCCTCAAGCCATTATGTAGCAGCTCCTGTTCAGAACCCTCAGCTAGACAATGGGTCTATCACTGGCATAAATCAGAGAGCAGGTGCTAATTTCCATCTACGCCTACGATTTCAAATAGCCTCAAGACAGCCACCATTACCTGAGAGAGAGAGGCGGCATGACACAGAGGAATCTATATTTAGAGGCGATCTCTTTGGCTGTAGATGCAAATAGACTGGATGTAGCATGTTGGAAGGAATTGATTTCTGAAGCCTTTCCAATCTGACTTTGGGACTCTAGGACTCCCACATCTGCCTCCAGGAAACTGCTGTGAAAGGTAAGCAGTGCCCCAAAAGGGTTTGTCTCCAATGTCCATTTCATACTAGGGAATGGGGAATAATAGACAAGTAGCTTCTCAGAGGACACATCTTGGGCTGGCCCGAAGGGCATTCCATGGAATACGCACCACTGCTAACACAGCAGGTGTTTGTGATTCCTGAAAACTGTGACCCCTGGGGTAACTGGTGGGCATTCGCGTGATTTCCCTCGCAGAGAGAATGAGTGTGGCATCCAGCTCATCGGATCCATTGGATCAAGGGTTCAAAGAGGTGGACTGAGCCCAGTCTCCAAAACAGAACTCCTGACTTCCTGGGCCCTTGCAGCTAAGCGTGGCCACCTAAGGGTTCTGCTTGGCTCCGTGAGTCCTGGGGCCCCCTCCTTCCTCTCCCCTCCACTCTCCTGGAGCTGGAATGGGGGTGAGGCCTGAGCCACAGCAGACTCTGCAAATGAGTGCCATGTCCTCAATTTGGCAGAGATCCGGGTGACAGGAGCCTGATAGTGAGCCCAACCGACTCATTACCCTTGAGTTCCACTGTTACTTCCCAGAAAAATAAACTTCTGCCTTGTTTAAGCGGCTCCCTTTTGAAGTTAATATCTATAAATCAATGGGTTCCCCTGGTCTTGATTTGTTAATGAAGAAAATAGTTAAGTTTGAGAGCCCACAAAATTGCCTCCACAAAATATATGTTTTTATTTAGCATCCTTTGCCAAGAAATGGGTAGTGAGTATAAAATTTGGCTCTTCCACATAAAAGGACCTTGTTGTCTGGCAGAAGTTGTTTATGTGACTTTTTAGAATGAGGACTGAGATAAAAAGATATCTCTTCTTGATATTGAAAATGTCAGCAAAAGCCATTTATATGATTTCAAGAAGCTTGTTCAAGTGCTATATCACATCGACAGATTGAATGGCTTGAAAAGCCTCAAACTATCACTTTTAGAGCTGAAGAAGTTTTAAAGCTCAAGATAATCAGGTTTTTGTAAGAAGACTAAAATGTAGCCATTGAGTCTGACTCAGTACTTAATGCGTCCTTCATTTGTCTGATGAAGAAATTCAGGCTGTCTTACGGGAAATATTTAAAAGCCGTATCAGATTCCTGTAGCAAGTCATAAGGAAATGAAGTCCATAGCTTAATGTAATCATATAGGGGGAGTAGGGAATTAATTTGCTACTCTACTTCAACCTCCTCATCTCCAATTTAGTATCTGATGAAGCTGTTAAAAGTAATTCTTAGGAAGACTTTATGTTGAGTCTATTTGATAAAAGTAATTTGTTGTACATGTGTAAGAAGTCCTCATCTTACTTACCCTACTTAAGGGGCATTCTGTTACCTTTCCCCTTAAAAGGCAAGCCCTGTCCTGAATTTGTTTAAATTTACCTCATTATTTCTTTATAATTTTATTAAAAAGGGTTTGTATTCTACATAATGTATTGCTTTGCTTTGCATGTCATGTTTTCGACTTGACATAAATGGAAGCATACTGCATAAAACAGTATAAAACTGCATAAAAATGTATCTGACTTGCTTATATAGATACATAATTGTATAAAATGTCCCTGATATTTGTCTTTTCACTGTTAAATACTATTCCACTGTATAAAGATATCCTATTTAATACTAACATACTGGGCAGAATTTGGTTGATTTCCGGTACTTTGCTATTACAAATGGTGGCCTTGTACAGTCCTTTGTACCTCCTGGTATATGTATTTAAGGAAGTATCCAGGAAGTAGAACTGATGGCTCATAGAGAGTTACACATTTTTAACAACAGCAGATTATGATAAATTGATTTCTAAGGATATTGAACAATTCATCAATACACCAGCAATATGTTAAGAGTTCGACAGATCTCAGAAAAATTAGGTATTACCACTTTTCAATTTTTTCTAAGTTGGTGGATATTTACAGGTATCTCATTGTAGCTTTTATTTACATGTGCTGATGGGGTTTCTGATTATCGGCCAACAGCTTTAGGCTTTGAAGGCCTTTTTCAGTTCTTTGAATTTTTTTTTTACTGGCTGTTTTCCTTTTTACATTAATTTATAGTTCATATGATCATCTGCCAGCCCATGGCTTGTCACTTTGCTTACTTTCTGAAATATTTATGTGAAACAACTTATAAACCTTTAAAGTTTTGTGCCTTTTAAATTCTTATTTAAGAAATTCCCACACTCCTACCCCAAGAGGAAAATAATATTCCTCTGCAAAGTCTTCCAAATATTTTTCTGTTAACTCTCATGTTTAAATTTTGTATCCATCTGAAATTGTGTGGTGTTCTGGCATGGAGGGGGGGTTGTCATGTGATGCTGGAATCCGCCTAATTTTTCTGTCTGGATAACCCAACGGCGCAGCACCATTTATTAACATCTCCACCTTTTCCCCACAATTTTTCCATCAATCAAGTCTTCCTCTGCAGTGGGATCTGTTCAGTTGGTTCAATAGTCTATCCCTGTGATAATATCATTCTGTTTGAATTACACTATTTGAGTAAGTCTATATCTGATAAGGCAAGTTACTCCAATCTGTTTTTCTTCAGGAGTGCCTAGACTATTCCTAAAATTGTTTCCATGTAAATTTTAGAACTAGCTTTTTAAAGAATACATGCACACACACCCACACACACACACACACCAAACAACTTTGGTATGTTGACTGGAGTTGCTTTGAATTTGTTTGCTAATTTAGGGATGATTAGCATCATTTGAAATTAAGTTTTCTTATTTTTGAGCATGACATGAATTTCCATTTCTTCATATCTTAATGTTTTTCAATAAATGGATATAGTTTTCTCCATAACATGTTTTACTTCTTTTTGTTATTTTTCCTGATTAAATATTCCCGGTGAAATGAAACTTTTTCAGTATACAGTGTCATCTTTATTGAAAGGAATGTTTTTCATTCCTAAAATCTGTTGTCTTATGTAACTATAACCAAAACAGCTTTCTTTTGTGCTTATATTTTGGGGATGCAATTGTAATCAGATCTTCTTAAAAATTTTTTTTTCTATTTTGCTTCTGTAAAGAGATGCAATTGATTTTGTAAATTGATTTTGTATCTAGCAACATTGCCAAAATACCTTCACTTATTCTAATATTTCATCCTAGGACATTCAGTGATTTTCTGAGGTAATGCTCATCCAGTTTTTCTGCTATCAAGTTTCCCTTCTCCTCTCTTTTTTATACTGTACTCCTTGGAAAGAAGTCTCCATGCATAGCCTGCACATAAGAACTGGGGGTTATGCTCCACCTCCTTGAGATAGGAATACATACTTTTAACTTGATTTTCAGAATATTCAAACTCTGGTTATTGGGAGCTCTATCGTTTTGATCCTGGTACCTCTTTGACACCCTCATCGTGTGTGTGTGGGGCACTCCCTTACTTTCTGTCATCACACAGTTATTACAATATTATTGAGTGTATTCCTTACGCTGCACTTTTCATCCCCATGACTTATTTATTTTATGATTGGAAGTTTATACCTCTTTTTCCCTTTCATCTCTATCACTCACCCCCAAGTCCTTCCCTTATGGCAACTACTGGTTTGCCCTCTTTATTTATGAGTCTGTTTCTGTTTGTTTGTTTTTCATTGTTGTAGATTCCACATTTAAGTGAAATCATAAAATGTTTTTCTCTGTCTGACTTATTTTGCTTAGCATAATACCCTCTGGGTCCATCCATGATGCCACAAATGGTAAGATTTCATTCTTTTTATTGGCTGAGTAATATTCCATTGTGTATATGTACCACACCACATTGTCTTATCCATTCATCTACTGGTAGATACTTAGGTTGCCTCCATATCTTGGCTATTAGCTAGAATTTCATTGTTTTTAATGGATCATGGTATAAATTCCACAGTAATTCTAGAAATAGATGTCTAAAATATTTCGAAGAGTCTGTATAAGTTCTGTTTCATATTTCAAACAAAGATCCTGAACTAATAGAAAGGATTGCTAAGGCCTGATTGCAATTCCAAAAAAGAAAAAGAAGAAGAAGAAGAAAAACTATCACTGTGCTCTAAGATTTCCTAATACTATAGAAATAAAGTAACAAAAGAAACCACGAGCACTTCAGCTGGTGTCTTGAATCCCAAAGGCCTGGCCTGGAAGGTGTCTGTGACATCATTGTCTTCTGGGTTGATGTGGGCAGCCCAGCAAGCACATGAGAAATAGCATCTCTGGGGAAGCACAGAACTAAACAGGGAGAAGCATTCACAACTTCCATTTTGTCACAAAGGACTAGGGAAATCCAGGCATGGTGGGAATGAAGACATGGATAGTGAGAGAGATTTGTAGCTGGCAGAATGGTGCCTGGTCAGAATTTCCTGGGCCAGTGTGTAAGGACAGAACTAATAAGGAATTCAGGACTCAAACACTGGCCTCCAGATGCTGACCCAACTGCTTCTAAACACCATATTACCTCACACATGCAGAACAGTGGCAAATTGCAAGAGTTTTTCGATAGCACAGTATATGATTCCTAAACACCTTGCATTCTGTAAAATCACACATGTATCGGGCCAGACCACTGAAAACCTTTGCCATTTTCAACCAGACCCTACAGAAAATAACAGCAATCCAAACTAAAATATTAACCTCATTTTTAAGACACTCACTTTCTAATGAATCAAAGAACTACAGTTGATAGAATTTTGCCTTAAAAGAACACATGGAGGTAGTATGATGGAAGCATGTGTATGTAGAGTTACGGAGACAAAGGCAAGAAGATCCTCAGGATCAGTAGATTCAGATCACTACATGCTGGGATCCAGAGATAAGGGCTCTGACTCATGGCTTGAGCTGGTTTTTTAGAGCACCGTAAGCACAGTTGAGACAAAGCACCGGCCAAACTCGGCTAGAAGAAGGACTTCAGGGACCAGCGACCCCACAGAGCCATCCTCCCCATGGCTTGCTGCATCCAGGCTTCTTAGTGTCCTTGATGTTTAACTGCTGTCACTCGGTGACACAAACCAGCAAAGTGCTTGGGGGAATCACATATGAACCAAAGCAACTCCAGATTATACTGACATCAATCTCCCTACCTACTAATCATATATGAGCTCACTTTCTTTACAGAAAGACATCCTGGAGCAAAACAGATAGCACATCATTAAACATCCAAGCCCTATGACCTTCTAAACATGTCTCATTAAAATCAAGCTTTGAAATAAAAGAGGGGTTAACTTATTTATAGAAAATCGGTCTAAATTTTCTCCTTCTTCGTAAAATGCTGAGTACATATCTTTATTGTCATAAACTTAGCAAATTTATTCACAAGACTTCTTAACCAGTTCTGAGCTTCTTCAGTGTGAGGCCATGCTACTTTCTCCATGGTGCCCCCCCCCGCCTCTCACAGACCAGGCAGAGGCGTTCAATGAAATGTTCACAGAATGAACATGTCTGATTGTCTGGATGGCCAGCCTGTGCCCTCGCCCCTGCAGAGACATGAACCTTCGTGCTGTATGGTAGTGTAGGTATGCAGGTGGCTCCCTACAAGGTCTAATTTAATGGGGCACTTATTTGTAGAGCACCTACTGTGTGCCATATGGTAACGCAGAGCCCACTGTCTGTAATTCCCACTATGGACCTTCAAGTCATAGGAGAGGAAATTGAGGCTTAAGAAGAGGTGAACTGGCTTGCCCTACGTCCCAGAGCGGCAAGCAGCAGAGCTGGGAACCTCTCTCCAGGCTGTGGCAACGAATCCTCACCAGTCTTTATTCCCCACTTGAACAGTGTCCTAAAATGTCTTTGATTCCCCTGCCAATAATCAAAAAATCATTTAGTAGAGGGTCAAATATTTGAAAGACAGAGACTGTATAGGGAAAAGAAAACAAACTGCAAAGACAAAAGTGGGTTTGGCCCTCGACTCTTCCGAACTCTATACACGCACACGTTTTCCCTTCGGAATTACTTCTGGAATGACCAAAAGGAACCCCTGGGAAGGTAGCGGTAATATCCCCTCAGAGCAGAGGCTTTAAAAGATTTACATATACATACAAATTGACATACATATACAAATACATATATCTTTCTATGCACAATGCATGTGTGTTATTTATGAGTGTGAATGCATATATGTAAATACATTATGTAATATATACATATTATTTATGTATGTAAAACATGTAAGTTTCCAACTCTCTGCTCTGAGAGGAATATCATTGTTTCTTTTACGTGAGTTCTACTTAGTCATCCCACAAATAAATTACTGGGCTAAAATTAAACCCCAAACCTCCTCATCCCAAGCGTGCTCTCTGCGCCCCACTGCCGTGTCCCCCTGGAGGGACCCACTGTGCCTCCACAGGCCCGAGCATGCCATTGGCACACCGCTGCATCCTGGGACGTTTCTGGTTTGTACGTTTACTCTAAAAAATATCACTGACAACTGTCAATCACACTAGTTAGCAGAGGAATAGACGCAAACTGGGTCTATGGGTGCTTGTTCTGTTCTTCCTGTGGTTTCCCAGTTGGTTGAATGACAGTGGTAACTCAATCATTTTTTGGTTTCTTTGTTTAATTAAGAGCCTTAAGGGGCAAGGCTCAGCAGTCATGATGTGTTCGTTAAAACAATGTTCAAAGGCAATATCATGGTAGGATTTGCAGACCGTGTCTAAATTGACAGCATGCAAAGGGAAAGTGAGAAACTAGTTCATGGACAGTGTGGATGGACTTGCTTTATTGCAATGGTTTGATATTGTTCACATTGAAAAAGAGATGCTTCCACCCATTACTAACAGTTCTAATACAAATTGATGATGTCCAGTCATGCTCAGTGACACTTTGCAAGGTTTTGCTGCAGCCCGAAACACTACACGGCTGTCCGCTGGAAGGGAAATCAATAACGGCCATGGTGGCATTAGATTTCAAGTAAGGCCAATGTTGTAAACAGACTGGAGTCCTACCATTTTCTTACAGAATATGCTGACCTCCCAAACCCTTCCATGCTGTCATGTTATCCCCGGACCTGGGAGCAAAATGTGAACCAGAGACAAATAATTATACCAAATCTGTGAGAAGATTTAATTCTCAATTTCTGAGGCCCAACCGGGAACTGGCCATGCATGTTCATCCCATCCAGACGACTTACACGGAACTGTGCATGCGGCTCTGCTGTTGCCTCACATCCGGCTCTGATCTTCTCAATCTTGTCTCACACTCTGCTTGTTTCACGTTCATGATACAATTCTCCCTCTCCTCCTTTCCAAGGCTCCAGTGAACCACACTCTCGCACCCTCACACGTGTGCACACGGCCTTCCCCAGGCCTGGGCTCTCCCCCCGGGCACTCTTCCTACAGCCTGCACAGCGCTGAGCTCCCTCTGGGAAGCTGTCACTCCCTCTGCAGTCTGCTTCTGACCTCCAGGACTGGATATGCAGCAACCCTTCGACAGTGTTCCAAGGCCTTGGCTTTCTTTCAATTCTATGCTACCAGTGTTCGCTCCCAAGGGCTTCCACAACAAAGCACCGCAGATCTGGTGGCTCACAACCACAGAAACTCGTTCTCACACTTCTGGAGGCTAGAAATAAAAAATCAAGGCTTTGATGGGGCCATTCTCTTCAATGAAGGCTCTGTGGGTGAGAGGGGTCCTCCCTGTCCCCTCCTGCTGCTGGGGGCTGATGGTGGTCCTTGGCTTTCCTTACCTGTAGAGGCATCGCTCCGATCTCCACCGCCACAAGGGGCTCTTCCCCGGCTGCCTTCACAACGTCTCCCCTTGGGTGTGTCTCTGTGTCCAAATCCCATTTTTCTTATACGTCATTGAATTAGGCCCCATTCTAATCCAGTAAGACCACATCTCAGCTTGATAATTGTACATCGGCAAAGACTCTACATTCAATAAGCTCACATTCCGAGGTGCTGGGTAGACATAATATTGAGGGGACCATATTCAACTCAGTACCCTATCAATGACATTTCCCTAATCACTTGTCCTGCGCACCAGAATCTACTACCTGCTAGGGGGAGATGGAGGGTTTCTACATGTACTATTGTACCCAATGTGCTTACAATTCTCGGTACATCCTATGTGCTCAGTCAGTAGTGACTGAATGAATAAACAAATGGGTTCCAGTCCTAAGGCAATGTCTCTGAACAGGAAGTTATCACGCACTAGACACCAATACTCATTCCTCTTTAATGACTGTGGTGAGGTGCCTTAAACGCAAGCCCCAAGGCCAGGAGGTCAGGAGTGGAGCAGCCCAAGGAGATACAGCAAAGATCAGAGCTCAGGTGAGAATTGGATCCAAATGGGAATGCCTGAGTATGCAATAAAGACTAGGCTCAGCAGGCATGGGCTATTCAAACCCTGCACATCCCAAAGAATGGCTCTTCAGGATTGGCCCTTGACCACCCCTTGGGCAACGACCTCTGAGCCCTTGAAATGTGGTTCCTGATAAAAGTGTTCTGTACGTCAAGCCCTGGGCCATAGATTTGCCTCTGCTGGGGCTGGATTCTGAGTAGCTCAGGTCAGTCTTGGGAGCACTGCAATGCCTGTGTGACTGAGTCCTGGTAAGAGGCTTTAGCACCAAGGCGAGGGTGAGCTGCCCTGGCTGGGGACTTTGCATACATCACATGTCAGTGCTGGGAGGACTCCTGTGTCCCTTGTGCGGTCCCATGGAGAGGGAGCCTACAGGCTTGTGTCTGGCTTCCCTGGGCTTTGTGCCATGGGCCTTTTTCCCCTTTGTGGATTTTTATCAGTATCTTTTCACTGTAAAAAAACATTGTTATGAATATAATGGCTTTCTCAGTCCTGTGAGTCCCAGCAAATTACTGGGACTGAGGACAATCCTGGGGACCCCTGACACGGGAACAGCAAGTGTCCTGAGGTAGATGATTATAAGGAGCACAATGCTTGACACACAATAGCTTCCTAATAAAGTGTTAGCTGAATGAATGATGTCTGTGGTGTGTTCATGGGTCACGTTTCCTGATATCAGTGTCTGTGCTTAGGGGTAATAGCCCCTGACCCTGCCTTCCTCCAGGCTCAGATGCCTCCCCCATCCTCCCTTCTCCATGGCCTCCTCTGCAAAACTGTTCCTCACCCCTTGGAGCTTGCAGAAAGCCGGCACTATCCTCCTGCGGGCCGCCCCCTGCTGGGCCATCAGTGCTGGTGCAATTCAGAGTGGGGTGCCAGGGGCAGCCACCTGCTGGCCCCCCCACCTGCCGGCCTGCAGATGGCCTTCTGAGATGGCTTTGACACATCTCTACTGAGCATGGGCAGCCCCTGAGAGCTGGGAGGCCGTGGAGGGAGGACAGAGAGCCAGAGAAAGGAAGACCCTGGGTGTGTGTGCCAGCTGCCGTGTGTGGGCAGTGACATCAAGAGAAGTGGCCTCAGCTCCCAAGGGTGGCCCTGGCTGCTGGGCTCTAGCAATGCACCTCCCTCCTTTGTTCCTTCAGGCCAGCAGTGGAGGCAGCCTCCCACGTTGTGAATCCCTGGGTCACCTTGCCTCCCTGTTTGCAGGAGGTCACGAGCTCAGTGGTTCCTCGTTTGGGCGGGAATACAACATCCATCTCCAGGCCTGAAGTGCCTCTGGATTTCCCAGCTGGATGGGGTGATGGACAGCAAGGAAGAGGCAGGTCGGTGGTTCATGAGCATGTTACCCAAGAGAGGGAACATGGGGTTGCTCGGAGGTGAACTTCATGCTGCAGCAATGTGGCATTGGCAGCAACAACCGTTTATCAACTCCCACCACTTTAACGACTATCAGTAAGCATCCCAGGCAAGACACAGAGGTGCAAAGGCATGAAGATAACCTGAGGGCCGGGCCATGTGTGCGCTGCAGTCAGCATCAACTTAACTGAGATGGAGCTATACCCTCACATGGTCATTCCCAATTCAGGTTGGCGCAATGTTTTATATATTGAAGAGGGACTGGCATGGAGCCCACGCATGCTGCCACGGATCTGCTGGCTCACCTGTTTGGCACGAGGCAGTGTGCAGACACACATGTCATCTCTGGTTCCTACTGGGTCTTTTCCTTCAGCTTCTCCAAGGCCTGGGCCCAGTGCAGGGGCAACTCCATGGCAAAGGGAACCAGGCTCTCCTGCCAGTCACCCGCAGCACTGAGGTTGGAGGTGCAGAGGCAGACATGCATTCCAGTGTGTCCTTCCTGGTTCCAGTTACCACTGACCCTTGACCCTGTCTACACCCATTTTCTTGTTTTGCCACCAATTCCCTGTCTGGCTGAGCTGTAGGTGGGCAGCATCACGCTCATTACTGGACACAGAGGCAGCTGCCTGCCCAGACTGGCCCACCGGCTCCCATGCTGGGTAAGCTCTGGGCCTCAAAATGAACCCCTTAGTTCTACATCATGTGTAGTGTTTTTGCTTCTCTGCTGGAAGCTTGTTTGATGCAGGATGGAAAATTGTTTAGCTGGACAGGAGCGGAGACCATGTGCGAAGGGGAGAATAAACTGCACAGAGAAGATGTGGTCAGTTCCAAGCCTAGGAAAGTCATGTCTACATAATTCCCTGACTGTCTGGAATCTCCAACTCTGTGCAGGGAGGACTATTACAGGGTTCACCTCATGTCCCTTTCGGTCTCTGATCCACTCCTCCCGACAGCTCCTGGGAGCTCACGGGGTGTCAGGAGGGGCTGCTCCTCACGACTGACCCGTGGCTTAAATGGAGCTCAGGAGATGGAATCATCATCAGAGAAGGGCTGTTGCAGAGTCACAGCCCTCAACCCCTGAGTTCCACTTATGCTCAGAAATAACTTGAAGCCCAACAGGGACCCATAATTGATGAGCCCTGTCAGCCAGCATGCTTTCCCCCTGCAAATAGGCTCTACTTGGAAAAGTTGATTGATTTGTGTTTTATGGCTTATTTTGTGGTGAAGAAAAATCAATGAAGGTGTTCATTTTTACTTTTTTAAATGTGCCAGGCAAAATCAGAGCGTTATCAAATGTATGCTTTGTGCTCTTAATTTCCAAAGGTAAGTGGGTGTCAATGAATGAAACCTGGATTCGGAAATTGCCTAAAGGCTTTTTCCTTCCTCAAGTCGTGCTCCTTGACAGCACCACCTCCCTGCGCCTCCTGCCCGCCCACTTCCTTGGCCCGGGCCGTGGGCTCTGCAGCCTTTGGCACTGGGCCTGCCCTTCGCCACCATTGTCCAGATTGAGAGAGCAGGACAGGGGCCTGTTACTGGGCGCTGTACCTGGGAGAAGAACTGTGACTTTCCGCTGAGGACCACAGGACCAGCGGCACACTGAAGGCTGGGCAGGCCGCGGTGCGACGTCCACAGGCAGAAGCCAGCCGGCCAGGGCCAGAATGACTGCCAGCTAGCTCTCACCCTCACCTGCCTGAGAGATGACAAGGCCCCACTGGGGGCAGTTGTAGCAGAAGGTGCAGAAGAGGGGCTTCAGAGGTCCTTCAGATTCCAAATATGCAGGGCGCATACTTGGCAGTGAGAAGTAAGGCTGAGTTGGAGAAGCCTCAGAGACTTCTACCTGGTGAAACTAGGTGCATGGTAAAAACAAGTGTTATCTGTATGCTCATTGAGAGATACAAAGGACTTCCTCATGCATTACTTACTGTAATTACCAAAATCACTTGCTAAGTGTAGAGAGAATACAGATTATGGGACACGTGGATGTCCATGAGATGTCCAGGTGGACACGTCCTGAAGGGACAGGATATTAGGGTCCATCCATGGGGTGTGTAGGGCCATCTATCAAGGGCCAGATGTCAGGAGCCAGATGTTTGGGTAGAGGCTTAGGCTTGAGATGTATGTTTGGTGCCACGAGCCTTGAACCGATGTGGAAGTCAAGGACATACCTGACCTCACTTAGAGAAAGGTTGGCAAGGGACAAGCATTTAGTAAAGCTAGAACCATAGATACACTGTCCCTTTGAGCAGAATGAGACAGAGCAGAGAAGAAAAGAGCTGAGGCAGGATTGAGACAGAGGGTCTGGGAGGACAGAAATCTCAGGAAGCAACATGTGGGTCCTTGGGGGCAGCCTTTGAGTTGGGGCAGGCCAAGGTGCTGAGAGCCCCTGTCATTTCTCTGCTCTGTCTGGGGAGAAATGTGCTCCGGGCTTAGCTGGGTGGGGGGAAGCCAATTCCAGTGGGTGGAGGACATCAACAATATTACAAGTTGGATATTCATTTTATATTCACAAGGTAGAAAAACACAGGGGTCCAGAAAACATATCACAGTAACACCAAAATGAGTCATTGCCCAAACTGCAAGGGATCTTCCCCAGGCTCAGTGGGGCTGAGCTGAGACTCACCTCACCAGAAGACACAGGGAACAAATGCTCGGATGTGTAGGATTTGTGCATGTGGGAAGCCTGAGTAGACACCCCCCTGCTCAGCAGCCATCGCACTTCACATCACACCGAGGAGGCTCTTGTCCTCACCACGACCTTCAGTCCCCAGTTCCACAGCCATTCACACCTCTCATTACTCACTCTGAGGCGGCCACCCCATTCACCCAGAAGACAGAGCAGGGCATGACCAGTCATGGTGCACGGCTTTCTGGGAGAAGAGCATCAAAGTCTGTAGGCTGGTATATGGACCAGAGTTTCTGATGTATCTGTAGGCCAGGCACGTAGATTTACATGTCTTCTATTGATCCCGAAACAAGACTATTAGGCTAGGAAAAGATTCTGTCAATCACACAGGGCCTTTTCCATGACATCCTGGGACTGGGCCAGGAACAGCGCATGCCAATCTGGCCCTTGACTCTGGAGATTTTGATGCAGCAAGATTGCATCTAATTTAAGAATTGATAAATTACCAAAGCAGTGTAGTTCTAAAATGATAAAACAAGGGATAGGGGGAACATACAAACTGGCACATTTTAGGAAAATATTCAGCTCTTCAATAGGGTGGAAAAAAATCAGTGCATCTGAGCAAAACACTCTTAAGAGAGAACACGTTGGCCTTTTCAAAACAGGCTGAGATGAAAGGGAAATGGATGGATCCTTAGGATTTCAAGGCAATGAATGAACATGTGCCATCAAAGAATCCACCTCTGAGGCAAGCTCAGTGCTGGGGGAGCCAGGTGATGGGGAATGCAAACCTGAGGGGCTCCTCGCTAAGGAAGAGTCAAGGGACAAATGCACAGAAATGGTTACAGGGGGAGACTTGTGAGATCCAAGTAGGACAGAGGTCGGAGACCTGACCCAGAAGCCAGGAGGCCTCCCAGTAGGAATCAGCATAACTGGAACAGCAGCCGTTTTCCAAGAGGACAAAAAGTCTGAGTATGCACATTGAAAAGATCACTTTAGTTCTAGACTCTGAACACATCTGACAGCACATTTGTACGAAAAATGTTTAGAAAACAAAAAGGAACAACCCTCTAGTCCCTCAGGCAGAAAGAGGAAAACAGGAAACCGACAAGGGAATTAGGCCAAGACCGGCTGTGGCCCTCTGTGCACAGCTGAGGTTGGGAGAACGGGGAGCGCTGGCCCAGGGGTGAAAGGCTGTGGCCACTCTGGTTTGCTTTCACATGACAGGCAGTCTCAGACAGGCAGGACTTCCCAGGGCTGCTACCCAGGTCTCTCCCTGAAGAAAGAGTTATCTGGAGACAAACCCCAACTGAATATATATGAGTAAAAAAGAGTTAATTCTGAATCGTCATTGTTGCTATGCAATGCAAATGCAAAACACTATTCTTGGCAAAGCAGATATCTAACGTAAGAAAAGTAATAACATTTTGAAACTAACACCCTACATGATATCAATAAAGACCACAAAGTAAGAATTTAGATGAATCAAACCGTGCCAAATATCCTGTCTTACAATAGTAGACAAAAAAAAAATCATTTGATCTTTGTCTTTATAAGCATAAAATTATCATCAAAAATATTTCAGAAAACTTGATGAAAATCATGATTAATATTGAAAACAAGACATCTATTCCCAACCTCAGAAAGAAATACTGACAAAATGCCATTGTTTATCAACACATATAAAACAACTGACCAACTGATTGATGACCAGACATTTTAGTTTTCACAGTAAAGATAAATGAATTTTCTATCTGTTACAAATATAATTAAAGACAGATTCTCAGACTGGCATAACAAAACTAAAAATCCAACACTACGCATCTAAATAGGCACGATTAAAACAATAGATGAAATGTTAAACATAAAATTGGGCAGTGTATCAGCATGGAAACACTGTATTAAGCTAAAGGAAATCAGAGAAATATAATTCAGGGCAAAGATATTTGGGAAGCAGAGTAGGCACAGGTCACAGAGAGACTGTACCAGGCTTTACCTGCAGGGACCCTGCACAGCTTTGCATGCCACCTTCATCACTGAAGCACCAAATCACATCGCTCGTCTTGCATCAGTACTGTCCAAACAAGCAGTCACTTCACCCCCACTTAAGTCTCATCGCCTTTCTCCAGTGACTGCACATGGGATTCATTCTGATCTGGAAAATGTCTGGTATTTGGACGTCCAATTAAATCACTATCTCAGATATTTTCGACATACTGGATGTGTAAAGGGTCCATTTTGGCTGGCCCACTTTACAGAATCTGCTTCAGAAAAGACCTAGCAATTAAAGGAACATACAAAGCCCTGGGTTTCTATCAATCCCTAGGCTGCATACTAGGGATTCAAAAAGCACTTCAGAAGGGTAAGCAAATCGGATATTGGGAATTAGAGGCCCCGGAGGAAAGGAGCTGTCCTCACGTGGCCTTCTCCCCTCCCTCCTCTTCCTCTTCCTCTTCCTCTGCTTCCTTCCCCTCCTCTCTCCCTTGTTCTTATTCTGTTAAAATACGCATTTGCCAAGAAACTGCTCTCTGCTGCCTGGAAGGATTGTGAGTGGAAGGGGGCAGTGAGTTTTCTGTGGAACTGGCAGTGTTTTGTTTCTTGACTGGGTTCCGGTAACTGGTATTTTCAGTTTGTTTCTTTCTTAATTTACTAATTGTATATATAATTTTCCATATTTATATAAATATATGATGAAAATGAAAAGAACGAAGCCACTTCTAGCATTAAGAAAATTGGGTATTTCACATAAAAACCGGAACCTCCAGCTTGTCTAGAAGAAAATGGCAGGTCTGGTGAATGGAGTTGGAGCCCTGAGCAGCTTCTAGCTGGACACAGGCTCCCCTGCTCAGCTGAGGCCCTGAAGTCAGCTTCACTCTCTGACGCCCATGCGACCTCTGGAATGTGGGCAGTGCTGCCCCTCCGAGGGAGAGGTCTGTCTCAGGGCCAATCCCTCCCTTCCCATCTTTGTGCACGAATGTGTAATTGCTTCGTTTATCTTAAGAAGTGTGCCTCTGTAAACACGGGGCTCTGTTTCCATGTTCAGAACAGATTTTGATTTTTTTTTTTTTTTTGCCTATTTATTTAACACATGTCCCTTGCAATTTTTACTTATATCTGTAGCAGATGCCCGGGTTCTGTTAACTTGTATTTTCTATTGTTTGAATGCATAAAAATACAATAGGTTTTCTAAATACTGTTCCCCAACACAATAAATAACCCCAGCC
This sequence comes from Smutsia gigantea, assembly GCA_032199065.1. Lineage (NCBI taxonomy): Eukaryota > Metazoa > Chordata > Mammalia > Pholidota > Manidae > Smutsia > Smutsia gigantea. The sequence goes on from JAVSCE010006741.1 coordinate 150,073, forward strand.
TGTCTCCCAAACACACCAAATTTGATTCACTTATCTGGGGGTCTGCACCCTTCTTCCAGGTCTATTAAAAATTACCACATTAGAAATAGCCTGGGAAGTACTGTCAGTGAAATACCATGAGCAGAGACTTCTTCACCTTTTATCTTTGGGATGTAGCCTCTACTCCTGACATCTGGCCTGCTTATGAACTGACCACATTTTCAGGGAAGCCAATCTCAGATGTTATACATTGTCAATGTCCAGGAAAATAGCTCATCACGTTGGCTATCTTTGTGGGGATCACAACTGAGAGGCAGCCACAGCACTCGGACAACATCCAAAGGGTGATGAATGCAGAGGCACTTGGAGCTACTGCTCTAGATGTTGCAGAATGCTTTTCTTCACTGGTGAGAAACTTTCCAAGTCCTGTGTTCACGACTAGTCAGTGTGTAGGTTTCCAGGTCAGCCACGTCTGTCTGCACCCCTTCCTCTCCATGCCCATGACAGTCCGACAGCAGAAGGACTGGGTGCCCGTGTAAGTCAGAGGGGTTTGGAGGTTCCTGAGAAAACGGGACTGCCTGACCCATTGCTTGCACAGAGAGTCTCTGTGATGAAAGAACCTTCTGGCCTAATTGAATAAACCTCTTGTTTAAGCGACAAACATTTAGAATAGTTCATTTTTATTTTGGCACCCCGAATGAGGGGAAAAAAATCAAACCACCTCATCCACATGAGCTAAATAAATCTTTGAATAGGAAATTCTCAAAAGGCCACGACTGGAATAGTAACCTTAGGAGGGAGAAAGAAAGAAATGAGTTTTGGCCCAATGCCACTAGCTTCCCTGGTTAGATAAAGGCACTCCATGAACATGATTTAAAAATATGTCACCAATGAAAGGAGGAAGACTGCCTGCCAAAGTTAAGAAATATGCATTGTGCATCACAGAAAAATACACTTTGTATAATAAGCTCTCAACTGTTGCCTTGAAAATCTACAGAAGTAGGAAAATAGATGTCGTTTGTCACATCTAAGCATTAATCCTAGATGACAGCAGATTTTAAGTGGTAGAGAAACATTTTAATAGACAACATTATGCCAGGTACTGGACTACACAGTTTTAACCACATTCCTCTAAAGTATGTTAATATATTCCTCTAACCAACATTGTTGTCCATTTATAAAATGATAATAATTTGTATTATTGTTTTCAATATGTGGATGAAGAAACTGAAAGTCAAGTATCTTAAATAAAAATTTGTAAGGGCACGTAGTACAGGTAAATTCAGTTCTGGAATTTAGGTTTGTCTTTAGAATAGTATTGAAATACATAAGAATGGTAGCTTAAAAATGCATTTAGGCTTCTACTTCCGCCATTTCACAGTACTGGCCAATTAGCAAGCTAGAAACATAGATTAAAACAAATTTTTAAGTCATTGAACACACAACACAAAAATGAGATCACTAAGAGAAGGGAGAAAATGAAATGACTCATACAATTTCCCCAACTTTCTGCCTGGAGGTACTTTCCAGATAATAGCACAGAGCCAGCACCCCAAGCAGAACATGGGGTTCTCAATACTCTGAGAAAATAAGAAATGGAATTTTGAAGTAGACGTGGCTGAAAATTATAGGGAAAAGTGATGGCAAACAGTTTCCCCAAGTTTATTGCTAAATGCTAAGCTAACACATGGGGTGGATAAAGTGCCATAAGGCCAGGCAAAGAACTACCAGGGTAATGAAGGCTGACCAGTTCCTAGAATTTGCACACTACTGGGAGAATTCAAATTCAAAAGAGCCAAAGTGGAGTTACGTTGTGAAACATCCAGGACGTTCTGCCAAAACCCCACAAAGACCAATCTTAGCAGTGAGAATAAACTACACCTCTAATAGAATCTACTCTAGACCTGACCTCATGAAACTTTAAAATAAGCCTCAACAAGTTTGACCCTCAAGTCAATTAATAGTAAGTCAAGAAATAAAGTCAGCAAATTAAAAAACAAAAACAAAAACAGATGCTCAACAATTTAACAATCACAATATTTGGCATCCAGCAAAAATTTACTAGACATGGAAAGAAGCAGGGAAATGTCACCCATAATCAGAAGAAAAATCAGTGAATAAAAACAGACTCATAAATGACAGAGATCGAATTAGAAGGCAAGGACTTTAAAACATCCTTTATAAATACGCTAAAGTGTGTAAAGTGAAACATAAACCTAAAGAAAGAGATTGAAAACATAAAAAAGAATCAAATGAAACTTCTAAGAATGAAAGAATATATAATATATGAAATGAAAAAATTCACAAATGAATAAGCTTTACATGAGACTAGATGCTGTGTAAGAAAAGATTAGGAAATTTTACAGCATTGCAACAGAAAGTATCCAATTGAAGCAGACAGAGGAAAAAAACTTAAAGATAAACAAAGACTCAGTGACTCTGGGGTGATTTCAAGTAGTCTAACAGATGTGTAATTAGAATTCTGGCAGGAAAGCGTATGAAAAAATGCCCCAATAAATGAAAGCCAAAAGTTTCCAAATTTGATGCAGACTGTAAACCCACAAATCCAGGAAGATTAATGAAATTCAGGTAGGATAAACAAAAAGAAACCTACTTAGCAAGCACAAAATACAACTGCTGAAAGCCAGTGCTAAACAGAAATTCTTAAAGTATCCAGAAGAAAAATGGACATTACATATATGGGGACAAAGTAAAATGACCAAAGCCTTCTTCAAGAAACAGTGCAAGCCAGAGGACAATATACTTACATACTTATAGTGCAATTTTTTAAAATGTTGACCTGGAATTTTATTTAGAGTAAAAAGTACCCATAAGACTTAAGATGAAACAAGATGTTTTCAAAGAAACAAAATACTGAGAGAATTTGCAGCTAGCAGACATGCATTCTAAGAAACATTAAAGATAATCAGATTTTAAAAAATGATACCAAGGAGAAATTAGAATATTAATATTTAATGAAACCTACAGACTCAGATGACTTCAATAATGAGTTATACCAAACTATCAAGGAAGAAATAATATCAATTCTACATAATATCTTTTTAGAAAATGAGAAAGGAGGAAAGTCTTACTAATTTATTTTATGAGGACCATTATTATCCTGAGACCCAAAACAAAAAAACATTTAAAGAAAAGAATACTAACCACCAACATCTCTTTTGAACACATATACAAAAATTATTAAAAATATTAGCAAATAGTATTCATGATACATCATGAGCAATTTGGGTTTATCCAAGGAATGCAAGGTTGGTTTAACATTTGAAAACCAATCATTGCAATTCACTGTATCAACATTAATAAAAAGAAAATCCATACCTCAACATATGCAAGAAAAAACAACAATCTAAAATATTCAGCACCAATTCATGACAAAAAACTGTCAGAATACTCAGAATAGAAAGGACTTTCACAACTGAAAGATTTTTTTTTTTAGGATGTTACCTCAGGGAAACTGGGTAAAGTGTACACAGGAATTATCTGTATTATTTCTCACAATTGCATGTAAATCTGCAATTATCTCAAAATGAAAAGTTTAATTTTTAAAAGTCTTGGTGGCAGGAAAAATATGTAATTGTGCACCACTGAATAAATTTTACTGAATGCAAATTGGAAAAAAAATAGCCAAGATATTAGGTAATTCCCAGATGGGGAGAAGATTATAAAAAATGAATCTATCAGAAATATCTGATATAATCTCACTTGAGGCGTTGTGGGGGGAAAGGACCTAAGAAAGTTTAGAAATGATGTTTTGACTGGTTTTGACTAAAATTAAGAAGAAAGAGAACTTAGATGAACATTGTACTCTAGTTGGTAAATCTGCTTCTCATAAGATACAGTTAGAAATACTAAAACTATATTACATGTATACCAAAGTTGAAAAAGAAGTCAATACATTGTATATGGTGGGAGTCAAATTTCAATAGTCAGAAAAAGAGGTTACAAGTAAGCAAGGGCAGGGAAAACTAGGATGACTCCTTTAGTCATGAATATTAGTATTAACTCATTTATTTTATATATGTAAATATATAACGATGTAAAAAATATATATATATACATATTAGAACATACATATTAATGAATACATATATTTCCTAGCTTTGTCCACTTGGAGGACCTCAAAGCAGTCATGCCCCAGTAACAATGGGCACGCTTGGAGTGCAGACCTTGATTTATAAATACCATGGCCCAATAAAAGGAAGTAGGGCTTCTTGGAAAAATGGGCTATTCTAGCACTGTGGACTTAGAAAATAAAAAATGAACCTAGAATATCTTATGCCCAAAATTAAAGAAGTGCTTAAGAAAAGAGGGCATAGGTTCCAACCTGAAAGAGTTCCAATGACCAAATTTGAAATAATACAGGCTACAAAAGAATAATATACTATTGGAGTATATAACTCAAAGCAGAAAATAAATATAGATGAGTCCATGCTAATTCAAATGACTGAATATACAACTTGGGAGAAGGAAAAGATCTTCCTTATAGGAGAACTCCACATAATAAATGTACAAGAAATCGGGGGCATAGAAACCACAACTAGAACACCTAGTAACTGCTGCAGGCCACATCCACTAATGAAATGAATTCTAAAAGTGGAAAACTAAACTTGAGGGGAAATAGCATAACTGCATAGCTTTAGAGTGTTAATATTTATTAATTACTCTAATGGTTTTAACGTACATCCACAAATGATTTGATTTGCCTCCCTCCGAGAGGAGGAGCTTGCTTCCCCTCTCCTTGAGTGTGAACTGGTCATAATAACTTATTTTTAATGAATATAGAAGAGAGAAATGTAGCAACTTCACAGTGGAGAAAACTGACAGATAACACCTTAGCCAAGTGATCAAGGAGTAATCAGTAATGAGTCATGTTAATGTCACATACCCTTGATGTGATGAGATGTGAGGGGCAGGCACCTCACCTCTGTGGTATTCTTCCCTAAATTCCACCCCAGTGTATATGTGAGAAAAGGTCAGATAAACACAAGTTGAAATACTACAAAATATCTGACATTTCATATGTGTGCAGCTCACAAAAACAAAGGGAACACTGAGAAACTGTCACAGATTGGAGGGCACAAAGATACATAATAACCAAATGCAGTATCTTGTCCTGGATTAAATTATGGGACAGAAACAAACAAACATTATTGGAAAAAGTTGCAAAATCAAATAGAGCCTATAGTTAATAGTTTTGTGTAATGTTAGTTTTTTTGTTTGTTTTGATTTTTTAGTTTTGATATATTGGAATTCACCAAAATTAAAAATTTCTGATTCTGGAAACATACCTTTGAAAAGGCATTGAGTGAGAGAAAATACTATTCTCAACACATACAACTTACAAAGAACCTATATCTGGAATATAGTGAGAATTCTTAGAACTCAATGATAAGAAGAGCAAAATAAATAAATTCTTCCAGCTTTTGTGTATTTAAAAATTATTCTGATTCTTTTAGGAAGATCGTTCTCTGGATAATAATTTCTTGGTTGAGAAGTGTGTTTTATTTTACTGATTGATTTATTTTTTTTGTCAGTACTGTGAAGATGCAGTTCCCCTGTCTCCTAGTTTACATTGTTTCTGGTAGGAAATGTGCTGCCAGCCTTATCTTAAGTTCCACTTTTAGCTACACACAGGTCTGTGTTGTTTTTCTCTAGTAGCTTTAAACTTTTTCACTTTATTACTTGTTTTAAGGTATTTGATTATGAGGTAGTTTGGTGTGCTTTTTTCATGTTTCTTACACTTCAGCTCCTGAGATTATGGACGCATGTGTTTACAGTTTGGCCTCTTGGAATTTTCCCACAGTGCGCTGATACTCTGCTCCACACAGCACAGTCTTCTTTCTCTCTGTATTTTGTTTTGTATAGTTTTTATTGCTGTGCCTTCCAGTTCATTCATCTTTTCTTCTGCTATATCTGATCTGCTCTTAATCTCCTCCAGTGTATGTTTCATTTCACACATCATAATTTTCACCACTAGTTTGATTTGGAACTTTTTTCTATCTCCCATGTCTCTCTCTCTAATGAATGTACATTATCTGTGGTTTATTGAACATATGGACTACAGTTATAGCAATTGATTTATGTCCTTTTCTACCGAATTCTATGATTGCTATCCCTAAGTCAGTTTTTTTCTCTACTCCATTTTGAAACTGTTTATTTCAAAATTGTTTTAGATTTGTAAGAAGTAACAAATACAGCAACAAGAAGTCCCATAAACTTTTCACCCGGTTTGCCCCAATCTTACATAACACACAAAACTAACATAACATACATCTTACATGGCTATAACACAATATCAAAACCAAAAACGTGACATTGACAAAATGGCATTTTATCATGTGTACATTCCTGAAAGCACCCTGAACTCTTTACCAAGGAGCACAAGCAATGTTGTGTTCCTTCTTCTTGTTGGGCAGCATTCCACAGTTAGGATTCACCATTCTTTCTTTTCTAATCAGTGACCTGTTGAGGACATTTTGGTTATTTCCAGGTGAGCTATTACATTTGTGCATAGGCATGTGTTAATATGTTTTTGCTTCTCTGGGATAAACTTCCAGAGTCATAGGGTTGCATGATTGTTGCATGTTTGGGTGTTTAAGAAACTGCCACCCTGGTTTTCAGAGTGGAGTGCCATTTCACATTCCAACTAACAATGTATGAGTGGTCCGGTCTCTGCATCCTCTCCCATGTTTAGTATTGTCAGTATGTTTTAAGTCAGCCATTCTGACAGGTCTGCAGAGATATCCCATTGTGACTGTCATTTGTGCTTCGCCTACCACCTAACGATGCTGAACATCTTTTCGGGTGCTGATTCGCCTCACGTACATCAAAAGACCTCTTCATATCTTTTGCCCATTTTGTAATTGGGTTTGTTTTCACTGTTCAGCTTAGAGAGGTCTTTCTACACTCCTGTTCTTTGTCAGATACATGTTTGCAAGTGTTCTCCCCATTTGTCTTTTTTCATCCTTTTATCAGTCTTACAGAGCAAAAGTTTTCCACTTTAATTAAAGACCATTTTATCATTTTTTTCTTTTATGAATCATGCTTTTGGCATCATGTCTACGAACTCTTTACCAAGCCTTAGGTTACATACTTTTTTCTTGCTTTCTTCTAAAAGTTTTATATTTTCACATTTTATATGTGGAGATATGGCCAATTTTGACTTAATTTTGTACTGTGTGTAAGGTTCCTCTTTTCTTTTGCCTATGGACAATCTTTCTCTTTGCATTTCATTGTGTATAGCTTTTATTGCTATAGTTTTTATCCATTTGTTGAAAAGGCTCTCCTTCCTCAACTGAATTGCTTTTACATCTTTGTCAAAAATCAATTGGCTGTAGTTGTGTGAGTCTATTTCTGGATTCTCTTTTCTGCTCCACCAATGTCGACTGTCTGCACCTAAACCACAGTCTTGACTATGGTCATATGCAATAAATCTTGAAATCAGGTGTGCAGATTTCTATTATATTCTTGATTTTCAAAATTGTGTATCTTGTCTAGTTCCTTAGCCTTTCCAAGTAGAGTTTGGTATAATCTTGCCTGTATCTACAAAAAAAAACAAGAACCTACTGCAGTTCTGATAGAAATTGCATTAAGCCTGATTATTAATTTTGAGAATATTCACTTGTTTTCTATATTGACTCCTCCATGAAAACAATGCATCTCTTCAATTAGTTACCTCCTCTTAGATGATCTTCATTAGCATTTTATAACACTCAACATATAAATCCTGTATATGTTTTGTTAGATTTATACCCATGTATTTTATTAGTGATTTTAAATTTCATTTTCCATACGTCCATTGCTACTGTCCGGAAAGCCATTTTATTTTGTCCTTGGTGAGGAGACAGGCACCTCATTATGACTGGACAGGGCAGGTGTGTTCTGGGTCGCTGGTAGGTCTCTGCTGATACCAAACTTGCTGGGAGAAGGGTGCCTTACTCCTGCTTCCCATGGGGCTCACACTGACCCCATGGTGGCGCAATGGATCTTGTTATTATCAAGTAGGGACGGGCGTCCCAGCTGCATCATCTTGTTCAGACACCACCCCAGTAGATGGGACATTTTAGTTTGGGCCCACTGGCATGTCCCAGACGCCAGAATCTTCAGCACCCCGTCTGTCATACACCAGGCGAAAGGACCACGCAGGAAATCCCTAGCTACCATTCCTTGGCTCCTGACGCCACCAGCCAGTCTGTCTTCTTCAGGATCTCCACCTTTCAGAGTCTTCTTGTATTTGTCCTATCTGTTCTGTCCAGCTTTTTTAGCTGTTCTCAGAGGGAGAAATAGGGAGAAAGGTGCCTAATCTGTCTTGTCGTGGAACCAAAAACCCTAAGGCAGTTTTGATTCATGGGTCTTCCTCCTTATTATCCTGCTTCTTTGCATGCCTGGAATGTTGATTGGAAGTCAAACATGGCAAATTTTGACATTTTGGGTGTTAGATACCTTTGTATCGCTATAAAGATTCTTGGTATTTTTTTGTTTTCGTAGGATGCAGTGACGTTGATTGGAAACAGTTTGATCATGTCGTGGCTTGTTTTTATCGTGCACACAGTGTTTCTTCTAAGGCTAATTTTCACCAGCCACTGCTGAGGCAAGAATCTTCATACACTTTGAAGAGTTGCCACTACTGCTTGGACCCTATTTAAGCTCCAGGCAGTCTTTCCCTGATCTTTTTAGACAGTTCGTCCCCTGCCTCGGTCAGTTTCCTCTTCTGCGCACACTCAGGGATCATCCCTCACCCAACACTGGGAGGAAGCTACTTCTCTTTACCCCCTCTGCCCTCTTTGGTCAGCTGGCTTGCCTACTCTTCACTTTCAGTTCTGTTGAATCAACTCAGGGCCACCACCAGGCTTTTCTTGGTCCCCACTCCCACACTGCATCTAAACCCTTCCTCCAAGCAGTAATATGGGACAGACTTAGGGCTTATATTATTGTTATCCCCCAAACCCATTTCTTAGTAATCACTGTCCTTCAATACCTTGTCACCCAATGTCTTGAAACTAATTGTTCCATATGTTGTGTCCGTATTTTTAAAGATGTTTCAAGAAGCAGAATAGATTCAATCCCTGTTACTCTACCTTGGCAGGAAGTGAAAGTCTGAGAGATGCATTTTTAACCCTGGATACAATATCCCACTTCCATACAGCAGAGCAGCCGACCTCCGAAGTGAAGAAGTGGTCGGCATTCATGAAAAGTTCAGAGTCCAGCGTTATATTCTCACAGCTCTTCACATGTCTGTGTTTCTCCAGCATATCAACCCTCAAGCTGGTATTTGGTAGGGTGCAAATTCTTGAGACTAGGGTGTTAACTATCTGACTATGTAAAGATGAAGAGAAAAAAGAAGTGTATATGTTTCAAGTTGAGGGATTTTTTTCCAGAAAATAATGTCACGGGACTCTCAAACACAATTTGAAAAACTGAGCTCAGTGGGAGATTTCAAAGGGATCCATTTACAGGGAAGGCTCTCTGAAGGTGCTCCAGGAGGGATGCCCACAACTCCTGACTTTCCATCCAAAGCAAACAGGCAAAAGAAAAAGAAATGCTTAGAGAAGACAGCAGGTGAGAAATAGAAAAATAAAGATAGCTTTATTCATTCACTCATTTATCATCCATTTATGTCTATTAATTAGTCATCTATTATGAATATTCATCTATCATGGGACAAGGACTATACCACGTATCTGTTATAGGATGAGCACACTTGTGTCACCTCTTTAGCCTTCTCCCCTCTGTGGTCCCCAGGACTCCCTACACCCAACATTCCACTCCCCGCGTGTGTACGCAGCAGTCCCGATGGCCTGAGTACTGTCACCACACCGCCACCTTTCCCTGAGGGTCTGACCCTCCGGATGGAATGCCAGGCTCTAAAGTTCTACCACCACCTCTTAGGCCTGGGCCCCTCACAGCAATTCCACTGCTCCTAAGCCAAGACTTAGAGGTGTGAAGGGGCTTTCCTGCAGGCAGGAAGTGTGAGGGGTCACGTGGGGAGGAAGAGCTAAACAGAATAGCAAAGACCAAATAATTGATCTGCCTCCAGAAACGATACTTTTCTCCCAAACTTGAAAGTTACCTTTGGAAAAAATCTTTCCAAAGAAAGCTGACGTGACTTGTTTTTCCAGATTTTTGTCTGTTCAGCTTCTTGTTAGAATGGGGGTGAGAAGTACTTTGGTTTGAATAATAAATCCCAATCATAGAATTATGAAAATTAAGTGAACCGATCTGTCCAAAACTCTTGGGACAAAGATCAAAACCTACTCTTTGGCCAGCTGGATTTTCGCCAAAGGAAAATTCCTTATGAATATACATTTTTGTATTAGATGCAAACATTATATATTAAATGTAGAATAAAAATTCCACATTTTTCCAAAGGCGAAAAATTTCCAAACCTACGAGGTTCCCCTGAGAAGAAAAAGTAGTAATGAGCCCACATGGTGAACTTCCCATTTCCTTTGCTTCTGGAGAATAGGGGGGAGCTACCATGGGACAATATTTATATAGTGCAGTCAACCACAGAGCCTTTCACTCTCCAGCAAACTCTAAATCCTGAAATAGAAGGAAGAAGTTTCCACCTAGCCCAGACCAGCTGCACCTCCTTGCTGCTGGATTATGCATGGGGAAAGTGAGACTATGGCCGGGCTCCTGGTGACTCCATCTGCCCCCACTGCAGCTCACAGCCGTGTGAAAGCTCCTAGCAGAAGCCACGCTTTCCTACACTTCTCCACTGAGAGGACGCCCATCCTCACCGACCGTTGCTTCAGTCCTGTGGGTCTGTATGCTGAAGCTGCCCATTTGTCTGGGCCAATACTTTAATGTAGCAGCCTTGAACATCCAGAAAAGGTCAAACACTGGGTCATATATTATTTGTACTGGGCATTAATTAGCCTACGTCATTGCTGGTGTTTCTAGTTACTTCTAGCCATACGTAAACTTTACTTCAGGTGAAGTCCTTTTCTGGCCCAGAGCTCTCCCTTAACTATTGCCTGTTGATTGCTATCCCACGGCGTTAACCTTCTCCAGGAAAAGGGCTCCTGCCTCGCACCTGGGGCGGCAGGGAAAGAGGCCCCAGAGGTCCACCTGAGGAGTTTCTGTCCCTACTCCCCCATCGTAGACACAGCGGTCCAGGCTCTCCTCCCATGTGCCCGCCTCGCTCTGGCAGCCTTCTGTCTCCAGTCATCCAGCTCTGTCTTGCCAGCTTTGGGCATGTAGTCGGGTAGAGCAGGGCCTGATAAAGGGGTCCCATACTCTGGTTTTAGACGCCTGGGTTCAAACCCAAACTCAGCCCAATTCTGGTTAAATAACATAATCTGCCAAATCTTACTTTTCTTACCAGTTAAAAAGGGGTAATAGGATGAATTATTAAGGGTTGTTTTGAGGATTAAATGAAATAATGTGTGTCTAATGGGTACAGTGCCCAATAATTGTTCATTTCTGCTTCTTTCCTCTTCTGAACCCAAGTGTGGGAACTGGCCCCACCTCGCCTCCGAACCCCATCAGTGGTGGCTGCCCCACTCACTGTTCTTTGACGCCACCTAAGGCTGCATATGGATTCTTTGGGAAAGAATCCACCTGCATGGCCAAGGGGGGATGGCGGGATGGCATGCCAGTCACCCACTCGCACGCCTGCATGGGCCCATCTGATGCCTGAGGGCAGAGTCCCAGAGGACTCTGATGCATGACGAGTAGTAGGACCTGCTCTATTTATATTTGCCAGCACCAAAACTCTGGTTCCAAGGAGAGGCTTCCTCCGTGCACACAGGGCCTGGTCAGATGGCCACCAACACACCCGCCTCGGAATAGCATGGAGGAGGAGGACAGTCCCCAGACTTGGCACATTCTTGGCCGGCATCTGTCGCCAGCCAGTCCTCCCCACACACTCACTCCCCAGTGGGTGTGAGCCCGGCTACCTTACTGTGCGGGCCTCTGGTCCTCCCTTGTGATTTAGCCTGCAGGACTCAGAGGGATAAACTGCAGACACCTGAAACTCTATTTATATGTTAATTTTCTGCTATACAAAGAAGCCCAATTTCCTGCAGTTTCCTTCAGTATGGATGTTCCTCTTTTGATGAATTCTTTCCCTGGGGACTTACTATTCTCTTCTGCCTACACACATCTCAGAGACCAGCAGTGGCAGAAACACACCCACGGAGAGAATATTTCACAAGCCCTGGGGCAGTAGGCATAATAAATTACCTCCTCTTTATCACAGTGAATATGAGAACTATTCTCGGACTCAAATTTCTATAGTCCTTTGGTGGACTGGATGGTAATAAAGCCCCAGGTATATGGATGTGTTGAAGCATATTTGGAGATAAGAATAGGTCCAGGCAAAGGTCAGGAGGTCCCTGGGCTCAGAGATGCACACAAGCCAGTAACTCCAAGAAGTGACATGGTTTAGGGTAGGTCAGAAGATGGGGACAAGACACGGAGACTTGCATACCAGCAGAGCCCAGGACTAACATAGCTATGGACCTGTTGGCTGCAGGATGGCAGTGCAGGTGGGCATCCTGTGATGAATGCAGAGGAAGCCCTGGCATGGAGGTCTATTGTGAACTGGTGATGGTGACAAGACCAGATTGGGGGACCTAGAGGCCGGGGGGTAATATGTCAAGGCAAGTCCTGGCAGCTGCAGGCTAGGGTCTTAAACTGATGTGGCCTTACAGGAACTGTGGAAGGGCCATCTACAGCATAGCTTGGGCAAGGGGAGAGGTGGGAGAGACCAACCTGGGGTTGAGTTCCTTGGACAGGTCACACGCAGTCTAGGAGGAACTAGAGCAATGAAATGGGCCTTAAATCCTGGCAGAACCCCGCCATGGCAGCAGGGTGAGGAAATTCATACAGATCTGGGAGAAAAGCCATGCCTGATTCCTTTCCTTGGTTTCAGTACACCATCTCTTTTTTCCATATTTTCAAATTTAACTTATTTCTGTCTGCCGTTCTTGTACACAGCACATAGCTGAGTCTTGTTTTATTCAACCTGTCTCTGTCCTTTAATTAGGATGCCTGGGCATTTCCATTTAATGCAACTGTTGATATGCTCAGCTTTTTATCTATCATGTTGCTATTTGTTTTTTATTTGTCTCATCTATTTCTATGTTTTGTTTTTTTGGTTCATTTTTCCCTCTTTTCCTCCCTTCTTTTGGATTTCATATCTTTATGATTCCACACTGTCCTGTTCTATGGACACTTGATGAGTGTGGATCTGATGAAAGTCAGCTGTCCCCATGGCTGGTGCACCCCCCCCCAGTCCTTGAGCTGAGCAGGAAGGACCCACTGAAGAGACTATCTGAAGGTAGCTCTGGAATGGCAATGACCAGGGAGGGTCGCTTCCCCTCATCTTGCCTGTTTTTGTGAGCTGGACGCCAAAGATGTTACAGACAATCTCTGCCCACAGCAGACAGTGCCACACCAACAGAGGGGCCCAGGGCCCAGGCGGGCCTCTTTTCGGGAGAGCCCTCTAGGGGAGGCACCAGTTGGCCTGGCTCTCAGCTCAGCTTCTAGGTTGGAATTTTCTGTCCAAATGTAATGGGAGAAGAGGGTCTATCTTCCTCACTTTGTTCAATGCTCATAGAGTTTAATGAGATGTCTACCTACTCCTTCATTTAGTCCATAAATATTTACCAAGTCCTGTGGCTTTTCGAAGCCCTGTGAACATATAGGGAAAAGGACAACACTGAGGCTCTGCTCTGGTGGGCCAGGAATCTGAGCACATTTTGCAGTGTGGCCTCTACACATGTGTGATAGGCCTAATGGAGAAGGGGAGCGCGGGAGCCCAGAAGGACTTGGTTATCCGGGGATAATTGTGGAGGGCTGCCACAGGAGCTGAGGCCCGAGCCGAGTGTGGGAGGAGCTGGAATAAGCAAGATGAGGAAACGGAGGCAGAAGTATTCGGGCATGCTGAGTCCTGGAGGGCTCCCTGGGCTGTGGCATGGGCACATATGGGACTCCTTTCCCTCCCTGCCTTGTTTCCATGTGCCTGGTATCTTAGCAGCAGCAGCCTCACCTTCCTCATTTGGTGGAGGACAATGTGGAGTCCTCGGCTGGGGGCAGGACAGTTAGTTACCTCCAGGTTGGAACTGCAGCCCCTCATAGCTCGTCTATCCGCAGGGTTTACCAGCTGTCCCCGTGGAGATGCAGCCACTATGGATTTCAGTATTCACCCTTCATTGGAGGATCCTGTTCTTCTGGCTCACATAGACTCCAGATGTTCATAGGCAGAAGGGCCTGAGAAATTGTCTCCTTCCCTCCTGGTACAGGAAGCTGTTCTGTGTGCTCCTGGCAGACCGTCACGCTGCCCCAGCTGGAGACACAGACACACTACTTCACCGAACCACCCTTGCTGAGAAAATTTGCTCCTGTAACTGCAATCCATGTGTCCCAGCTCTGTCTTTTGGGATCACAAAGCATATTTTGCTTTTTGTTTTTCTTTTCTACATGACAGTCTGGGAGACATCAACTGGATTTTGTTCAAAAGCAATTTATCGAATGTCAGTGACTTTCCAGGTGCTCTGCCAGGTGAGACAGGGGTCCCTGTAGGAGGTGGCGGGTAGTGCTCGGAAGGCTGGTCTTCATCACTTAGGGATTGCTCGGTCTCTGTTTACGCACGAGGTAGATGCTTCTTGTGTCACATCACACCCCTCAGCGCCTCACTGGCCTTAGGCAGGGCTGCAGCAGATGGCTCCCTGGGAGCTCAGACTCTGCTCCTGAATCATACTTCCTCCACTTTTCCATCCAGGGTTTCCCCAGGCCTAAGGGGCTCTCTGGGCTGGGGAGAAAGTGAGCCTAGAGGAGGGGCTTACACCCCACTCAGTGGGAGCCAGGCTCCTTCTGCTGTCTTCCAAGTGCATGGACTCCAGGAGTCACCCGCATGCTTTTCGGGGTCCCAGTAAAATCATCCCTGTGGTTCTCAGCGCTCACCTCAATAACATGCCCCTATGTCAACTTTCCTCTCCTGTATCTCACTCTCCCTTCTTGGGATCACCTCCCAATCAAGCCACTTCTACCAAGTCTTTGCATCAGACTGCTTCCAGAGAATCCATGGAAGGGAGGTGGGGGCTGCCTGACCACAGCATCTCCGCCACCCACCCCACCGGGCCCCCATCTCCGTGTGCACCTGCCTGCAGGCCAGCCCAGGTCAGCCTCGCTGTGTGAGTCCTCCGGGTTCCCCTCCCTCTTGGGTTCCAGAAGTGCTTATTTTCAGCGACATTGTTCAATGTCGCTCACACAGGGTCTCGTCACCAGGCAAGTTGTCATATCTCAACTTATTTATGTTAGTTATGACTTATATGCGTCTATACTTTATACACATTCATTGTAGAAAAAGAACACTTATTAACAATTGTAGCCACGGGTCCCTGAGTGTCCAGTATCTCCATATGGACAATAAGGTAATAAAAGTCACCTGTCAGGATTGCTTCATCGGAGTCATATAACACCCCCAGACCAGCACCTGCTGACTGCCCTTCTTTCCCTGCCTCTCCCCCTCCTCTTTCCGTCTCTGAGCCCAGAACGCCGTCTGCATGCCGGCATGGGGCCCAGAGCACCCCCCGGTGAAGTGTGGGATCAGTGTTGACTCCCTTACCTACAGAAGCCAAGGGGAGCTGGGTTTCCCATGGGGGATGAGGTAACAAAGGTGTCTGAAGCTGGACGCTTCAAAAATCTGACTTAATGCCTGGACTCAGCCTTTCTGGGTAGGATGGACAGGGGACAGGAAGCCCCTGGAGAGGACACACAGGGCTGAGAAGACCTGAGACCTTCACTGAGGGTCTCAGATCCTTGCCAGGTGTTAACAGATTAAAATCAGAATATTGCTGCTTTCATCTGTTAAGGAGTAATAAAAGTAAATTTGAAATATTTCACTCTTCCGAGGAAGGTGACATTTCCTTACCTCTAAGCCAGGAGCTGAGGTTCAGGGAGATGAAGTCACTTTCTTGAAGCAGCCCAGTTTCTTGTCCTACCTACTTTCAAAGCCCACCTTCCCTCCCTGCTGGCTTTCTCCCCGGAGAGCCCGGGGGCCCAGGGCCAGTCCTCTGCCGATGCCCAGCAGGAAGTCCCTGAGAAGCTCTTTCAGCCTCTAGGTCACGGGAGACTTTTCCAGAAATTATATGCATGATTCCTGGGTGAGGTAGTCATTACATCACAGTTAGCTTTACTTTCTGTCATTTCGGAACCCTTATGGTAATCATTTTCTTCTTTGTAAATTATAAGTGTATGAAACTGAACTGAGAAAATGGAACTGTGGAGCGTCACACAGAAAGATACCAAAAAACTGTCGGATCACTATGATGTATGCTTGAAACCCATATGACAACGTATATCGACTATACTTCAATAAAAAAAGTAAATAAAGTAAAAAAATTTTCTTCACAGGACAAAATGAGAGAGAGAAAGACCCAAAAAAGGGCAGATAGGAGAGGGAAGGGACAGACATGCCGGTGGAACAGGCTGCCTGCTAACGGCGGGTGTGTCCCACTTGGAACGGGTGGAGGCCCGTGGGGTGAGGTCTGATACCCCAGCAGCAGGTGGCTTGTCCTGGCAGCGTCCGCCAGGGGGTGAGGAACCTCGCCGGCAGGGCCGAGAGCTGGGCACTCCCAGCAGAGCCCTGCCGTGCGGGCCAGCACGCTCACCGTGGGGCTGTGACTTAGCCGCAGCCCTGGGTCTCCTCCCGGGGGCTTCCTGGCCTCTCTCCATCTTACCCAGACAGGCTGAGTCTAGGCATTAAGTCAGAGTTTTCCACCCGAAAAACCTCAGCCTGCAAGGAGAATCACGTGCTGGTGAAAATAAATACCCAAGTTCCCTATCACTAAACTGACGGAAGTTATGTGAGTTAAGAAAAAAGTGAAAATGAGAGAGAAAGAAGGAAGGAGAGAGAAACACAAAAGGCAGCAAGGGAGGGGTGAGTCCTCGGACAAGCTGATGTGGGCCCGTGTGACAGGTGGCTACTGGCGGCCTCTCTTTCTGCCTCTTGCTGGAAACGTGTGTGGATCGCAGACACTGGCGTCATGGGACTGACCTCCGCTCCTCCCCCGGCTGAGTGGGGCTGCGTTTCGTTCGGCCCACTTGGGAGCAGGTCTCCCGCGCTCCGGTTCTGCGGGCTCCATCACCCATGGGTGCCTCTGAGCCGAGCTCTCAGTCCGTGCCCTCGGGCTCCGCTCCATGCAAGGGGCGCTGGCCAATCCATGCTGTCATTTGAGCAGTGGGCTGAAGGCGGCTGGAAGCGACGGCGGTGGGCTGGCTTTGGATGCAGAAGTGCCTCCTGGCAGGTTATTTATGGAGCAGGAGGAGTGGAGACGTGACAAGAGTAGCTTAAAATAAGAAGCCACTCAGATTCACGTAAGTGAGGCAGTTAATCAAACCCAGGAGTGAAACATGTCCAGAAATTTCCTTCATGCCTCCTAGTGTATGTACGTGCATGTGGCTGTGGGTGTGTGTTTAATTTTCCTGGTAAAATGGGAGAGGATCTGATAACAGCACAGGCTCCACGCCCACGGGGCAATGCAGCTCACGATTTAACCTCCTGTCTGTCCTGCACGAGACGCCATCACACACTGGGGCGTGCCTTGCTCGGCATGACCACCTCTCTCCATTTAATACTAGTTTTTATCACCACCTACTTCCACACAATTCAACTCAACAAAAACATTTTGAGCTCTTATGTGGGAAAGGCTGCCCGGACAAGTAAGAAAAGGTTTCTGTCCTCGTGAAATTAAGGCAGCAAGGGCACAGAAGGAGCCCTGGACCACAGCACACAGTGGCAGGGTGTGGGCAGGAGAGCGTGAGGAGAGAGGTAGGCACCTGGGCATGGCGGGCTTCACAGAGGAGGTGGCACGGAGAGAGAGTGTGCTTATAGGTTGGATGCAACTTCAGCTAAAAGACGGAAAGATGAGAGAGATTTTTCTCTCTGCTTTGTGGACAAAGTAACAGTAACTGTTTACAGAGGTAAAGGTTCAAAGCATATTTAAAAACAGAGTGTTCTACTATGACTACAAGCTAAGTCCAGGTTTTCCAACTTGAGTAAGAGTCATCAGAGAGGCTGCTGTCAGTATAAGGCCCAGGCTCCTAGGCCAGACACTCTGATCCAGAGCGGGAGTCAACTAGGAATCTGCACTTTCCAATATCCCCAGTGGTCACTGGGCAGCATAGGGAACTTGGAGAAGAAGCAAGGTGGGTACCTCTGAAGGATTAAGGGAGGGAAACAAAGGGGAGTGGAGGGTTGTGCCAGGGCTATGGAGAACCTTACTAATACTGGAGGAGCTTAACTCTAGAATTATGTAATTGGAAAACTAGGTAGAAGTCTGTGGCATCAGCTTAGCTAGAAGATAATAAGAACCCTAAATAAGGCATTGTCACTAAGGGGAAAAAGGAAAGAAGGAATATTAGGAACAGGGCAAAGGTCAAAATGAAAAGACTAAACCCTAACTCCCAAAGCCTCACATCAGATCTGCCAGTAATCACAGAGCCTCGGGCTGGCATGTTCCTTCTGATTCTCGAGAATCTCAGCAGTTACATAAAGGTTGTAGCAGATGTGTGCCTTTTTCGATATCCCTTTCTATAATTTGAAGACTTTCAAAGGTGTAGCTCTTGGTTGAAGTCACAGTCATTCCCTCATCCTGTCCCCTAGAAACTGGGTATAGGCTTGTGGGCTGGGCTTGGCACACAGCCAGAGTCTCCCACCTGGTTCTTTGACCTTTGCTAGAATGATGCAAGTCTGAAACATCTGGGCAATTCCTTGGGTCTGTGGGATTATCCATAAAAAAGAAATCCTGCCATTTGAGACAACATGGATAGACGTAGGGAGTATTATGTTAAATGAAATAAAACAGGCAGGAAAGACTTACGTGTGAGATCTAAAACCAAAACAAAATAAACAAAATAGCAGTAGATGCATAGACACTGAGAAGTGACTGGTGGTTACCATGGGAGAGGGGTTGGGGCGGGTGGGGAAGGTGATGCGCAGCAGCTGTCAGAGGCCCTACCATGGACACCATGGCATCAGTGGAGTTCTGCAAAGCACACCAGCATTTGCATCAGCTGTTCAGTGCAGCATCCTTCTGAGTTGTGACCTAAATTGACCCACTGACTTCTCCCCACCTGATTTCCTGCTTCTCTTGCAAGCGTGGCTCTCCATGCTTCCCAATGATTATGTGAGGAGCTACCCAATAGCCGTCCTTTTTTACTAATTCAGGAGTCTTTACTGTTGCTCATCGCAACTAAGAGCTCCAACAATGTAGAATATGAATAAGAAGAATGTATAATTCATGGAATCATTTTATAAACTCTGGGCTACTTTCCATGGGCTAAGGAGATGTTAAGCTTCTGAATCTGGACATTTGGAATAGCAGTGATTGATTTAATCTAAAAAAGGGAAGTTTGGAGAGTTTCTGGGGAGTTCGACAAAACTGACTTCAGATGTGCTGAGTTTGAGGCACAACTGGGACAACCATACGGTAGATGGAAACAAAACTGGTGTATTAATCAGGATTGATTAGGCTGCACTGTTATAACAAACAAACTTCAATGTCACGGTGCAACAAGATTTTATTTCTCGCCTGTAGCGAGAAAGGAAATTACAGCATGGAAAATCCTGGACTCATGCCCTCAAGGAAGTGAAGCAGGACTCTCCACTCTGGGCTGCACCCAGAGATTTCCTCCCAAAGGCTACAGCGAGAAAAAAGAAGGAAAGAGGAACTTCAGAGTGAGAAATGCGGCCAATGCGACCTCAGCCAGGTGATCGAGGTCAACACCCATGCCCGTGAGCCATGTGGTTAGCACGCACTCTTGATATAATGCGATGGAAGTGTCACTTTATTCCGCCAAAGGACATTACCCCAGTCTGATCTTGAGAAAACCACCAGACAAATTCTAAGTGGGAGACTTTCTACAAAATACCTGACGACTGCTGCTCAAAACTGTCAAGATCATTAAAAAAAATAAGGAAAGTCTGAGAAACCATCAGAGACAAGA
This sequence comes from Smutsia gigantea, assembly GCA_032199065.1. Taxonomy (NCBI): domain Eukaryota; kingdom Metazoa; phylum Chordata; class Mammalia; order Pholidota; family Manidae; genus Smutsia; species Smutsia gigantea. Next base: position 170,032 of record JAVSCE010006741.1, read on the forward strand.
GGGGCGTCAGGAGACACAGGACTAGATGTAATGTTTTTGCTGAATGAGCTCCTGGAACAGAAAAGGGCATTAGATAAGAACTAAGAAAATCTGAATAAACTGTGGACTTTGGTTAATAAGAATGTGTCCATATTGGTGCATTAACTGTGACAAAGAGACCACACTAATATGTTAATAATGGGGAAAACTAGGTAAGGAAAATGCAGGAACTCTGTACTATCTCCACAACTTTTTGTAAATCTGAAACTATTTTTTTTTAAATCTGAGTTCAGTTTTTTAAAACCTGGATTTTAAATCCTTTGGTCCGATAATGAAACATGTCACTTTTGCTCACATTGCTTGTGCCAGAACTAGCCACATGTCCCATCTAACCACGAGGGGGCTGGGGGTCTCCCTCTGTGTCCGGGAGGGAGAAGGGGTTACCCGGGTGAGTTCGGCAAGTGGGTGAGGGAAAGTCCAGTGCAAAAGAGCTCTCCAGACAGGCGGTGCGACGCCCTCTCCCAGGGCAAGTGTGGAGGGCGGGACGCAGGCTGGGGGAGATCCTCGGGCGGTGACGGCCAGGGGGATGTGCCAAGAGGCAGCCCAAGAAGGGGAAGAAAAAATGAGGGAGTCCCTGGAGGGCCAGTAGCCGGACAAGGACAGGGGAGAGGTGGGTAATATGTTTTAACAAACAGATGGTCACAGGACCCCTCAGAAAGCCTGCTTCAGTGGCTTAGAAAGTATGTAGGAGGCAAGCTAGGAGAATGTGTAAAGATAAACATCTCAGCAGTAGTATTAGAGGAAAGAAGAGGGAAAGTGCAGTAGCTGAGGGTGGAAAGACATCAAAGAAGGAGAACTTTTTGAAGACATTTTTTTTTTAGTTAAGTATAGTTGACACGGTATTATATTGGTTTCAAATATACACTACAGTGATTTGACAGTTATCTACATTATTAAATGCTCATCCCAACGAGTGTATTTACTGTAACTACACAAAGATGTTACAGAACTACTGAGTGTATTCTCCATGCTGTATTTTCAGTCCTGTGACTAATTTGTATTATGATTGAGATTTTGTGCCTTTTCATCCCCTTCACCTTCCCGACCCACCCCAACCCCTCCCCCATGGTAACCACCAATCACTTCTCAGTGTCTATGCATCTACTGCTATTTTGTTTATTTTGTTTTTAGATCTCACATGTAAGTCTTTCCTGCCTGGTTTATTTCATTTAACATAATAATCCCTAGGTCTATCCATGTTGTCTCAAATGGCAGGATTTCTTTTTATGGATAATATTTTTTATGTATGTGTGCCACATCTTCTTTATCCATTCATCTATTGATGGACACTTAGGTTGCTTCCATAACTTTATTCTAAATAATGCAGCAATAAACATAAGGGTGCATATGTCTTTTTGAATCAGAGGTTTTGTTTTCTTTGGGTAAATTCTTAGGAGTAGAATTACTGGGTCATATAAGATTTCTGTTTTTAGTTTTTTGAGGAACTTCTGTACTGCTTTCCATAGTGTCTGCACCAATTTACATTTGTACCAGCAGTGTAGGAGGGCTCCCTTTTCTCCACATCCTTGCCTATAGTTGTTATATCTTGTCTTTTGGATAGTGGCCATTCTAACTGGTGTGAGATATCTCATTGTGATTTTGATTTGCATTTCCCTGATGATTAGCAATGTGGACCATCTTTTCATGTGCCTGTTGGCCATCTGTATTTTTAATTTGGAAAAATGTATGTTCAGGTCCTCTGCCCAATTTTTAATCAGGTTATTTGTTTTTTTGGTGTTGGGGAATATGAGTTCTTTATATATTTTGGAGGTTAACCCTTTATCATAGAAACCATTTACAAATATATTCTCCCATACTGTAGGATGTCTTTTTGTTCTACTGATGGTGTCCTTTGCTGTACAGAAGCTTTTTAGTTTGATGTAGTCCCACTTGTTCATTTTTGCTTTTGTTTCTTTTGCCCAGGAAGATGTATTCAGAAAAAAATTGCTCATGCTTATGTTCAAGAGATGTTTAACTATGTTTTCTTCTATCAGTTTTATGGTTTCATGTCTTATATTTAGGCTTTTAGTCCATTTTGAGTATTTTTTTGGATGGAGTTAGAGAATAATTCAGTTTCGTTGTCCTGCATGTAGCTGTCTAGTTTTCCCAACACCATTTATTGAAGAGACTGTCTTTTCTCCATTTAGAGATCCTAGACATAAACCCATGTATATATGGCCAATTAATATATAATAAAGGAGGCATGAATATACAATGGGGAAAATCCAGCTTCATTTCTGAATTGTAATTATGGGGATAAAATATTTTATGAGTATCCAGAGATGAACAAGTCATAGCTACATTCAAATTCAATTGGCCTTAGACCTCTTCTCTGAAATACAAAATGCAGGAGAAAATGGAGAACCTCAGAACAGTTTTGAGGACACTGAACAACCTCTTCGGAGCTGGCAGTGCAGGGCCGTCCTCCTTCTCTGCAGAGGCAATGCCCAGGCCACTTGATCAGGACTAACTATGGTGGACCTTGGATGCTGTGCACGCATTTGTGTCTGACTCATCTTCCCAGACTGGAGATAGACACTGTGTCCCCACCCCGTTCTCCACTCAGAGCACCTAATACAGCACTCTGCAATTATTGGGACAATCAGCCTCTTTTATGAGGATTCTATTTTCTGACTGATTGAGATAATGAGGGATCATGGGGTCCTGGAAGACACACTCCAGGAAGTGAAATAAAGGTTGAATTTTTTGCAATTGCAATAATAATTACAGTGAAAGCAACAGTGGATGTGACAAAATCAGGAGCTCCCCTGCGCTTGGCTTCTGAGCTACGGTACCAGGAAATATTCGGAGTAGTATTGAAGTCCCCCCATGTTACAGAAGGACAAACTGGGAATTAGGAAAGTGAACTAAAATTCCCAAGAAGTGAGAATGCTGATTGACCCTGGTTTATCTGATTTGAAGAGGCTCTGGATTATTTGGCAGAGGGGGAGAAGGGCTGTAGAGTGAGGGAGCGCACCGTCTGATGGCCCATATGCAGCCTCGTGCAAGCGGGGGAGGAAGGGAATCCAGCAGATCTGCGAGCCTTGCAATTCTATGCTGAATTTAAGAGCTCACTTTGGAAAAATAAAGGTCGAAGCAGCCCAGTGAGGATTTTAGTGTAGCACTGCCCAGAAGGGTTAGATCGGGGCTGCAGGAGGCCATCAGCAATTAGCACATGTATAAATATACTCTAATTCACCATATTAGATATGTAAGATGTGCTATTCCTCTTTTTTTTTCCTGCCCTTTTACATCTTTCCAGAATAAATAAATGTAATGGTAACTTCTCCTTTCTGTTAAATAGACTTCACAAATGGCTTGCTTCTCTCCACACTGCACAGCCTCTGTTATCTAGATTTGTGCTTTCCTGGGTGTGACGACCAAGCTCTGACCAAGCAGATCATGCTCCATGCAAGCATGCTACCCAGGACATCAGAGGGAAGAATGATAGAAATAAACTCTGAGCGGCCATGGATCCAAAACTGTGACCCTGAACTTGAAACAGCACAAAAATATATGGGAGAGGAACCTCATGTGGCTTTCGAGGAGGAAAAGAGAAGTCCTTTGTTTCCATTTAAATCTGTCTCTGGTCCTGTCTATGCTACATGCTGCCTTGCAGCAGCTCTTGGTCCACACCACGGGAACGTTCCCCTTGGACATGTCCATTCCGTAAGGTCAGGCGGAGGTCCTGTTGAGGAGAGTGATTAGATTTGTGTGCACTGTCTGTGTCACTTCAGGTCCAACAGGGCTCCGTCCACGGGCTCAACAACAAGACATGCTGATGCCAGCAGTACAGGGGCTTGGGGCACATTCTGCTGCAGAAGCATGGAGAAAAGACCACAACCCTTCAGGGGAGTGGCCAGTCATTCTCAGCGGGTACATCTCAGAAAGCACAGGAAAATCAAAGTTGGTCCAAATACCTCTCCTTATCCAGGGAGAGGAAGCCAAAATAGCAGGATGTCAAGGAAAGGCTTTTCTGAAGGCAATCAAACAAACCCTTCGTACATTTCTTTTAGAATATCACATGTTCAGTAAATGCTAGCCTTTGCTTTCCTCTTCTCCGGCGATTCTGGTGGGCAGCGGTGGTACAGGTCCTGATGTTAAAGAAGGTCCCTAACCAGAATTTTAAGAATATAGCCTTAACTTCGTTCTTCTCATCTGTAAGAAAATAATTTTACTTATATCACAGCATCTTATTTATCAATCTCCCTCTCTCTGTATATGTCTAGGAAATGTCTAGAAAACCTAATGGCAATATTAGGTACGGATGGTAGGATGAGAAACGACTTTTTATTGTTTTGTCTTTAATTTGTTGCATTATTTTAAGTATTTCAAATTAGGATGTACTGTTTTGGAACAATAAAAGCAATTTTGAAGATATGGGGACTAAAGACTGGAGCTTTTCCGAGCGGTTTTATCTGGATGGTGTGAATGGGGATGGCTCTTATTTACTCTTTGATGACTTTTTAAAAACATTTCTAAACGAATGTTTTTTAAATCCTTTTTTTCTCCAGTTTCATGTCTGATATGTAAAAAGCTTGGAAGTGATCCCTCTCACCTTTACAGCAAGAAAAAGCTGAGCAAATTGAACATGAATGACTTTGCCTGGACTCCTCAGAGAACTAAGTTTGCAGGGCAGTGATTACAAAATCCTAAGGCAGGAAAACAGAGAATGACAGTCTAGAGGAAGAGAGGCCAGTGGAGCCATAAACCAGTAGAAATGTGTAAACAGTAATTTTGATAAATAGCTGAAAGTTGAGTATGTGCTAATTTGAGAATGAGAAATCCCCAGGGGCATATTCTTTGGAAGATCCCAATACGTAATGGTTTGCCTCCAGGACCCACCAGGTTCTCACAGTGAAGCTTAGAGAAAGAAATCCCCCCCGGCTCTGGCAAGGGGAGGGCAGAAAATCCTTGTGAAATAATCCCAGCCTGTTGTCTGTCACAAAGGCCTGCTCTCCAGGGGAATGACTTTATCCGCGCAGTGTCCTAGATGGAGAGCGAGTTTGCACCCACCTAAATCCCCTCCAGCCTTCTAGTTTCACCTAAAAGAAGATAAATAAGCTATTCAAGAGAAACACTTCTGAACACTCACAGCCAAAAGACACAAGCTCGGTAACAGATTTATGCTTGATCATAAGACTGCGGATGCTTTCCCTCCCTCACATATTCCACCACACCCGTTGGGCTCCAGTGTAAGAACAGAGGGTTACAGGTGAGAGAGCTGCAAAATGCAGGCTAGCTATGACAAGGAATGCTTGGAAAAGCCCAAAGTCAAAATAAGGGACAAAATTAAGAAAACAGAAGACTTGGAAGCCTCTAGCACTTACAGCTACAGTAACCTTTAAACACAGCCTGGTTCTTAGACAGATTAACATAAATCCTTACCCTAAAGTCCTGTTCACCTCAGTTTCTATTGTCTGATGTAACAGGTCCAGCTTTCAGTGAAACATTGCAAGGCATGACAAAAGAAAAGCACACTATGAAGACATGAGCTGAGCACAGAAACAGACAGCCGTGACACAGGTGTTGGTACTGTCTACAGCGAATTAAAAACACACATAAATAACATGTTAGGGATGCTAGTGGAAAAAGTAGACAACGTGAAAGAAAGAATGGGTGACGTAAGTGAGCGATGAGAATGCTAAGAAAGAATTAAAATGAAAGGTTTGAAATCAGAGACACAGACAAAGAAATGAAGAATGCCTTTGATGGCCTCATCACTAAACTAGACGTAGTCAAGAAAACTTAAAAAGGGCCAGGGAGTTTCCAACATGAATGTTACCCAAACAGATAACCAGGAACCTCAGAGAAGCACCAAGAAGAATAAATTCCAAGGAACTCTGCATGTAGGTACCTAGAGAGGCTGGAACAGGAAAATCACACCTTACCTAGGCAGGAACCAAGAAAATAATGACGATAGAATTCTTGTCAGAAGCCATTCAAACCAAAGAGAGGAGAGTAAAATATTTACATTCCTGAAAAACAACAACTTCCTAACCTAGAAGTCTTTATTCAACAAAAACTGTCCTTCGAAGTGAAGAAGTAAAAACCCAAACAAAAACTAATTTAATTTATTGGCTTCGAAGCCTTGCCTTCCAAGAAATATTAAAAGAAGTTCTTCAAGGAGAAAGAAACTAATATGAAAGTCAGAAATCAAAATCTTTGTGAAATAATCTGACACTACAAAAAGCGTAGTGGAAAGAGGAGGAAAAAAATAAAAGTAAAATAAAACCTTAATTTTTCTCTTTTTTCATTGATCTAAAAGACAACTGCTTAAAGTCATAATAGTAGCAATGGTTTAGGTGTGTACAACATATAAATAAATGAAAAGAATGACGGCAACAACATAAGGCTGGAGGAAGTGAAGTGGGCATGAACTGCACGTGAAGTGGTATTGTGGCATTTGAAGGAAAAATCTGAAGCATCTACTAATTTAAAAAATGTACAATTGGTATGCTAAGAGGGGAGATGGAATGGAATGATATAAAATGGTCAAGTGAAGAAGCAGAGAAGGCAGAAAAGAGGGAAGAAACAACAAATGCAATAGAAAGAAGTGATAAATAGATTACTATTAATCCATGCCTACCAATGACTATTTAGAGTAGATTAAAAAAATGACCAAATTATGTGCTGTCTACAAGAAACCCACAAAAAATATAATAATTCAGATAGGTTAAAATAAAGGAATGGAGAAAGACATATGATGCTACCCATAAACAAAAGAGCCAGAGTAGCCATTTCAATTTCAGACAAAAAGATTTTAGAACGAGGAAACTTACCAGACATTATGATAATGGAGTCACCTCTCCAAGAATAGCAAACAATCCTTAACGTGGATATACCTAACAAGAGTACATCAAATATATGAGGCAGAACTTACAGAACTGTAGGGTGAAACAGAAAAATATACTATTATACTTGAAATTTCAATGCCCTTCTTTCAGTAACTGATAGATCCGACAGGCAGAAAATCAGTACAGAAATAGTCAACCTAAAAGGAACTATCAATCAGCTTGATCTAACCACTTTTATAGAAAATTCCGTCCACCAGCAGCAGACTACACATTCTTCTCAAGCTACAAGAACAATTCACCAAGATAGACTATATTTTGGGCCCTAAAATAGACCTTAAGAAATTTTAAAGAATGGAAGTAATATAAAATGTGTTCTCAGATTACAATGGAATTAAACTGAAATCAATAACAGAAAGATAACTGGGATTCCCTAAATATTTGGAAATTAAAACATAATTCAACACATAGTAGAAAGAAGTCTCGAGAAATTTACAACATATATAAAACCAAATGATAATACAACTTATCAAAATCTATAGGATACTGCAAAAGCAGTGTTTATGGGAAAATTACAGCATTAAATTCATATATTATTAAAAAAGAAAGATGGAATGTCAGTAATGTGAGCTTCCATCTTAGGAAAGAAGAGAACATAATGTATGCAGAAGGCAAAAGTAGAAAAGAAAAAACTTAAAGCAGAAATCAATGAAAATATGAGAACAATAGAGAAAATCATTGAAGTCAAAAGATGGTTCTTCAAGATCAATAAAGTTAATTAAGCAATAGCCAGGCTAATCAAGAAAAATAGAGGGAGACACCAATTACCAGTATTAGAAATGAATCACACCTCATCCCATGAAAGGGAAACTAAAGAGCATTACACCTACAAATTTGATATGATGATATGAAAAATCATATGCTCAGATATACTTCAACAGATCATATACTTCAACAGATGAACTGGGGAAGAGGGTTACAAACAGTCCATAACACCAAGCGAGTGCAGTAAAACAAAACAAATGAGATGAAATGTATAGGTTACTTAAAACCACATGGGGGGAGAAAGAGATAAGCTGAAAGGCCTATATCCATTTAAGAAACTTCCTCAAATCGTAGTAGCATTCCTGAAAGGACCAGACCCACATATTTTCACTGCTGAATTCTACCAAATATTTAAGGAAGAATTAACTTCAATTTTACACAATTTCTCAGAGAACATAATTAGAAAGAATGCTCTCTCATTCATTCTATAAGGCCAGCATTACCTTCATATCAAAACATTTCAAGCAGGAAAGTTACAGATATCTCTTATGAACATACATATAAAAATCCTCAGAAAATAGTAGCATATAGTATCAATAAGGTAGAAAAGGAAATACACACTATGAGTAAGCAGGATCTATTCCAGATATGCAATGCTATTTCAATATTTGAAAAATCAATGTATTGTTTATGTGAAAATTACAGCATTAGAGAAGAAAAATCATATGCTGAGATCAAATGATACATAAAACTCATTTGACATAAACCAACATTCAGTCATTATAAGAACTCTTGGCAAACTAGGATAGAGGGGAAATTCATCAACTTGTTAAGAATATCTACAAAAACCCTAAAGTTAATCTCAAACTTATTGGTGAGAAAATGGAAGCTTTTCCCCTAAGATCGTGAACAAGGCAGAGACATGCTCTCACTACTCCTAGTCAACATCATAGTAGAAATCCTAGTGTATCAGTCTGTGGGCTGTCATAACAAAATACCACAGACAAGGTGTTAAATGACATACATTTATTTTTTTTCACAGTTCTGTTGGCTTGACATCCAAATTCAAAGGACCAGTGTGGTCAGGTTCTGAGGAGAGCCCTCTTCCTGGCTTGTGAACAGATCACCCCCTCACTGAGTCTTTGGTGTCTCTTTTTATAAGGACACTTAATCCTATTGGATTATGGCCCATTTTACCTTAATTACATAACCCGGATGACTTCCCTGGGGACCCAATCTCCAAACAAAACTGTACTTCAACAGATGAACTGGGGAAGGGGGTTACAAACAGTCAGTCCATAACACCAAGCGAGTGCAATAAAAAAAATTTTTTTAAAGCAAATGAAACGTAGATAGGTTGAAAAATCCTGGTTCCTTTTATTAGAGAATGGTGTTAAGAACTGAGATTTGGCCACAGTTATGCTCTCTGCTACTGAATGTCATTGCTTCTAGGCTCTTTCAGCTGAAAGACCAAGGAAATACATGTGCATATACTCGCTTATGTATATACACATATTTGTACATATTTCTCTATGCAGCATCTGTAGCTATATTAAGAGAAGCACGAATTTATATTGCTGTCTTCAACTCTACTCTTACGGTTCTTTCTAGCCTCTTCTTGTTTATTTGTAACTTTCCACCCCAACATTGATATGCTTGCTTCTTATCATCCACCATCCATTTTCTAAGTTGTAGTTAACTTCTAAATATTTCACTTCTGTGGTAATTGCATATGGAACATCACGGGCAGGGAGTGGGAATTAATTATATACTCATTTAGATTTTCTTATTCCTTATAAAACATCTTTCATTATCTTTTTGTTGTTGAATTATTTTTTACAGAAGTATAATTGATATACAATATTATATTGGTTTCACGTGTATAACGTAGCAATTCAACAGTTATCTACATTATTAAATTCTCATCCCAACTAGTATAGTTACTATCTGTCTACATAGAAAGATGTTAAATAAATGTTGACTATGTTTTCTATGCTGCACTTTCAACCCCATGACTAATCTATATTATGATTGAAAATTTGTGCCTCTTTATCCCCTTTGCCTATTTCACCCACCTCCTCTTCCCCATCCCCCATAGTAACCACCAGTCACCATGTGACTGTGTCTGTGAGCCTACTGCTATTTTGTTCATTTTGTTTTGTTTTTAGATTTCACATATAAGTGAAATCATGTGGTATTTGTCTTTTATTTTCCTTAATATAAAAGAATATTACATTTCCTTCCATAAATCATCTGAGTTAATTTTTCATACCCTCTCTTCCTTTAAATGCTTCACCTTGTGTTAGCTCAATCCTTTGAGTTTACATTTGATGCATGGGAAGTAGTAAGGAGTCACTGAGTTTTCTGGCCAGTATTGGTCATTGCCATATAAAAAATCCTGAGGGAACAAAGAAAGCCATCATCTACCTCTCACAGCACCCTGGCCTTATGTGCCATGCAGAGAACACTCCCCATTCATTACAAGAAAATATTCAGTACACCATGTGGGTGAAACTTGGAGGGAGAACAGAAGGGGAGGGAAAGCTGGTAGAGGACTCAGGTTACCACGACCACAGAATTTGTTTCCAACACTTTCTAGCCTCCACTTTCTATACCTCTCTGTCCAGTCCTAATGGAATACCATCATCTTGTCTGCCCTAGTGTCTTTTTCCCAAACTCACCCATTCTGCAGCTGTCCAGACAGGAAACTATTTGCAATTCTCCATTTTAACAGATAATGTTCAATAATATCTCCTAATTACTGCACTAAAAAGAACCCTAGAGGGTAGTTAGTAATCAGGATGAAACATGCAGTGCTACAGTAGCAAACCAGCCCCCAAGTCTGAGTGGCTTAAAATAAAGGTTTGCTTCACATTCAAGTCAGTGTTATGTAGGATGCCCTCCTCTACCTTGCAACTATTTCATCTGAAACATAGACTCCAAGATCACTATAGTAAGAACATAAAGAGCTGAGGATCTTCTCTTTTAAAGAACTAGACCTGGAAGCAGCATATATCCCTTCATTCCAGTTAGATAACCTCAGTATGACTACAGTAAGGCTGGGAAATGTATAATTCCTATGCCTATAAGATGAAGACAGCAGGTGTTCAATGCATTGTTTATATCAGCTACAGTTGTCAGGAGCCTGGAGTTTGAGTTTTTACTGTCAACTTGCTGTATCTCTATTGGTAAGGCATGGAAAGTTCTAGAGCACTAGTTTTGAAGTTCATTTATTTATTGATTCATTTTATCGTTTGCACTTATCATGCATATATCATGGGCTGAGCGCTCAGCAAGGAGGTAAGACTATAAAGGTAAATTGACTCGTAGGGAGAATTTCAAGTGAAGTAAATCTTGCAACAGAAATATGTTCAGTGCATGTGGGGGCCACAGAGGAAGGTGCAACCAGCATTCACTGGGGAAGGCAGGACAGGATTTGGCAGGGTCTTCAAAGACAGTCTAGCGTTTTCCAGAAAGATGGCTTGTTGGGCATTCTAGAAACATTAAAGGGTATGCACAAAGGGCCAGAGTCTTCAAGGTATGGTACATACAGAGACTGGGAACATAGTTCAGTCTGGTGTGGCTCTGGAATGTTCAAGAGCTCATGTACAATGGTGGTGTGTGTGCGTGTGTGCATGAAAATTGAAGATATGACACTTTACTCCTAAATACTTCATTAGGCTTTTCAAATCCAAGAACATTCTCTTATAGAACCAAATAGTTATCATGCCTAAAATATAATAACCATCTCTGTTCTCAATATAAACTAAAATTTATTCTTTCTCCATATTTGTTTGATTTTCCAAATAACATTCTTTTATAGTTGTTTACTCTCAAGGTAGGATTCAGTCAAGGTTTGGGCATTGCTATTTGAATATATATGTCCCTGTGATCTAATTTAAGCTTCAGAAATGACCTCTCTTTTTGTCCATGACATAGTCTTAAACTATGGAATGTGTCTACCATATTCTGCTTATCCGCTCATCCATCAGTGGACTTTTGGATGCTTTCATGTTGTAAATACTGTGAATAATGCTGCTGAGAATGTGGGTGTACAAATATCACTTTGAGATCTTGTTTTCGATTCTTTTGAGTATATACCCATGACTGGAATTGCTGGGTCATATGGTAATTCTGTAAATTCTTTGGGAAACTGCCACTCTGCTATCCACAGCAACTACACAGGATTCCAGTTTCTCCACATCCTCATGAATATTGGATATTTATTTTTATTTTTAATGTTAGCCACCCTAACAGGTGGAGGATGACACCTCATTGTAATTTTGATTTGTATTTCCTTGATGATTAACGATGTTGAGCATCTTTTCATGTGCTAATTGGATGTGTGTACATCTTCTTTGGGGAAGTGTCTATGCAAGTCTTTTGCCCATTTGTGAATGGGGTTATTACTGTTGTTAATTTTTAGGAGTTCTTTATTCTGAATAGTAATCCCCCATCAGACATATGATTTGCCATCAATGTCTTCCATTTTTGGTATTGCTATTTTATTCTGTTGATGGGTTTTTTTGATTTACATTTAAAAAATGTATACAGTGTTCAATTTGTCCACTTCATCTTTTGTCGTATCTTTGGTGCCACTATCAAAAAACCATTGCCAAATCCAACATGATAAAGCTTTTGGTTGATTTATTCCAACAGTTTTGTAACTTTAATATTTAGCCTTTCATCTATTTTGAGTTCATTTGTTATGTAATATGAGGTAAGGGTCAGCTCCTTCCTTTACATGTGGATATACAGTTTTCCCAGCACTTCTTGTTTAAAAGACTGTCCTTTCACTATTGAATTGTTTTGGTAGCCTTGTCAAAAATCATTTGACCATATAAGTGAGGGGTTATTTCTGTACTCTCTATTCTGTTCCATTGGCCTTTTTGCCAGTAACAAATTATTTTGATTACTTTAGCTTTGCAGTAAGTTTTGAAATAAGGATGTGTGAGTTCTTCAGCTTTGCTCCTTTTCTTCAAAATTGGTTTGAGTCTTTGGAATGCTTTGAAATTCCATATAAATTTTAGGATGGATTTTTCTATTTCTTCAAAAACATGTCTTTGGGATTTTGATGGGGACTATATTGAATTTGTAGATCTCTTTGGGTAGTATTGTCATTTTAACAATATGTATTCTTCCAATCAATGAACATGGGATATATTTCCTTTCATTTATGTCTTAATTTCTTTCAGCAATGTTTTATAGTTTTCATCATGAAAATCTTTACCACCATTTAAGTGACAAGTATTTTATTCTTTCATTCTTTTTAATGCGAATATAAATGGAATTTTTTTAACTTCCTTTTCACATTGTATATCAGGAGGTATAGAAATTAAACTGATTTCTAAAAAATATAAACCTAATTTTTATGTGTTCACTTTGTGTGCTAATTTATTATTTCTAATAGTTTTATAGAATATTCAGGGTTTTCTATGTATAAATATCTGAAAACAAATAATCTAATTGTTCCATTTAAAATTTGGATGTCTTTCATTTCTTTTCCTTGCTTAATAGCAGTGACTACAACTTCCAGTTTTATGTTAAACAAAGTGGTGAAAGTAGGCATTCTATCCTTGTTCCTGATCTAAAGGGAAAGCTTTTAGTCTTTCACCAATGAGTATGAAGTTTGCTGTGGGTTTTTATGTCTGATTTTATGTCTTTTATTATATTAAGGTAGTTTCCTTCTATTCCTAGTTTTTGAGTGTTTTTATCATGAAAATAGGTTGTTTTGTCAAATGCCTTTTCTTTTTTTCTTTTAATTTGGTGTATTACATTGATTAGTTTGCACATGTTGAACCATCCTTCACTCCAAGAATGAATCCCACTTGGTCAGGGTATAAAATCCTTTTTAATATGCTGCTAAATCCAGTATGCTAGTGTTTTGTTGAGGATTTTTCCATCAGTGTTCATAAAGAATGCTGGTCTGTAGTTTTTCTTTCTGGTAGTATCTTTGGCCAAAACAGGGGGATGCTGGTCTAATAAAATGAGTTGGGACACTCACTCTTCAATTTTTCTAAAAAAATTGATAAATATTGGTATTAGCTATTCTTTCAGTGTTTGGTAGAATTCTCCAGTGAAGACATCAGGTCCAAGAATTTTCTTTTTTGGGAGATTTTTAATAACTGATTCTGGTTCCTTGCTAGTTACAGGTGTATTCAAGTTTTCTATTTCCTTGTGATTTAATCATTAGGCTTGTGTTCTACTATTGTTTAAAATTCTGTCTAGGTTATCCAGTATGTTGGTATACAATATGCATAGTATTCAATTATAATTATTTTTTACTTCTATAGAATTCATAGTGATGTCCTAACTTTCATTTCTTATTTTAGTAACTTGAATCTTCTCTGTTCTTTTCTTAATCCATCTTGTTTGAGATTTGTCAACTTCACTGATGTTTTCAAAGAACCAACTTTCAGTTTCATTGATTTTATCTATTTTTTTTCCTAGTCCCTAATTTTTATCTGCTCCTATTTTATTATTTCCTCACTTTTGCTACCTTTGGGTTTAGTTTGTTCTTCTTTTCCTAGTTCTTTGAGTTGTAAAGTTAAGTTGTTGATTTGAAATCTTGTTTTTTAATGTGTTTATAAATTTCCTTTACCACAGCTTTCACTGTGTCCCATAAGTTTTTGTATAATGTAATTTTCAGTTGTCTTTAAGTATTTTCTAATATTTGTTGTCATTTCCTGTTTGTAATTTTCCTTTATAATTTCCTCTTTGACCCATTGGTCACTTAAGATTGTGTTGTTTAATTTCCACAGATCTGTGAACTTCCCAGTTTTATTCCTTTTAATGGCTTTGATCTCTAATCTTATCCTATTTTGAGAAGATACAGTAGGAGATACTTTGTATGATATCTATCTTTTTAGATGTGTAGAGACTTAATTGTGGCCTAACATATAGTCTATCCTGGGAAATCTATGTGCATTTGAGAAGAACCTATATGCTGTTGTTGTAGGGTAGAATATTCTGTACATCCTGTTAAATTTTGTTGTTTTATTGTGCTTTTAAGCATTTATTTTCTTATTTTCTAAATTGTTGTACCCATTATTGACAGTGAAATGTTAAAATTTCCTTTCTAGAGAAAAACTGCATTTCTCTACTTGATCTTGACAATTTTGCTTCATATATTTTTATTGTCTATTACTAGATGTGTAGATGTTTATAATTGTTTTAGCTTCTTGCTCTATTGAAATATTTATTAAAATATAATATTCTCTTGTTTCCTGTAAACCTTTAAAATTTTAAATGTATTTTTCATGATACTAGTATAGTCACCCTTGCTCTCTTGGTTGCTGTTTGCATACAATATCTTCTGCCATCTTTTCACTTTAAATCTATTTGTCTTCAGTTCTAATGACCTGTATAAACTTGATCTTAAGACAAAGTGTCTTATAAATAGTATATTTGGTTAGATCATGTTGTTTAATTTATTCTGCCAATATCTGTCTTTTGATTGGAGAGTTTAATCCACTTCAAGTGATTACTGATAAGACAGGGCTTACTTCTGTGATTTTGCTATTTTTCTGTGTGTCTTATAGCTTCTTTGTCCCTTATTTTCTGCATTATTGTCTTTTTCATGTTTGTTGATTTTTATGGAATGAATCATTTAAATTACTTTCTATTTCCTTTTGAGTATAGCTATTTTCTTTGTGGTTATCATGGGGATTACATTTAATTTAACATTCTCAGTTTATAACACTCTAATTTGAATTTTTACTAGCTAAACATCAGTAACATACCAAAAGAATGCTCCTTTACAGCCCCATCCTCACTCCTTCAGTTGCTGATATCACAAATTACATCTTTATACATTGTGTGACCAAAAACAAACTAATAATTCTTTTAAATGCATTGATTTCTTAAATTATATAGAAAACAAAATATGGAGTTATGAACCAAAGTATAATAATAGCAGCTTTCAGACTAATACTTTTTAAGTCTTAGTCTTTTAAATCATATAGAAAATAAAAAGTAGAATTAAAAACTCTTGTTAGAACAATACTAAATACTAAGTTCTATAATTGCCCATTTACCTTTACTGAAGTCTTTTTTTCTTCATATAGCTTTGAGTTATTGTGTAACATCCTTTCATTGCACTATCTAGGACTCCCTTAAGTGTTTCTTGCAAGGCAGGGCTAGTCATAATGAACTCCCTCAGCTTTTGCTTATCTGAGAATGTCTTAATTGTTCCCTCACTTTTAAAGGATAATTTTGCTAGATATACGATTCATGGTTGACAATTTCTTTTAGCACTTTGAATATATTGGCCCATTGCTTCTGTCCTCCAAAGTTTCTGATGATAAATCTGCTTGTTTTCTTATTGAGAATCCCTTTTATGTGATGAGTCACTTCTCTCTTGCTTCTTTCAAGATCTTTTTCTTTGGGTCTATGAAGTTTTATAATAATTTGTTTCAGTCAGTTCTCTGAGTTCATCTTACTCAGAGTATTTGGGGATTTGGGGGGGTTTATAGTCCTCTCTTTTGCCAAACTAGCAAATTTTCTGCATAATTTCTTCAAATATTCTCTATTCCATTTTCTCTCTTCTTCTGAGACTCCCATAACACTATGTTGAACTACTTGATGGTGTCCCACAGGTCTCAGACTATTCCAATTTTTTTCAGTCTTTTTTCTTTCAACTCCTCAGGCTAGATAAGTTCCATTATTCCATCTTTATTGATTCTTCTAAGATTCTGTCCTCTGCCTACCTAAATCTAACTTTGGATCTGTCTAGTGACTTTTTTTCATTTAAGTTATTGTACTTCTCAACTCCAGAATTCCTTTTAGGTTTTCTATGTCTTAATTGAAATTTCTGATTTATTCATACATCATTTTCTTCATTTTCTCTACATGTTCCTTTAGTTGAGTATTTTTAAAGATAGTTTTAATGTCTTTGTCTCATAGATTTGCCATCAGGTCTTTTTTTAGGTACAGTTTGAATTTTTTGAAGTGGGGCAACTTCATTATTTAGGAAGATATCTGTATGTGTATGTGTGTGCATGTGTGTGTAGACATACCCTAAGCTAATGACAAAAATATTGAAACATGTCATTAAAGTGACCTGGATCATAATAGAACAAGGTGTTAACACAGTAAAATTTAAATAGAAAAAAATTTGAGAAAATCTGAGTTGACCATATTTCCATTTTTTTGTGTGCCTGGTGATATTTTTGTTGAATGATGGATGTTTGTATTGAATAATGTGATAGCTCTGGAAACCAGATTATCTCTCTTCCCCAGGGTTGGATGTTCTATTATTGGTCATTGCAGGCTGTCTCTGTGCTGAGGATCCAGCCTAAAATGTAGACTTGAGGTCTCCTCTGATCTTCTGTGAGCCTGTAACTTTCCCTAAGCATGTGCTCTCACTTTCTAACTTTCCCCATATATACAGTTACTTTTGAATGTCATAGCCTTTAATATGAGACTCCCAAAGGGGGGAAAGAGAAAAATTAAGAGGAGGTAAATTTAAAATTAAGGGGCATCAGATAGTTACACCCCTAAAAGTAATTTCAGCCTGAAAAGGTGGGTCCTGCAACAATTGGAGGAGGTATAACAGCAGTGATTTCCTACCTCTTTGTCTGCAGCTCTGTGTTCAAAAGAAGCAGTCAGTGGTCAGAGCACAGATCCATGATATTTGGAGGACAGTGCCTTTTTTGCTCACCCTGGTCACTGCAAGCTGTGACAGACTATTACAGAAACGTGCACCTGCCATGGGGCTGAGGTGGGGTATGGGTAACTGCTATTGTACCAAGGGCTGAAATTGACCTAAATTAACTGATATTTGCCATTCAAGCCTTCCTCTGGAAGTTGTAAGACATCAACATATTACAGAGTTCCAAAATAGTTACATCAGAAGAGTCTTCTCAGTGCAGTTGTCATCTAGCTGGGGGAGACAGATTGCTGGTACTTCATATCACTACCTTTCCAGAATACTTCTACTCACCTCATGATTTTAACATCTGTTGATGATCCTAGCCTAATGTTAAAAACTAGTGACTTTGAAATTTTTATTATTCCATATATATTAGCCGGCCTTTTTCTATAAAGGAGAACTTTGTCATATCAACTGAGAATGAACTATAGTTCCTCCAAAAAAATCATCACATAAATGCTTATTATTTTCTCTTTAATTACCAATTTTAAAAGCAAAAATCTAGTGAAATAAATACTTGCAATGGTGTAAAATTTGTTTTATTTATTTTTTAATATTATGGACTAAACCTTTTTACACAATCAACATGTTACCATCTTTTTATATATATATTTTTTGTAAATTAATACTCAGATTGTCTTGAATTCTACACATAGGAGTCCTTTCAATGTTTTCCTTGTGTTCTTTTGATATGTATCCACTGGTCTTTGAGTATTTTATTACTTTCTTGCACAGGTTATCTCAAACTCCCTTTGCACCCTCCATACACCAGATGTTCAATAAGCCATTTCTTTCAACACCCCTGATTCTTTTTAATAAATTCCTGTGGTGTTTAGAAACTGAGCTGGCTGTTAATGCTGCTCAGTCTACTCACTATTACTGCAGTGTTACTGTCTCTTGCCTCTTTTAGTAGACAGAGGTGGGGCAACTTCATTATTTAGGAAGATATCTGTATGTGTATGCGTGTGCATGTATGTGTGTATGTGTGTGTGTACACATACCCTAAACTAATGACAAAAATATTGAAACATGTCATTAAAGTGACCTGGATGATAATAGAACAAGGTGTTAACACAGTAAAATTTAAATAGAAACAAATTTGAGAAAATATGAAGGCATTTTATAAACTTTAGTATGTATGATAAATATACCAAATTGGTGAATATAACAAAATTGTTATAATGACAATAACAATGGTTTTTGAATATAGCTGAATGACCACTGAATTTTTAACTAAAAGACATGATTTTAATTCATGGCTTGGACATCAACCAGTTTTAACAACTGCCTTTGGGAAACTTTCATGGCTCTGAGTCTGATCAATTAAAATTAATAATAATATTCATCGTACTGGTGAGAAGTTCAATGAGATGATGTATAAGCAAAGTTTCTATTTCAGAATAAATATAATAAAATATTATTATAGTCTATTTCCTATTTCTTCTATTGCTTAGCACCATCCAGGACAGAGTAAACACATATTAAGAGCAATGACTTGAACTGGCTTGGGGAGAAGGGAGAAAGGATATGGGAAGTAAGGAAGAGAGGAGTTAAAGGATATTAGAACAAAAGGAAGACAAAGGAGCACATTTGGAGAATTCCCCAACAATGTCAGAGTGCCACTTTACCTACTAAGGAAAAGACCTGTCCGATCTGTGTTCTCTATCCTACTGAGTCCATCTGCAATGACGCTTACTGGGAGAAGAACAGGCTTCACAGCACACTCTCCACACATCATTACAGGAAGGGGGCAAGTTTGCCCTTACCCTAGGTGCAGTAGAGGAACTCCAGAAGGGCATCCATAACTCCTTCCTGGGGACCAGCTGGGTATCCAGTCCTGAGCTGGGTTGATGGAAGGCAAACATAAGGAATGGATTTTCCACTTGTCCTTTAGGAGCTTGGCCTCTTTTCAAGAATGCTGATGTAAGTCAAAGAGAGGTCAATGTTTCTTTCACCCCATTTCCTGCTCAATTTCCCATGGACTTGGTATGAAATGAGATGCCTATCTGTCCCCTCCTTGGCTCTCAGTCCGCATGTGGTTGTCACAAAAGAACTTATTCACTGACTGTACAATCTCTAGTCAAAGGGCCCATGGCTTTCCAAGGTGTCCTCCTTTTTAAGATCAAAAGGCAATTGAGGCATGACAAAATATAAATAAAGTTATACTCCACCCTAAATGACTATAAAATTGGACAAATATAGCAGTGATTATAGTTATCACTATAAAACAGATGGGACAGAACTCTTTTCTACATGATTTAAGAAATGAATTTTTTTCAAAAATCACTCTAAAAGTTAGAATTATTATAACTTTGCTTTGTAACTCCACGTTTTGTTTTCAAAATGATTTAAGAGACTAACCCATTTGAAAAATTATTAGTTTAAGTTTAGGGACACATTATATATAAAGATGTAATTTTGTGACATCAACTACTGGAGAGCTATTAAGGATGTATTTCAAACTATACCACAAGACTATAGTAATCAAAACAGTATGGCACTGACACCAAAGTAGACACACATCAATGGAACAGAACAGAGAATTCAGAAATAAACCCATGTTTGTATGGCCAATTAATCTCTGATGCAGGAGGCAAGAATATACAATGAGGATAAGATATATCTTCAATAACTGGTGTTGCAAGAACTGGATAGCTACATACAAAAGAATGAAACTGGATCACTTACCTACACCAAACACAAAAATAAACCTGAAATGGATTAAAGACCTAAATGTAACAACTGAAACCATACAACTCCTAAAAGAATACATAGGCAGTAAACTGCTGGATTTTAACGTTAGCAATTTTTTTCTGGATGTGTCTCCCAGGCAAAGGAAACATAAGTAAAAATAAACAAGTATGACTACATCAAACTAAATAGCTTCTGCACAGTGAAGGAAACCATCAACAAAGTGAAAATGTATTGTACTGAATGGGAGATTATATTTGCAAATGATATATTCAATAAGGATACTTCAACACCAAAAATCTGCAAATAATCTGATTTAAAAATGGGAAGACAACCTGAATAGACATTTTTTTCTAAAGACACACAGATGGCCAACAGGTACATGAGAAGATGCTCCACATCACTAATCATCAGGGAAATGCAAGTCAAAGCCACAATAAGATATCACACCAGTTAGAATGGCTACTATGAAAAATGACAACATGTTGTTGAGGATGTGGAGAAAAAGGAATGCTTGTGCACTGTTATTGGGAATGTAAACTGGTATAGTCACTATGGGAAACAATAAGGAGGTTCCTAAAAAATTAAAAATAGAAATACTTTGTGACCCAATAATTCCACTTCTGGCTATTTCTCTAAAGCAAACAAAACCATTTATTCCAAAAAATGTGGTACACATACACAGTGAAATATTACTCATTCATAAAAAAAGAATGAAATCTTGCTATTTGTAACAACATGAATGGATCTAGAGGACATTATGCTAAGTGAAATAAGTCAGATTAAGGTAATACCAAATTATTTCACTTACATGTGGAATCTAAGAAACAAATGAACAAACAAATCAGAATAGACTCCTAAATACAGAGAACAAGCCAGTGGTTGCCCCGTGGAGAGTGAAGAGATGGGAGAAAAACCTGCAGGGGATAAAGAGGTACATACTACCAATTATGAAATAAATAAGTTATGGGATGCAAAGTACAGATTAGAAAATATAGTAATGTTGTAATATCTTTTTATAATGACAGATGGTAATTACACTTACGGTGAGCATTTCAGAACATATATAATTGTCCAATCACTATACTATACACCTGAAACCTATATTTTATGTCAACTATTCTTCAACAAAAAATACAAATTTTCTTTTCAAAACATCTTGTTGAATGGAGGAAGACAGAGACAATAAATCACATTCTGTATGTATCCAATCACATGAAGTTCGATAAAAGGCAAAAACAGTTTTGGTGGTAGAAATCAAAATAGTGGTTGCCTATTAGGAGGCAGATGGAATTGAATGGTAAGGGGCACCCTAAAAGGACATCCTGTATAATGGGAATATTCTTCTCCTGGTATTCAACTTTATGATAAGCAATGGGTTATGGGGGGTATATGCATCTGTCAAAACATAGAACTGTACCTTACGATCTAATTTCCTCAATATTAATTATATCTCAACAAAAATGGAAAAAATATTTGTAGGAAAGAAGATTGACTTTTATCATTCTCTGACTATAAATTAACTTGTACATGTTTAAATAGCATTGAATGCCTGGTCTTTAAAAAACAGCTAAAAGTAAAACTGCAGCAGAGGTTCACCTTGGGCTTGAATGTATCATTACTTTATAAGTACAAATACCACATTGCTTAACACAGCATTTTCCCTTGTTAGAATTCTAGCCTCATTAGGGCCAGCCAGAGCTGATAAAGAGCTGTTATTTTTTAGCCCAACTTTCTGGGTTGGATGAATGGTTTAGACAAAAAGATGCTTTGAAAGGCCTCAAGAGTGACTCATCTGAGACATTTATCAGCGGGACCACCTCAGGATTTCATTTAATCCCCATCTCTCTTTTAAGACCTTCCTGGGATAAATAAATAAATAAATAAATGCCCTCTTGAGCATCCTGGGAGTCCACAGCTATCTCAAATTAACACAAAAGGAAGAGGAAGAAACAAGCAGAATGTTTTTAGGTTTCAGTGGAGAACCTTAACTCCATAAAAATGCGTAGCCATTTTTAATATAGTGAATTACATAACAAGGAAATTTGTCCTCTAATTTATCCACTAGGCATTAATATTGTAAAAGACACAAGTGAGAGCATCCCTCATGAAATCGCAAGCATGCACGCATGGAAAGCAGGGACCAGCCTTTTTCATCTGTATGATACCAAATTGTCCTCCTAAGCAATGGGGATTCACTGCAGTACTTTCAGAGTAGCAGAACCATAAGGAGGTTTTGAGTTCTTGAAAGGGTACAAGACACAGAGAGTTGCTTGTAATAAGATCAGCTGGAAATGTCATTCCCTCTCACCCTTGACTGGTCCCCATCACCCACCCTCTGGCCAGAGACAGTAGAGGCTATCACTGCCCAGATCCCTTAAGGCTGCCAAGACAGCTCTCAAACTCCCGGGCCCAGTTGTTCCAGGGGCAAACTGAGCCTCTACTCCACCCAGGGGCAATGAGATTAAGCCGGGTGATAGTACTGCTCTCCGCACAGCTGTCTGTTAAGCCACGCATATCAACCCTCGCCTCACACACAGAAAACTCACTGGAGGCATGAGTCATTCCTGAATTCACCTCTGCCTTCTGGCACACACCATCCCTTCCTTCTGAAAAGTGCCCCTTCTTCTCTGTTTAGAGCATTGGTCCTTCAAGATTCAGCTCAGGTGTCACTGTATGCAACAAGCTGTGATTGTCCTGGGCTGGGTGAGGTGTGGCCTCACCTGTGCTAGCTTAGACCCTCACAGGCTTATCACGGAACAATATCATGTATTGCCATGTTTTCTGATTGCCAATGACCCTGTGTCTCACAGCCACACATTAGCTAAGTGAGGCAGGGCTGGGTCTGATGAGCTAGCACAAATAAGGACCCCAATAAATGGCAGCTATGGAAAGAAAAATGCACAGGAGCAGGGATCATTGTTGGTGCACTGGTGTATCCTCACTTCCGTGCCTTCAGCACATGCTCAGTGAATATTTGTTAAATGAGCGATGACTGTCTGGCAGGGAAAATCATTGTCTATTGGAGAAAGGATTGCAAAGAGAAAGAAAGGACCCAAGGGAAGGTTGCATCCTTTCTGTTTAAATCTTCTAAACATATCCTCATAGAAATCTGCTTCTTTCATGTCCTTTGTTTCCCATAGTTCTTGAAAACCCTCTGCCCACCATGGGTAATTGCTACATTGGACAAACTGCCACAATAAGGTTATATTCCTCCACTCTCTAAGTTACTGAATCCAATAAGCTACTAAATTTTCTGCATAGCATCAACATCAACAATGGATCAAGAAGAAAATGTGAACTTTATCAATGAATTTCTGAATTCTGTGCCCCCGAGCTATGATATGCCAACTTCATACTTTAGAGAGAAGCCAAAGGGAACAGTGAGCAAACCACGTGCATCACCCTGCCAACCCCTATGGCCCATCTCATCCCCATCATGGGGCCCGGACCTCAGCAAGCCGGGTTGGAAGGGCTGGTCAGGAACACAACCTTCCTGCCGAGGCACGGTTGTGGGTGTGCCAGTCTTAGATAAAGGCCTGGGTATGGAGGCTGTGTTCCCAAGATGTGGAAGAACAACAGAAATGCTTGACCAGTGATAGCAAGAGGGATAAGCCAAGCAAAATCTGTTGCAGACACATAGGTCCAAGTACTGGAGATAGCATTCTCCCTCCACATTCCTCCAAGTGCCTTGTAAGCACCTCCGAAGGACCTAGGAGCCAGGCCTCTGCTGGGTGTTTAAGGCATGTGGTCTACAGCTTCTGACAAGTGAAAGACTGAAATAGAAGCTGAAGTTGGTAGGCATAATCATGCCCCTGTAGAGATGCCTGGGCTCTAACATCTAGAATTTGTGGATATGTCACCTTACATGACCAAAAATGTGATTAAAGCTATAGGCCTTAAGATGGGGACATTATCCCAGATCATGCAGGGGGGTCCAGTTTCATCTCACGAGTCCTTAAAAGCTGAGAACCTTTCCTGGCTGCGGTCTGAGCGATGCAATGTGACAAGGACTTAACGGTCTGTGGATGGGTTCGAGGATGGAGGAAGGGGCCCCAAGCCAAGAGAGGTGGGGAGTGATTTCCAGAACTTGGAAGGGCGGTAAGCTTGAGGTCAGTAGGAATATGGAGGCCTCAGTTTTAAAACCACAAGAAACTGAATTCTGTCAACTTAAATAACCATCCTTTCCTAGGGCCTCGAGAAAGGCGTGCGGCCCGGTTGCGACCACTAGTGGGCGCCTGACCTCCAGAGCTTTAAGACAGTAAATGTGCATTGTTTTAAGTCATATTGGTGACCATTTTTTACAGAATAGAAAGTTAATAGAGCAACTGAGAGTTCAAAGATAATTATAAGCAAAATAAAAACAAAGAAAGTTGACACTTTGTGGGAGAGCCAGAACCTTCTTACACATTGGCTGGGACTTGGAGTTCACATCCTTGGGTGCTAGTACATGACAGACACGGGTTCAGTTGACAAAAAGAATTGGATATTGAATGGACACGTGTACCTATCAAAAATTTCTCTTAATCTCAATCTCTCAAAGCCTTGTTCTTTGTTATGACAGAAGAGGACCAGAGTAGAAAAAATGGGGGAGTTTATGGGAAATGATAACACAAATGGGGCACAGAATTTGCAGAAGCCGAGGGAGACCAAATCCAAGCAATGGTCAGGTGAAACGAACCTTTCTACAAAAAAAAAAGCTGATCTCTCAGGCAGCGTTTCTCAACTCAGGTTGCAAATTAGAAACATCTGGTAGGCTTTAAAAAAAATGCTGATACTCTATTTCTAAGAGACTATGATCAGGGTCTGGACTGTGGTTCAGAGATGAGTATTTTTTTAAAAGCCCTGGTGGCAGGGTTTATGACCAGTCAGGGTTGAGAAATCATGTTATAAAGGATGCTTGCTGTGGGTTTTTGAAATAGATTTGTATAAACTAAATGCAGATGAAGGTCTGTGTAGGAAACCTGGAGAAGATGACATGGATAACTAGAAAGAGTCCCCAGGGTAGGGGAGAAAGTTGGAAGGACTAGGGCAGGGAAACAGAGCTGCCAGGAAGAGGGGTCAAGCAGCTGTTCGCCGTAGCTGGGCCTGCTCTGCTGGTGCACATCGATATGCCCAGACAATGCAAACAGCAGAGACAGACACCAGACTTGTCTCCTGGGATTTCCCCAATGGCCCTCCCTTTCCCAGTTCCATCCCCAACCCCTTGGGATTCTCTCATTCAGGGTGTGCCTTGATCATGACCATTTATAGGATAATCCTGATTTTAGCTTGATTCCCTGCCTAATCTTGACATGCCTCTCACATCCTCTAGAGACATGGGGAGTTAAGGGCTCCCTCCCTGCAGGACCAAATTAGGCACTGAGCACAGTTCACAGTTTTCATAAGGTAATCGTGTGAAAAAAAAACTGTGCTCCTTGTGAGTGCAAAATATTTAAGAAAACTGTTAAAATTGATGAAGCTCCCCACTCTCTTACTCACATGTTATGTTTAAAGAAGGCACAGGACCAGCTGCTTCTAAGCCCCACAGAAATTTAAGGGCACATAGGCAATGCCTTCACTCATCCACTCCCTCACGCCGCAGTGTTCTCACACGCTGACGACTCAGTTCCAGAGGATCAGACACACATGGAATGCATATCGGGAAAACTGACATACATGATCCCCATTTACTGTGATGAGCTCAAGCCAGGGAAATATAGAGTATTGTGGGTGAACATCTCTAAAAACACAAATGCGGGACAATTCAATATTGATCAGGGGTCAGACTGTTAGTTAAGTAGACATTGTAATACCTTTGTCTCCACATATGATTTTTCATATAAGAAAACTCAAGTTCAGAGAAGGAATATTGGCCAAGGTAACCCAGACACTTAGAAAGTTCTGAGCCCATCATGTTTCTGCCATTTCACAAGGCTTTGTTCTGCTCCTAGGGGCATTCTGTTGTTCAGAGTACCTAATCCATCCCTGTCTCCCCAAACACTGTGCCCCTGCAGGCAGGAAGGGGGGCAAAGCAGGAAGATGACTTCCTGACCCCATCCAGCTTTCACTGGGCTTTGCAGCCTCACTTGTACTAGAGCCCATTACAGGTACAACCAGACAGAATATTGTATCTGCAGTTTTTTTTCCCACTATTAAAAAAGAGCTCTAAGCATCACCCTTAAGAGGCTGAGTGAACAGAGGTTGTGCGAGTGTGAAGGGAAGCAGGTGTCAGATCTCAGTGACCTGTGGTAGATCTGGATAGAGCCTGCATATAAGGTACTCACCCTGGATCTTGAAGTCCTGACTACAGAGCTCCTGGATATGTACCTACCCACCCAGGGAGTTTTATGACCAAGTCGCCAGCTGCACATGACATTAAGGACCTAGAAACAAGTTCAGGCCCACTTAATTTCAGTAAGCCTGGTCTTCAAATAGCCAGGCCATTTCATTCATATCGAAATACTAGGAATTTCATATGTGCCCTGCCTTGCCAGAGGTTTCAGTCCCTAACAAATTCACTCTGGGTTTGCTGAAACTGAATCCCAGCAAAGGAACATTGTGGGTAAAAAGGTTTATACCAAGCTTTACTCTCATGGTGGCAGGTCAAGCACTGGAATCCTACCTGCTTCTGGGACAGTCTGCACACAGCAAGCCGGTCTCGTCTCTGTCTCTGTCCATGGCGCTGCCACCCCTCCAGCTCTGCCCTCCTGCAGCCGTGCAGCCTAGAGCACTGGGCAGAGCTCTTTATATAGAGTCACTAATAGTATACTGCCCACACATGTTCAAGCCCGCGCCTGCAAGCATTGCACGTGCTCAGTGGGCTAGCAGACCAGGGTCAGGTGAGAATCCTGGCCACAGGAACTTTCATTTTCTCTACCCACCCCCACAGAACAAATTTGGATATTAAAAATGAAACCTGGATAATGTGATGCTTAGTCTAAAGGTTTGAATCTGATTGCTTGTTGAAATTACATGGTATTTGTTCATTGCTCATTTCAATTTTTCAAACCTACATTTTTTTCTGTTGTCAGAAGAAATTCAGATTCTTAAACATCCCCATATCCACATGTAAGAACTACAAGATGATTATCATTCAACACAGACTCCCCCAATTATTCATGCCCTGGTTAGACTATAAAGGATCATTTGGTCTGATTAGCTATTCTCAGCTTCTAGTCAATTAGCTGAGTAATCTCTGCTTGTCTTATTCTGTTAGTGCTCTGCGCAGAGCTGGAGGAAAGTGCTCCACGAAGGACACTGGCTACTTTTGCATTCATACAGCAGCCAGTAGAGCTTTTTCAATAAAAAATTTGCAGCCCTTCTAACTCCCTTAACCTCTCAAAGTTCATCTGTGGTAACTCTGTGCTGTGTAAGATCCTGTTTAACTCAAGCCAAGGGAAAGATATAGTTTGCATTTCATTTGCTTAAAAATTAATGCTTCATTAGAGCAAGGGAATTTTTCTATATCCTGGTGGAAAATGAAGGCTCAAGGCAATTAATAATAAATCACAATCTACTGGGGTGTGATGAGCCCTGGATTACAGTCCTTCTATGTCTGACGCACCCAATTTCCCACAAGGTCCTCCCAGAAGCGATAATGAGGTCATTTTGGATAAAGATGTTGAACGCTCAAAGTCCCAAGCCAGAATTATGTTATGTCTGAGGAAAATGAAGAATTAGAAGACATTCATTGTAGGATTAATTTTACTTCCTAATTTTTCAAACCTACTTCTCAATTTAAGGCAGGAGTCTACGAAAAGCTCACTGCCTTCCTCTACTCATACAACACCTCTGACATCAGATGTGTGGATTTGTTACATTAACCAATTCTGTGACACCAGGTGGGTGTCCTACAATTCAATTCAGTTCTAATACTATCCACCTTGAGTTAAGAGTCAGAGTCTGTTAGTTGAGGCCCACGAAAATTGTCCCCATTTCAAATGCCAATTACAAGTCTCAGATTATCCCTGGTACTTCTAACTGACCAGCTATAAATTGGTGTTTCCATGACCCCCTCTTTGTTTTCAGTAATTTGCTAGAATGGCTCACAAACTCAAGGAAACACTAACTAGCTTATTATAAAAAATACAATACAGACGAAAGGCCAGCTGAAGAGACACATGGGGCAAGTATGGGAAAGGGGTGCAGAGCTTCCATGATCTCTCTGGGCTTGCCAACATTCTAGCACTTCCGTGTCTTCAGCAACCCAGAGGCTCCCTGAACCCTGAGTTCTTGGAATTTTTATGGGGCCTTATCACATAAGCATAATCAATCACAAACTCAATGTCTAGTCTTTCTCCTCTTCCAGAGGTTGGGGAGGTGAGGCTGAAAGTTTTAAGCTTCCACTCATGTCTTGGTCTTTCTGATAAATAGCCTCTTTTCTGAAGCTGTCCAGAAGCCTACCAAGAGTCATCTCATTCAAAAAAATCTCCTATCACCCAGGAAATTTCAAGGGATTCAAGATTTCTGTGTCAGAAACCAGGGTCAAACACCAAATATTAGAAAAAAAGATTCTCCTAATACTCTTTTCACTTAGGAAATCCCAAAGGCTTTAGGAGCTCTGTGCCAGGGACTGGGGCCAGCTTCACACACACACACACACACACAATCTGTTTTTTTTTCACAGCAGTGTTTCTTAAGGTATCATCACTGATTTTGTAGTTATTCTGGTTTTAAAAATCTGTCATAGGAAATACTGAGAACAATGACATATATGCATGTACATATGAACTTTAGCAAAATTTATAAACACTTAAATATACAAAAATAAAAACAATGTTTGAAAATGGAAGATTAGGGAGCTCCAAAAAATTTCCCCTCTATAAAAGCAATGAAAAAGATTAAATACATTTTCAAAATCAACTTTCTCAGAGATGTGGAAGTCAACCAAAGGCTTATAGCTTTTGGGTGAAGTAACCCAAGGAGTGTTTATACAAGAAAAATACAGCTGAATTTTGGTACACTTAGTAGCATTTTAAGTTCCATGATTCCTGTTACTCATTTACAGTTTAGTCTTAGCCTTGAAAATAACAGCCTTTTTTCCTGGTACTGTAGAGAGCAGAAGGAACTTCATTTACCAAGAATTTTCATTTTTTTTTTAAATCTGTTTAGTGATTTCCTGGAAGACCTGACTTTAAAGGATTTATTTTATTGTTCATCCAATGCTAAAAACATTTTCCTGAGGGACAGTGGTGTTTGTTGAAATATGTACTGGCAAGTGTTTTAAAGGTATGCCTGAATGAAATAATGGATAATACCTGAGGCAAAAAATAGACTGAACAAAAACTTTAAAGGGAAAAGTTAAATGTGAGATGTCCATAACGACTTTGAAAATCTCCAACAAATTCATGGAAATGAACAGTGCCATGGACACAGGTAGAGCTGTGCATAAGCTCAAGAAAGACCTGAAAATTCCCTAAGTTCTCACCTCCAGATAATCTTGAAGCTCTGTACAAACAGGATGTGAACGCTAAGGCAGAGCTGTAAAGTGCCTGTCTAGGAATTGAGAATATACACAAAGTTGAAAATATACCCAACAAACACAAAGGGCCTACGGAAAAAGACCCAGAGAGATATTGGTTCCAGGCTTTAAGGAAACCTCTGTCCATCATCAGGTGATCAATAATATAAGCAAGTAGAGACTTCAGGGGCCACACACAACAGTAAGTACCAACAATGCAGGATTAGTTCAGAAGCCATTAAACAAATAGCAACAACTACAAGTAGCAGTAACAAGAAGCAGCTTAGGTAAAGACTATGGGGAAGGAGGCAAATCCTATTTTCAGAGATATCACATCATATTATTTGAAATTTCACTTTTCAACCACAAAAAAATACAAAACACAAAACGAATAGCCTGTAGACAGAAAAAAACAACCAATTGAAACAGTCCCTGAGGAAGATCAGATGCTAGACTTACCAAAGAGTTTAAATCAGCTGTTTATAAATATGTTCAAAGAACTAAAGGAAACCACATCTAAAGGAATAAATGAAAGTATCAGAATAATATTTCACTAAATATGGAATATCAATAAATATATATTACAAAATCAAATAGAAATTCTGGAATTGAAAATTGCAGTAACTGAAATGAAAAATTTACTTGAAGGACTCAATAACAGATTCAAATGGACACAAGAAAGAAGCAGAAAAAACAAGATGATAGGAATAAATAAATCAGTAAATAAAAGTGTATAGATCTTAAGAGAAAGGTAGGATACCATTCAGTAAACTGAAATATGGGAGAATCAAGCACCCAGAGGAGAGGAGAAAGAGAAAGTTGGAGAATGAGTATTTAATAAAGTTATGTTTGAAAATTTACCAAACTGCTGAAAAACAGTAATCACAACCAAGAAACTCTATAAACTCCAGGTATGATAAATTCAAAGAGATCCATACATAGACAGATTATAATCAACCTACAGAAACCCAAAGATAGAGGATCTTGAAGGTAGCAAGAGAGAAGCAACTTAGGTAAAAGGGATCCTCAATAAGATCGACCCCTTATCTATCACCTGAAATCATCAAGACCAAAAGACAATGGAATAACATATTTAAAGTACAGAAAGAAAAAAAGGTCAACCTGGAATTCCATGTCCAGCAAAACTAGCCTAAAAATGAAGGAGAAGTTAAAACATTCTCAGAAAAACGAAAACTGAGTTTGCCACTAGCAGATCTGCCTCATAAGAAATACTAAAGGCAATTCTGCAGGCAGAAATGGCAGGAGACTAGATAGTAACTCAAATCAACATAAAGAAATAAAGAGATTGGCAAAGGTAATATGTAAATAAGTACAAAGGATAGTATAGAATTATTTATTTTATTTATAGCACCATTATTCCCATCTGATTTAAAATTCAACTGCATAAAAGAATAATTATAAATCTGTGTTGATGTACACAAATGTAAAGTCATAATTTGTGACAAAACAGTATAAAGGAGTGGGAGAAGGGAGCTATATAGTAGCAATCTTTTTGTATATTATTGAAATTTAAATGATAGTAATCTGAATTTGCTACAATAAATTAACATGACAATTGCAATATCCAGGACAACCTTCAAGAAAAGAAATAAAATATAAAATAAAAGAAATGACAAGGGAATAAAAATGCTACACTAGAAAATATTTAACTAAAAAAAAGTAATAATGGAAGAATAGATGTAAAAACAGACATAAGGCATATAGAAAACAAATGGCAAAATGGCGACTTGAATGACAGCTTATTAGTAACAATATTAAATATAAAAGGATTAAACTGTCCACTAAAGGTAGAAGTGAGCAGCATGGAGTTTTAAAAAAAAATGCATGTTTCAACTGTATGTTATATATAAGAGATTAACTTTATATTTAAAGAAACAAATTGTTTGAAAATAAAAGGATGGAAAAAGATATGTCCAGCAAACAGAAACCAGAACAAAGATGGAGTATCTTTACTATTATCTGACAAAAATGATTTTAAGGAAAGCAAGTTTATGTCAATAAAGAATGGCATTTTATAGTGCTAAAAGGGTCAATTCATCAGGAAGACATAAACATTTATTAACATATGTTTCTAGCAACAGATCCCCAAAACAGACAAAGCAAAAACAGACAGAATTGAAGAAATAAATCAAAAAGGGAAAAAGAGGAAAAAGATTTTGTAATAATTTACAATAGCATAGTTTACAATAATAAGCTATAATTAGAGACTTCAGATCCCTAATTTTAGTAATGTATAGAATCACTAGACAGAAAATCAAGGAAACATGATTTGAACAAGACTGTTAGCCAACTAGACATACAGGGAACACTCCACCCAGCAACAGCAAAATACACATTTTTCTCAAGTGAAAATGGAATAATATCAAAGATAGGCCACATATGTTAGGACACAAAACAAGTGTCAGTAGATTTAAAAAGAAATGGAACAGAGAAACAGAACTATTAAGGTTTTATATATGTATATATATATATATATATATATTTACACACACACATCTATACCAATGTTTAACACAAAATGTTAAATAGATATAGATGATATAGATACAGATGTAGATATTTATTATATGATATTATATGAATTGACTCGTTCTGTAGAAATTGACTCATTTCTATAGGAATTGGTTCATGCTATTATGAGGCTGAGAGGTCCTGCAATCTGCTGTCTACAAGCTGAAGAGGCAGGAAAGCCAGCAGTGATTCAGTTTGAGTCCAAAGGTCTGAGAATTGAGAGAGCTGATGGTGTAAGCTCTGACCTGAGTCCCAAAGTCCAGTGACCCAGAGAGCTGATGTCTGAGGGCAGAAGAGAGAAAGCTCAACTCAAGCAGAGAAAGAGAGAGCTTGCCTTTCCTTCACCTTTTCATGTTGAGGTCCTCAGTGGACTGGATGACGCCCACTCAACCCATCACCTGCTGCACCAGTTCAAATGCTAATCTCTTCAGGACACATGCTCACAGACTCACTCAGAAATAATGTTTTACCAGTCAAATTGGCATTCCTTGACCCGGTCAAGCTGACACATAGAATTAACCATCACAGCAAGGATGGTTAAGTCTGAATTTTCACACGTCACTGGTAGGTTCACTGTGGAAAACACTCTAACAGTTACTCAAAATGTTAAACATAGGTAACAAGCAATTCTACTCCTAGATATATACCCGAGGAGCCATAAAAACATGTGTCCTCGCAAAAACTCGGACACAAATGTTCACAGCAGCATTATTCATGATAGCCGAAATGCAAACCACTGATAAAGGCATACACAAGTTGAAGAATAATGAGTGACTCTACAGGGGGGCTTCTTGGTGGTGTGATAGACATGCTCTAAAATTAGGTTGTGGTCATGGCTGTACACTTCTGTGAATATACTAAAAACATTGAATTGCACACTTTAAATGGATAAATTGTATGCTATGAGAACTATAACTCCATGCTATGAGAACTGTGATTCAATAAAGTATGTTTTTAAAAATGTCCCTGGCCATAATTAAGAGAAAATGAAGGGCAAATTTAGTCTCTTTTCTTGCTGGATGCAGACACTGTCTTGGTTCTAACAACCTGGTGTGTAAGCAGGGTACAAACATTGGGTTTCATGAAGACAGGGCTCAGGGAAAGGAGAGCAACTGCAGGAAGCAAGAGCAGGTCACCAAAGTCTGAGGATGGCAGTCTGAGTGGCCGCATTTGGGGATTAATCTTAGCAGAGCTACAGAAGAGAAAGGAGCTATGGCACCCCAGGCCAGAAACACAGGGGAGCTCTGCTGGCAACATTTGACAGCCAAGGGGCTGCCTCGTATAAAGCCAAAGGCCCCCCTGCATGTCAAGGTCCTCTTGGTCAGAAAAGGGCAGTGCCCTGATCCCACAGCTGGGGCTAAATCCAGGGGAGTGAGATTCCCTCTATAGCGCTGGCAACCTAGCTACAAATCAAAGACTCAAGTCCAGAGACCTAATGGCTTTAATAGTCAGTTTAGAATTAAATTCAACCTGAAACATATCAGTTTACCAATTCCACTTCTGCCCTCCTCCCACCAAGGCCACTTCTCAGGTCTTCCCTGGGCCTACCTACAAGGAAGACCTTCCCTGGGCCTTCCTTTAGGTCCAATCACTTAAAGCCTTTTGTTGCATTTGTGTTTGCTTGACTATTCTTCTGCTTAAGCCATTATTCTTTAAACACCTGCAGCTGTTTTATGTGTCTGGACATATGTGTTTTTCGTGTCCTGGACACCTAGCAGAGTACCTGGCATATTTATGGACAGACCCTGCAGAAGAGGTCCAGGAAGTCTACTGTGGCCGCAGCCTGCAGGTTTATTGTACCCGTGACCCTCAGAAACCATAAACCGAAAGGGTGATGTGGTCAGTCTTGTAAGGACCATCAGCAACCATGTGACAGTAGCTCTGTGTTAATGTGCCTCTTTCTTCACCCACCCAGCATCTTCTTCCCTCAGAATCTCACTCCCAGGTCCCTAGACAACATCAGAAATAGAAGCAGTAGAGGCAGTATAGTGAATGAATGCCCATATAAACTCTGGTAAAGGACCTCCCACATCCATTCCTTTTCCCAGTTGCTGGCTATGTGATATTGGGCAAATCCCTTAAATTCTATGTGCCTCAATTTCCTCATGGGTAGTGGGGATAATAGCGTTATCTACCTCACAGAATTATTGGTAGGATCAAATGAGTTAATGTAAAGTGCTTAGAATAACCATCAGGTGCCTTAGCTATTCTTATGATTATCAGTAAAATAGCTCTAATAATAGGAACGCCTTATAGGGTGACTGTTAGGTGATCATTTCCCAACACCTATCAGTACTATTTATCCCTACAAATCAGGAAATTAAGTTTGAAGTTATAAAGGACTTGTACTTTAATTCTCATCTTTGAAAGCAAAGCCTATAATATAAATAATCTCGTCATCTTTTCCTGAAGAAGAAAAGCCAGCTTAATGCTGAGTCATGTGATGCTACATTGGAATATGTTTTATGTAGGTCATGGAGTTAGAGAAGAAAAGGAAAGTGGTTACAGAGTGAAGGGACCAGTTCTGAAGCTGTCACTGCTCTGCTCTTCCACCCCAGGCATTCACAAAATCAGGAGCAATGGCATTGTGAATCATGACCATGGGCCCTGCCATGATTCTGAGGCGTGTGCCAGGTCAGAAATTGCAAGCTCTGGACGCAGGTGGACTTGGACTCAAATCTGGGATTTTCTTTTACTCAGTATGTGAGACCAGGCAAGCTATTTAAATTCTCTGAGCCTCTATTCCTCTGAAATCGTTACCATTTGAAATTGTTGTGAAAAATATAGATAACGAGCATGAAGTATTTTAGACATTGGCTATTATTTAATGAGCGTTTAAAAGATGATAGCGACTCTTATTATCTGATTGGATCTTTAAAAACAAAGATCGCAGAATCTTGTCGCTCTCTGACCCAAACTTGGCTTCAGGCTGTTTGGTCAACCTAGGCCTGAAGTTTTCCCAATTGGACAAGTCACAGAATTCTCCATTCCGGCTGGAAAACAAAGGGATGGGAGATACAGCAGGGAGATGCAGGAACGCAAGACAGCATGTGCGGCGTAAGGCTCCGCGCTGGTCCCTGGGCTCGGGTTTACCCCTGGGGTGTGCCAGCACCCACCCAGATCCTGAGCTGTGAAGAAACGGCCGCTGTGTAGACCTCTGGGTTGAGTTGCCCCGTTGGTTCCGTGGGTGATTCGGGTCTGAAGCTCAGGACACGCTCTGGGCTGCAGATGGTGATCTGAGCAGACTCTCCCTTGGGGGAGGGCGCTCTCCGCAGGTGGGGCCGGGGCTGGGAAAGGAACGGGGAGACTGGACGAAGCCCTGGAGGAGCCTGGAGTCTGTGGTGGCCTGGGGGCCCGGGCAGGTGGCCAGTCCTGGCAGCAGTGGCATCTGTGGGCACGTCAAGGACGTGAGAGGCGTGCTGGGCACACAGACAGTGAAAGCCCTCCCACAAGAGGCTCGGCCAGACCTGAAGGCAGTGCCCGGGGATGGGAGACACGAGAGAAGGGTGGGGGAGTGCGGAGGAACCCGGAGGCCCAGGAATGGGAACGGATGGTTACCTTCAGGAAAACAGGGCTTAACACATTCCAAGTGAAATGATGATAGGCACCTAAAATATAGAGCATTATGGAAAGTCATAAAATATAATGAGCACAGACTAAATAATAAAAATGAGCTTTACCCCGGGAAGAAATAAAAGATTTTATAAGAGAAGAAATTAAACTTCCAGAAGAGTTAAAGCTGGAGTAAGAGAGGGAACAGAGGCTCAGGGGAGAGACATAGACAGATTTTGTCACATGTTGAGCCATCACTAAAATCGTCCAGAGGCGTGAATATATCAGTATTTGCTGGGGGTTGTTTTGTTTTTGTTTTTGAGCAAGTGACTCTATGAGTGGGAAAATTTTTCCACTATGTTTCAATGACGGGAAAATGCTCTTAGGGATGACAATTCTTGACAAGAATAAGAGGAAACTATTCTGGGGAAAAGAGCAAAGAACAGTTAACTGGTCAGCAGGAGACTTAGAATCGAACACCCCTCATCTCCAGAATAGGGTGATGCGCCTGTGTCCTGGAGTTTGGAGGATTAAATAAGACAGGGATTGCAAACCTCGAGAGCAGCGCTCAGGGGGCGGAAGGCTGCTCTTCCATCACGACCTAGTGCCATTCCCCTCCTGATAAAGGTTACCTTATATAAAATTATAGGCAAGGACAAGAGGCATGGACTAGATACCCACTAAAAAAGTTAAAGACATAATGTGTGCATATGATAAAACAAACGACACTTACGTGAAAGTGAACTTCTGTTGATTAAGAGAATAAACTAGTGAAAAAACAAACTGGGAGAGAAAGCTGTGACACAGAGAGGACAGAATGAGCATCAAAAGCTAAAGAACTTCTACAGATTAATAATAAAAGACAACCTAACAGAAAAATAGCATGACATTTGAACAGGAATTGCACAGAATTTGAATGGTCAATAAACATATGAAAAGATACTCAACTGCTTTAGTGATTGGATAAATGCACAGAAAAGCTACCATTAGAGTTCATTTCACACACATCAGATTTGTTCAAATTAAAAATCTGGCAATACCTACTGTCGGTGAGAATACAGAGCAATGGGGGTTCTTATATCCCGCAGGTGGAATAGTCAACTTGCTTTTAAAAATCTCATTTGGTAGACTAAACTTTGGTATTAACCTACTAATGGGGGGCAAGATTCTCCATTTTGGATATGATGCAGTAGCTTGTTCAGATCAATCCTCATACTGAGAATCTAGATAAAATACAAAAAATCAGTTCAAAGTAGTGAAGAGTCACCAAGACACTAAGGTCCGAATGATCAAAACCCAAGGGAGAAAGGAAACACGTCAGGGCCTCAGGCTGGCAGTGGCATTTTATTCTTAGAGTATTTACACACTTTCAACACAGGACATAGAGACCACTCAGAAAGCAATATGCCTAATCCTTCAGCAGTAACCCTGGGAGAGGGGGCCGCAGACCAGCTGACACAGCCAGGAGGACATCAGGGCCCGCACAAGCCTCATCTGAGTAGACATCACCACGAATTCAAACCAGAAGAAAGCAAAAGAAAGGCGGAAGGGAGAAAACAATAAAGGTGAAAGCAGAAAATTATGAAAAGGGAAAATAAAAAATAGAAAAAATCAACAAAGCAGAAAGGTGATGATAAAGGTGATAAATCTCTAAAGAGAGAGAGAGACGGACACAGAGACAGAGGGAGATAAAAAAGAAAAGAAGAGAAGATACAGTGACCCAAATGAGGAATCAATAAGGGAACATCATTACAAGTTCTGCAGACACAAAAAGAGTTAAAAGGTATTATGGAACATTTTGTGCCAGAATTTTGAAAATTCAGACAAAATGGACAAATTTATTTTTTTAAAAAGGCTTACCAATGGGGACCAAGAAGAAATAGAAAATATGAATATTCCTATATGCATTAAATAAATTTAGTCCATAATTTAAAAACCTTATTCCCAAAGGAAATTTCAGGTCCAGATGGCTGAATGGTGAGTTCTTCCAAATGCTTACAGAAAAAAAATATTAGCTTTACACTAACTCTACCAGAATATGCAGAAAGAAGAATCACTTCCAAACTCAATTTATGAAATCATCAAAACTTGGATATCAAAAATGTGACAAAGACACTAGAAAAAAAAATTACAGATTGATCTCCCACTAAACTCTTTCATGGACATAGATGCAAAAACCTTAAACAAAATGTGCACAAGCTGAATCTAATAATATATAAAAATACATATTCACAGCAATCAAGTTGCATTTATTCCAGGAATGTGAGTCTATTTTAACATTAAGAACATGATCAATGTAGTTCATCGTATGTATAGAAAATGGAGAAAAAACTATATGATCATCCTAAAGGCTACGGAAACAGAATATCATACAATTCAACACCTATTTATAATTAACAATAACAAACCTAATACAAAAAAATATGCTCATGAGTGAAATACTGAAAGATTTACCTCTGAGATAAGGCATACAATAAAAGTTACACTTCTATTCAACAACTGTATTGTCCTAGACAGTATAAGGGAAGAAAAAGTATAAAAGGAGCAAGGATTTGAAAGGAAAAACCATTAATGTCATCATTTGAACATTATACAACATGCATACAGAGAATACAAAAGAATATGCATACAGATTACCTGAATTAATAAGCAAATTTAGCATCAGTGAAAATTAGATTTAACAAATATTCGCTTCTTCCACTCACTTCCTTGGAAGAAGATCTGCCTGCTTCATTGATATTGAACAAGGCCTTTGACTTGCTTTGACCAGTGGAATATGGGCAGAAGGGAGAGTGTGCTTAGACTTTCAGGGTTTCACACGTTCTATTCAACACTCTGAGAGCAACCACCTCCTTACTGAGAAGAACACATAGCAAGTAGTGTCCGCCCATCTAGCCTGCGCCCCAGATTGAGAAGGGTAGAGTAGAGCTGTCCCAAACAATTCACAGATTCTCACTTGGAAGCCAGGTAGTCCCAGCTAATTCTATATCATGCAGCCTTATGCAGAGCTTCACCATTTTACTGTTGCCACTGAACTTCAGGGGGATTTCTTATGCAGTACTCTTGTGCTAATAGCTGATTATTGCAAAAAGATGCTGGATACAATGTTAATATGTAACAGTGAAACTCTATATACTAACCCAAAGCAATTTTAAAAGAACATTTTAAATCATGATATAATTGATAAAGGCATAGAATTCAAATTCTGAGGAATAAAACTGAAGGAATGCATAAATAAAGTAAAAACTGTGTAAAAATACTGAGAGGTGGGGTGGGCTGGGTGGAGAGGGACAGGTGTCAGATGATTTCACTCATCTGTGGAGTATAAGAACAAAGAAAAAGCTGAAGGAATAACACAGCAGCAGACTCACAGAACCCAAGAATGAACTAAGAGTTACCAAAGGGAAAGGGACTGGGGAGGATGGGTGGGAAGGGAGGGATAAGGGGGGGAAAGGGTCATTATCATTAGCATGTATAATGAAGGGTGGGGGACATGGGGAAGGCAGTATAACACAGAGAAGACAAGTAGTGATTCTATAGCATCTTACTACGCTGATGGACAGTGACTGTAAAGGGGTATGTGGTGGGGACTTGATAATAGGGGGAGTCTAGTAACCATAATGTTTTTCATGTAACTGTACATTAATGATAGCAAAATAAAAAATAAAAATAAAAATACTGAGAGGAAAAAAAAAAGTAGACCTGAATAATGCAGCAATGAACTATATTCACATACTGGAAGACTCAGTCTTAAAAAGACATCAGTTCTTACACATACTGATTTACAGGTTCAATGAAATTCTAATAAAACTCCCATCTGATTCAAAATTTATATGAAAATGCAAAAATACAAAAAAAATAAAGACAGCTTTTAGGAAGGGCAAAATTAAAGACCTACACTACCATGTCTCAGCCTTTAATAACTTAGAGTAGTTAAAACAGTGCAGTATTAGTGCAGTGAGAAACATATGCATCAACACAACAAACCTACAGGTGCACAAAGAGCACAAAAACAGATATTTGAACACAAATATTCCTGGTGGTGCCATTTTCCTTTGTTTATATACTTAGAATCCAGTTAGTGAGTTTGTTGGTATAAATTCAAGTGTTTTTTTAGAACTTCTTTATTTTCCCCTATTCTGGAAAGATACAATTGATTGGTATATAAATCTAGGTTGACACTCATCACTTTCAAAGTAGCATTGGTTGACTATAGATATGGATCTGTTTTTCTTTTATCCTGCTGAGGGCCACTTCCTGGTCTGTCTTATCATTTCTGGCCATTTCTGTTTATCTCTTTATCTCTTCAAGCACCCCTTCTCCCTCACTCTGTATTTTCTCCTTCTGGATCTGAAAATAGATTTATTCTAGAGATTTACTCTCTGGCATCCATGTTTCTTAAATTCTACTGAAAATGTTTCATCTACCTGTGTCTCTATGTTCTGTTCTGTAAAATTTTTCCAAATCTATCTTCTGATGTATTGATTTTTCTTTCCCCTTATGTTTAATTTTAAAATGGAATTTTTCTTTTAATTACTACAGTCTTTAATTTCTAAAAGTTCTCATTGTTCTGTTCAAATTCCCCTGGTCAATTTTGTGGCCTCTTATTCTTGCACATATTTTCAGTACATTCCTTACGTATTTATTTTCAATTATATAGAAAATAATTTCAATATCCAGAGTTTTGTAGGTCTGGTTCTTCTATTTGTTGTTTCTATTGACACTCTTTTACAGTGCTTTATTTCCTTGTATTTTTGGTGATTTTATTTTATTTCTGTATTTTTGTAACATTATGTTTCTTAATATATCATTTACAAACTCTTTGGAGCCCCTGTTTAAATAGATTTCTTCCTAGGAGAATTCCTTTTTACTTCTTTTAGGGGCAGGGGACCTATAAACGTGGAATGAAATTAGACTAAATCCTCAGTTTATTTTAGCCACAAATAATCTAATTCTATTCTGACCTCCCTCTGAGGGCTAGCTTCCACTGTCATATTTTCAGGGAAGGAAATGTACGCACCTTCAACCCAAAGTAAATGCTAAGAAAATCAAGTATCCTTTTAGCTTCCCATGTGGAGAAATATATTTTTGACTTGTACTTCAGTCACTTACATGTTATCCCTTCAGTCTCACGTTTATGTAGGCATCTTCCACCTAACTTTCTGCTTTGTGATACCACACTTTGTCTTCTATCCTTTGCAGTAGTTGTCTGAGCACAGCAGAGTGCTCCAAGTTTACCTCTCTGGATTCAGTCATTTTTTTGTTGTTCTTCTCCAACCCTCTCTTTTTTGGGATTCAGGGAGTCTTCTGTCTCTCCTAGAAAATATGGGATGGATGTCACGGCTCTTCAGCCAGTGATTTGAAGTATAAAGTTCTGGTCTATGTGAGTAATTGTGAGTGCAACATGAGGAGAGGAAGGGGGGCAAAGACAAGCCAGCAGGGGAGTGGGCACGACCAGCTGCTCAAGTTCTCTTCATGCACGGATGTGGCAGAGATGGGTGACTTGACTTTGACTGACTTCTGGTTCAGAGAACTAGATCTACAAAACTCTGGATATTGGAATTATTTGCTATAGAATTGGAAATAAAGGAATATCCACTTGCAAGATGAGTAAAATTATAAGAAACTCTTGGGCACACATGGCAGAGAAAGATTTTCCATAGTATTCAGATTTCTGTATGTGAAAAATTAGGATTTTTGTAAATGCTAAGGGCCAGGGTGGTGGGTAGGCAGAGCTAACCACAGAAATGGGACCCCCCCCACTGCCCCAAGCCCCTCATGCTGTTCTACACACTCTCACATGTCCCCAGGGCTCGAGCCAGTGTCCCGTGTCCAATAGCCCTCAAAATAATGTTTTCCATTATATATTCTTTCCAAAATTCATAAGCATGTGCACCTCAAAAGCCTCTGAGCCACAGAGGTGCTAGCCCTCATCCCTCGGCAGCATCATTGTGAAGTAGGGTTAAGGTAGAGCCTGGACAAGAACACCAGCCTTCTGACTAGAGGATCACAGTTCTTGCCATGACTCCCCACCATCCGAAGAGCTCTGAGTCCCTCCCTATCTGCACACAAGAGCAGTCTCATCTGGGGTGCCCTGGCACTGCCAAGCATGGGCTCTACTAGGTTTACAGACCAGCTCCATCTTTTTATTAGCAGTGGGTGCCTTGAGCCTGTCTCCATATGTGAGACAGGAAAAGGTCCCCCTCCTCCAGATGCATCATGAGTGTGCAGGTGTGATGGTAAGAGCAAAGGTCCAGCCTGTGGCAGGTGTGTGCAACATGCAATAGTCCCCATTCGCACAACCACTTTTTCTCAGCAATTCCCATATTATGGATCCTAGTATAGGTGTTGAGAAACCAAACATGGTTAAGAAGAGCTCCAGTTTTCAAAGAACTTCCAGCCCACAGGAGAGCCTGGGAACTAGGCTGTGTGTTACAGGTACTCTACCAAGAGTCAGGGAGCACAGATCAGGAAGGCTCTGAACAGAGCAAACAATTTTGGCACCTAGAGCCTCCAGCACCACACCTGCGCAGCAGGCACCCCAACACCTGTGAGTCTCATTGTTCTTCCAGTTTCCCCTTCACAAACAGGAAGAGGCTGCCGGCAGGGTATGTCCTAACGGTGGCCAGAGCCCACTCCCTGAGCCATAAGCATTCTCTCACAACTCAAAAAGACCAACCAGTAGAAATTTATTCTCTGGTAGGTCCATAAATACAAATAAGACCATATTTTTTCTTTGGGAAATATTGCCTTACACCATCAGTTATTAGCACCTTTGCAAACATCAGTTAATCAGGAAGCACATTGTAATTTTAACTTCACCAACCCTGGAAGTGTTCACTGACTATTCCCTTTGGGAGGCATTAGAGATTCACAGATTCATAATTCTATCAAGGAGATTCATCATCCTCTTTGCAGACCAGTCCCATATCATGTGCCTCCATGTTTATAGCATGTGTTCTTGGAATATCTCCTCAGGATGAACACAGCAGCGCTCACTTCAAATACAGTGTAGGTGATGCCCTTGGCAGTGGAGGCTCAACCCTTCAGAACCTCCAGTAAAAGTAAGAAGCTGGTCAAACCCTGCAGGGAAAATAAATAAAGCTACAAGATCTTGATACACATTCACAATTTTGAATGATTTGTAAGTTATCCACTGACTACTTGGGAGGGGTACCTGTGTGTGTGTGTGTGTGTGTGTGTGTGTGTGCTCACCTTCCCAGCTATATTAATGTCATAGACACCATGGTGGTGATTTTCAAATGAATTATCTATAAGAAAGAAATAGTGAATATCTCACAAACAGAATATAACTCATCTCTTGAACATATTACAATGAATGTAATCAGTTCTATTTCAGTTGTCATCAGTTGAACTATGTACTCTTTTGAGACATTTTATCTGAGATAAAAATAAATAAGGAAATCATCATAGCAAGCAATAAAATTTTGCTTTCAGAGAGGGTTTGGGGTTTGCTTCTTTGAGGCATTAGTGAAACAGTAATTTTTTATTTATGTTTGCCAACTTGACACTTCTGTCATGGAGACTTATAAGAGCAAGGAATGAACCACAGCCCTCCAAGGATTAATCTACAGTTGTTCTGTCACAAGTGCCTAGTAGCCTAGCTGACACTGCTCCTGCACCTGCAAGAAGTGGGGCCACGAAAGAATCATGGTCAGAAAGCAAGTCACAGATCAAGGAAATCTCTATCAAAATACCAATGACAATTATCAATGAACTAGAGCAAATAATCCTGAAATTTCTATGGACCCACAAGAGACCCCCAATAGCCAAACAATCTTGAGAAAGAAGAACAAAGCTGAGGTTATTACCCTACCTGACCTCAAGTTATACTATAAAGGAACAGTCACCAAAACAGTATGGTACTGAAACAAGAACAGACCCACAGATCAACAGAACAGAATAGAGAGCCCAAATATAAACCCACACATATATGGTCAATTAATATATGACAAAGGATCCATGAGTATACAATGGGGAAA
Source organism: Smutsia gigantea (assembly GCA_032199065.1). Lineage (NCBI taxonomy): Eukaryota > Metazoa > Chordata > Mammalia > Pholidota > Manidae > Smutsia > Smutsia gigantea. The sequence continues at coordinate 213,502 of JAVSCE010006741.1, forward strand.
AAATGTTTCATCAAGAAATTGTTTTGGGAAAACTGGAACAACTACGTTCAAGAGAATGAAACTGGGTCACTCCCTAACAACATACACCAAAGTAAACTCGTAGTGGATTCAAGACCTAAATATAAGACATGAAACCCTAAAACTCTTAGAAGAAAACATAGGCAAAAACCTCATGAACATAAGCTTGAGTAATTTTCCTCTGGACATGTGTTCCTGGGCAAGGAAAACAAAAGCAAATATAAACAAGTGGGACTACATCAAACAAAAAAGCTTCTGTACAGCAAAGGACACCAACAAAACAAAAAGGCAACCAAGCATATGGGCAAATATATTTGTAAATGATATATATGATAAGGGGTTAACATCCAAAATATATAAAGAACTCATATGCCTCGACACCAAAAACAAACAAGCAAACAATAACCTGATTAACAAATGAGCAGACCTGAACAGACATTTTTGCAAAGAAGACATACAGATGGCCAACAGGCACATGAAAAGATGCTCCCCATCACTAATCATTAGGGAAATGCAAATCAAAGCCACAATGAGATATCACCTCACACCAGTCAGAAAGGCCACCATCCAAAAGACAAGAGTCATCAAGTAACAGCAAGGATATGGAAAAAGGGAACCTCCCACATAATTGGTGGGAATGTTAAGTAATTTGTTTTTTGTGCAAACACTGTAGCAAGAAGTATAGAGGTTCTTCAAAAAACTTAAAATAGAAATACTGTGTGACCCTGTAATTCCACTTCTAGGAATTTACCTGAAGAAAACAAAATCTCTCATTAGAAGATATATGTACTCCTATGTTTATTGCTGTATTATTTACAATAGCCAAGATATGGAAGAACCAAAGTGCCCATCAATAGATGAATGGATAAAGATGTGGTACATATACACAACAGAATATTATTCAGCCATGAAAAAGAAAGAAATCCTGCCATTTGCAACAACATGGATGGACCCAGAGGTTATTATGCTCAGTGAAATAAGGCAGGTGGAGAAAGACACATACCATATTACTTCACTTACAAACAAAACAATCGAACAAAACAGCAACAGACTCACAGACACTGAGAAGTGACTGGTGGATACCATGGGGAAGGGGCTGGGGTGAGTGGGTGAAATAAGTGAAGGGGATTAAGAGGCACAAAATCTCAATCATAATGTCACAGAGGTGAAGGTACAGCATAGAGAATATAGTCTGTGGTTCTGTAACATCTCTCTGTGCTGACAGACAGTAACTGCACGAGTTGGGGTGAGGGTTTAATAATAGATATAACTGTTAAATCACTATGTTGTTTACTTGAAACCAATATAACATTGTATATCAACTCTACTTCAGTAAAAAAATGTCAGCAACAGCAAAACAAATGGGCAAGAGGAAGGCATCTCTGAGGCCCGAGATTCAGTGCTTTGTCTTCAAAGTGACAGGGAACATCTCTATGCAGACAGCGGCTGGGAGAACTGTTTTACTATTTCATTCCTTATTTTTGGTAAAGGAGAAAGATGGTTGAGAACTTCTTAGAACAGCAATCTAATGAGCCAAATATCTTTTTAGGAATCACAAAATGTCACTTCTCAAGTGGCTACATCAAATCACTTTAGAATGTCAATTTTATAATATGTAACCTAGCATGGCATTTCATGCCAAAAGAACTTTTGATTTTTCATAGCCAACTTTGAAACCCCTGTATCAGGGGTACCCAGTAAAACTGCTTGCAGACCTTTAACTGCAATGGCCAAGTATTTCCACTGCAATAAAGGGAATAAAAGCATCTTTAAATCAGCCCTTTTACAAATACTTTGATGTCCTCTGTTTGCCAAAGGACACAGGGCTGATTATACTCATAGAGTCCTAAGACTTATAGAAACATTGACAAATATGTGGTTTGTATACAGAGGACCCCCAGTGAAATATTTTCACTCCACAATTCAGGCCTGGCTGGTGACAGAGAGAGTGACGCACACCAAGCCTCTGCATTATTTAATATGGATGTTGCTGCTCTTATAAAAGGGTGAACAATATTAGAAGGCCTCTGTGTGGAAAAACTGATTATTTTTGTTATTTTTCTGCCTTCATTACCTGACATTCTTCATGTTGGTTATCTGAGGCTCTTCATGCTGTTAGCAAAGACCATTTTTCCAGGTTGATAATGCTGTATAGAGCAAGATAGTAATCTTATTAAACATTATGAATCTCGGGTCATTAAAAAGGGGCCATCTGTCCACGAGGCGTCCACGGCAGCCTCCCTCAGACTGGGTGTCGTCTCTGTAAAGAATCACATTCCATCACGATGTGGGGATGCAGAAGAGGAGGCTTGCAATGAACTGGAAAGGTTGTACCAAGGGGGTGAAGTTGACAGTGAATTTTATCATGGCAAGATATAATACGGGATATGTCCTGGGGTCTGTTGGACCAGGAGGTAGTCTTCCTTATTCAGCCTAATCTAGACGGTGCAACTAAAGAAAGACTCCAAACTGTAATGAAGAAAGGTAGTCAGGATCATGCCTTGGAATGCTGGATCCTGCATCCCAGAAGGGAGGGCAAGCCCTTGGGCAGGATATAGATCATTCGGATCCCAGGAGCATCAGAGGAGTGTGGGTTCATCTTCAGAGCAAAGGTGCAGGTGTTCAGGGGAGATCCTGGGAAGAGGAAGAGGAGGGTGAAGACCAGCTCCAATGGGCACCGGCTTGGGGTGGACGTGGGCGGTGGTATGTCCTTCTTTGCTACCTCCTGCCACTCCCCACGGTACGTTACCTACCCCACACCCGTGGTGTACTCTGGGAGAAGCTGAAGCATGGCTGTGGAACCACCGTGATGCACATTTGATCATTAAAAAAAAAAAGAGAGTTGCCCTCCTGCCATTGTCAGCGGGCACCCTGTACCCTGGACGGTGATCCCCTGGACGAAGGACTGTGCTGCAGGCCGCGTTTCCCCAGGCACCGCGACAGCACCCCTCACGCAGTCAGTGCTCCTCAACTGCGGGGTCACCCAACAGTGAGACACATCATATTATGGGGGCTCAGTGGCTCCATGTCTTATTCTAAGCTCCTGCAGGGTAAGGATATTCCTTCTCTCTAAGGTGGCCCTGTTCCTAGCGTATCCCACACATAACTGGATGCGGCCCAAACTGCTTCCCAGGGCACCTTAAGCTCCTTCAAGGTAAGGGATTTTTCTCCTTTGTATTTGGTCCATACATAGATGGTGCCAAGAATATAAGAATTTAATAAATATTGGCTGAGTGGAGGGAAGGAGGAATCTGACAAATACTTAATAAATTCATACACTGCACTAGACCCTCTTAAACTGGGCAATGCCTGAGAGCCTTCTTTGAGCCTTCTGGACAGTAGGGGTAGGAAGTGGGACTCTGGACAAGCCCAGAGTGCATGAGAAGGTGGTAGTAGAGCTTCTAAAATAAAAATAGGAAGCCGCGGGATTCATTATGTATGAAGGGCTCCCTTTGGGCTGACCAGGCCTCCTGTGTCCATCTTGAAGCCTTTTATGCTCAGCTGTGCACATTAGAGTTTGATGCTTAGGACACTATCCTCACCTCACAGATGCTGAACCTGATTAATGAATGGCAGGGTGTGGGGCACAGAGCCCGGGCCACAGAGCCGGCAGCCCAGCCCAGCGATCACTGCCTTGTGACCTTGGGCAAATTGCGTTTACCCTGTGAGCCTCAGACTCTTCACATGAGAAATGAAATGACAATTCTGACTTTGCCTGATTATGTATGAAAGTCAGCAGTAATACATTCAGTCCCTCACATGCAGGAGATACTCAATAACTGGTAACTCAACAGGTTAATCATGACTTTGTGAAACTTCAATCCACTGTAAATGATTTCTACTTTTATAATTTACAGAAGTAAATTGTAAAAACATTCTCATTCCAAAAGCTCAAAACACATAGAAAATGTGAGAATCACCCTTCTCTACTACAAGTTCCCATTACAACTTGATGCCAAAGGGGCCTAGATTGGCATAAACACATATATGCAATGTGTGTGTGTGTTTTATAAATGGGGTCTTCATATATGGTTCGACATATTGCTTTATTCAGTGATCATGTGGAGATCACCATAAGGCACACCTTTGTAATGGCTGCATAGTGTTCTCCAGTATGGAGGCATCATAATCCTTTAACTACTTTCTGGTCCTGAAGGTTGTTTGCAAGGTGCTGATGTGGAAGCCCTTCTGAACCCCTGGGAGAGCATTTCCCTAGGAGAGGCAATTACGCCCCTCATTCACCGGGTGCCAGCTACCCACTGTCACGAGGACCATCTTCCTCCATGGCTTTTCTGTGGCCTCGCTGTTCTGTGCCCTCCTTCACTTGAGTGTATACCCTCCATGCACAATTCTTCCTTTGTAAACATAGGAAGTCAGCTGACACCTGTTTTAGTACTAGTTGAACACGTTGTGTACCTTTCCAGGCTTGGTTTCAATTCGAGTTCTTTTTAATAGAGTTCACAACAGTTTTAGGGTTTAGCAGTTTAAGTTCACAGCAAAACTGAGGGGAAGGTACAAAGGTTTGCCATGTGTCCCCTGCCCCACACATACAGCGACTCCCCATTACAGCAGCCCCGCTGACAGCAGTTCATCGGCTACAGTTGCGGAGCCTGCATTGTCACCCCATCATCACCCAGAGTCCGTGGTCTCCTTCAGAGCTCACACCTGGTGTTGGGCATTCTATGGATTTGGATAAATGTATAATTACATGCATCCACCATGGTTTCAGGTATTTTTTAAATGATAGGCTCGATGGGGAATAAAACATTGATTGATGTCTTTCCCCTAGGGACACAGTAAGATTTTCTCCTTAAGGATAGCATCACAAAGGAAAATTTCAGGAACATTTCTCTGAAGAACAGCCATGAGAGGAATGGACCTGGCTTATCGGAGGGCAGGGGGTACTGCCCAGGTGTCCAGGTGCCCAGGTGCTGAACACCCTGACCTGGAAAACCAGGCTGCTCTGGAAGCAAATGCAATGGGCACAGTGCACACTTGGCACCTGTCAGATGGTTGGTCTCACACTAGGCTCTTGGTGTCACAAGACCAGGAGACAAGTGCCCCAAGATCAAGTTGCTAGGATAGGTGTGTGCATATGCATTTGTGTGTATATGTGTAGTGTATGCATGCATGTGTATATGAGGTATATGTGTGTATGTGTGGATATGTGTGTATGTCTAATTGTTTATGCATGTGCATGAGTGTATATGCATGAGCACATACGGTGTGTGTGTTTCTAGATGTATATGTGGATATGTGTAGGTGTTTGTGTGTGTGTCTGTTTTGAGATTGATACATCACCCAAAGGCCACAATTACAGGAGTAGGTGTCACTGCAGAAGACACCAGCAGAGGGACCAGCATTACCACGTGGGTCCCAGGGGTGATGGTGAGGGGTCCTGATGGTTGCTGGCCTGGGGGAGCCAGACACAGGTGGGAGCACAAGGCTTCCAGGGTCTGGGGAGGCAGCACGCCTGTCAGAGCAACAGTGGCATGGTATCCAGAGACCTGGGCTCCACACAGTGACTGTGTCTCCCTAAGCTCGGCTTCCCCTTGAAGCAATGAAGTCACAAGATCATTCAGGGGTGAAACCAAATGATAAGCATGCTGGTGCTTTACAAACCGTTAAGTACCTTATAACAGGGTTTTTAGTCACATTCAGGTACAAGGCAGAGAGTTAGAGTTCAGGCAAGGGGTAGAAGAGGTTGTGGGGCCGAGCAGGGGCTGAGGATGGACTCTGGTCCCCAGCATCTAGCCTCTGTGGCCACCTGGCCCGTTGGTGAGCACCACCCTGGATGGTGGATGGAGCCATTGTATACTCATGACTCCTTTGCCATATATTAATTGACCATATATATGTGGGTTTATTTCTGGGCTCTCTGTTCTGTTCCACTGATCTATGTGGGCTTCTCATTCATTTCTTTGCTCTTGGTTGAAGAAAAATGTTACTTAGTCAAGTGAAGTGAAAATTTAGTTTTAAAATCAGCCAGGGAGAAAAAAGAATTCACTCATCTCCTGTCATCATTTCCAAATTTTCGTACTTAGTCTCAATAAATATCTTCTCTCTTATTTAAACTGTGCTCATTTCATGGTCCTCTGGTCTCCACTTCATCAGCCAGCCCAGGAGGAGGTGCCCAGAGCCTGACACATTCAGTGCCCACTTACCAGCTGATTCCACCAGTCTTCTCCGTGGATGGACGCATGATGACTGGTGGACCTCGACGGATGAGGATGGATGGACGTGTGGATGGATGGATGGGTGATGGACGGATGGGTGGATAAATGATGGGTAAGCAGAAGGATAGATAGACGATGGGTGAGTGTAGTACTTGGAAGCTAGGGCTTTGAACTAAGGCAGATAATTTGACTTCGGGCAAGTCAATTTCCACTTTCGTGTGTTTAGCCAGCCTCCTCCAGGAGACACAGCTTATAATTCCCACACAGCAGACTAGCTGTGCTAATTCAACAAGATAATGCATGCATGGGGAGCTCTACCACTGGGCCTGGCCCATCCCAGGCGCTTGGGGCATGGAGACTGCTGCCATTTTGTTGACATCATTACCATTGTTACTGTGATAAGTAGGCTACATTCTACTCTCCTCTGACCATTAAGCTTTCTTAGCCCTCAATGCCTTTATGGAAAGACTGTTGGTATTTTTTGCCTAGGAAAATCATTTGTTTCTGATGATTTAATCTACTTCTCTAAATGTCTTCCTAAACGCCTCTCCAACACCCAAGTTCTCCACATCTTTCTTCTTCCCTTCGGCAGACCAGGACTCACTGAGTGAGGCCTGGGCTCTCCAGCAGGCCTTCCTGACAAGGTGCTGAATCACTGCTCTCAGGGCACATCCATGCCTCAGCATTGAACTAGACTTCACCTTAACTGTGTTTGCTGGGTTCAGAGCCTGAACTGCTTCTAGGACTTCCGGTCTGTTAGATTTCCCATGAGTAGCTTTTCCCAGAAAGCAAAGAGGAAGCAAAGTACAGTTAGTTTCTGGAAGTCAGGCTATCGGACAGCCAAGATGTGATTTTGCTAGACTGCTTTCCTGGGCAATGTTATTATCACACTTGGCTTGGAATGGTTGGATTTGAAGAATCCCGTGTCTCCCAGATCACCTACTATAGGACGTAGGGCCCTTTTGCCTTTCAGTCTTTACCTGGGGCATATCTGTGAGATAGATTCCAAATTACCAGAAGGGCTTTTAGAATCTGTCTCCACCAAGGAAGTGGTACTTTCCAAATCTGAGCAAATGTGGACTAACTTCTAAATAATCTGACCTAAGAGGAAGAGCTGTGGCTAATTTGGCTTTAAATCCAGTTCTTGTCTAATTCCAAGCAGAGAGTATCTACTCAAACATTTGATAAGTGAACCAGACTGTAAAGGGAAAACTTTTTCTACCTCAGTTCCATGAATTAAATTCCAGCTCCAACATAATAAATCCCACTCTGCCACAAGCCTCTCATACTTGCCTCGTCCTATCCCAACCCAAGGCCTCCCGAATCTGGCCCTTCGGCATTTCTGCACTTCTTTCTGCTTCTACCACGAAGCTAGGACTGAAAATCCCATTATCCGACAGAGCTGATGAAAAGGTAGTAGCCATTCTCATGACCATCTCGAACGTGAGCCAAGCCAGGTGAGGCACCAGGGGGACCATGAGGCTCAGGCTCTGGCCTCATATGTGCCTACGTCCCGCAAGGACAGGTGACAGTCCTCTCAGCCTCTCAAACAACCCTGCTAAACCTGGGAAGGCAGACTCCAGGTCACCCAGCTCCGACCTCTGGGAGCCAGGCAGGGCTTTTCAAGACCAAGATGCGCCCTCTGCGGGTCAACGTGCTGCAAGGCCATCCTGTAATGGGACAGGCGTAGACAAGATGACACCAGGGCGACCAGTCTTGTGGCTTTCATGCAAAAGTAAAACAATACTGTGCTACAATTTTGAATTGTCCTCTCGGTTTAAAAACAGCATCGCATGGATTCGTTACCTGTGACAGGAGTACCCTGGTAGTGTAAGATGTTAACAACAGGGGATACCTGGTGTGGGGAAAATGGGGTGTATGTCCTATCACGGCAGATTTTCTGCTAATCTAGAATGCTTACAAAATATTTATGAAAGTTTACTTAAGAAAAATAGTCTCCCTCTATTTTCTCCCAGGGTTTTTGTTACTGCATAGTTTTTTGTTTGTTTTCTTCTTCAAAATTTGAATGTTGCATATGTAATTTTGAATCGTACCTTTTGAACTTTTATACTAAATTAAGCACTTCCATGCTATTATAAATTACTAGCCAACATTATTTTAATGGCCTGATCATGATAATTAAACAGATGTGTAATAGTTTAATTACATATTTCCCTATGTTGAATATTTAGAAAAACCCTTGTGATGCTTCCCGGGAGCTTTTGGTCACCTCGGGAGCCGCACTGGGCCAGAATCTTCCATTTCCTTCCACACCAGATGCTTTGAGCCGCATGCTCTTTCTGGTTGGGCTGCTGGTAGTAAATTTGTCCTGGTTTTTTCTATTGGGGTTAATTTTATTATAATCTCTGATGAGAGATTCTGTGATCTGGCTTCCCTCTGGCAACAACCCTAAGAAGTTTCTGCCTGTCACATAAATCACAGAACTCACTCCAGGGCGCTCTACCCAGCCTCAGCGGGGTCCCCATCGGGCCCGTGGTCCCAGATACTGCATGAGTACCAGTCCCCCGCACAGAAGCCCGGAGCCTGCGGCCGGCCCCCGGAGCCAGCTGGGAAAGGGAGCTCAGAGGCCAAGGCTGGAGCCCAGAGACTCCAGCGAGGGAATGTGTGTGGCTCTCCCGGATGGCTCTGGTATGCAGGGCTGCCACTTGGGGAGGCTTTCGTTGGTGCCCTTGCAAGCACGGGATAAGACCAGTCCCCCGATCCCTGGCAAGCCAGGCAGGAAGCGAAACCAGCCACTGCCTGGATCTGGGCCACAGGGAGGCTGCTACTGAGCTCTGACTGACATCCGAGAGGCACCGGCACGTCACCGGGAACACGGGTCTCAGCCGGCGGCAGAAAAGTCCGGGAACCATACGCTCTCTCCTGCTGAGACCCCTCCACAGGGTCACTTGGGCTGGGTACCTGAATCACTTGCCTGTTGGTGAAAGCCCGTTCCCTTCCCCAGGTGAAGTGTTCTAACCGTAATTACCAGCACCATTCTGCTTCTTTAAATGGCCTGGCAGCTGCTGCGTCCCAGCCTCGGGTGCGGTCTGAGTAGTAACGATTATCTTGCTGGTCTCCTCTGAAGAGCCCACTCTGTGCTCTGCTGGGGGCCGGCTCAGTGGAGTGACGGATTCGCCTCCCTAACTAGCCCACCCCCCCGCTCACGCCCAGCGCCATCTCCCTCAGAAAGGTTCATGGGGGCAATAACCAGTGACCCGTATTTCCTGATGCTCATTGTTTTTCCTGGCCATTCCAGATTTGTATGATTTGCGTGGGGTAGAGATGGTTTCCCATCCTGAATCACAATCTACTGCAGATGTTGCCAGGCGAGTCTTTGAAGTGGAATCGCTCTAGTTGCTGCTGTAATAAAATCCATCGGGAAGACGAAAAGCCTGCCATTCCGGGCTCCCCTCCTGTCCTTCTCTGGTGGCATCCTCACACGAGGACATTGACATTGCTAATGTCACTCCAGCTTTGCCATCACCGGAGCCAGGGGGGCTCCCAGCTCCTGGGTGGAGGGCCCTGAAGCTGAGGCCGAGCTGCCTCTAGGGTCCCGTGTCCCAGGCTGACAGCAGCAGCTCGTGGGCAGCTCTCATGCTGTACCAGGAGTCAAGCTGAACCAAGCCAATCCTGAGCCTGCAGAGGGCTGACTGCAAGTGGAGGGGAATCTGCCAAGCAGAGGACGGCCCGGGAAGCTCCTGGACAAGGATGTCAAATGAACGTCACCTTGAATGTGACTGGCTGGGAGCGCCTGACTGTGTCCTTGTGATTCACCTGTACTCATGAGGAAAGAAAGCTCCGCGCCCTGGGTGCAAGGATGGAAGGGGAGTCAGGGCACATCCGCCCCTCAGCCTGAGTCTGCCTCCCCTCATCCAGACACGCACACTGAGCATGTCTCACTCTGCACCTATGTGAAGGCGCAGGCAACCTCAGCTGGCAGAGAACAATGAGCCTGCCCCAGTGTAACAAGACACCGGTGCCAGGCCTCAACTGTGGCTAAAGGGTGATCTGCCTCAAATGGCACCAAGACATGGCAGAATATTCCTTCCAGGTGGAAGAGGAGGCCTGGGGTTTAAGCCCCAGGGAGGCTCAGCTGACTCCCGACTCCTTTCTCGGCGAGCCTGCCTTGTGATGGCCTGCTTTGTGGTCACTTAGCTCTCTCTCACCCATGTTTAGGAGGCTTACACTCTCCAAGTCTTCTTTTCAGCCCCATGGATAACAACCAGGACTTCTGGGTCAACCTGCCATCCCAGAAACACCCAGAGCCCAGCTCCAGAGCAGGTTTCTTACGCCCTCTCTCCAGCGACCCAAAGACAAAATGTTAGACTCTTCTCTGCAGAGAACTTAGAATTTAGCTGGAGGAAAGCAAATGCACATAAAGACTGAGGAAGGAGGCAGTGACCGGGGCCTACCTACCTGTGATACACCCTTACCTGCCTCTGTGAGGTGGGGACTGTCATGCCCCCTCTCCAAGACAAGGAGACTCACCCATTAGATAATGTGCCTCAGATCACACAGGAGGTGAGGACAGAGCCATGGTTTACATGCTGGCCTTGAATATCTGCTTCTCCCTCTCACCTCCTACTACTGACAACAGGGACGTCCACGTGGGGGAAGGGAGAGGAAAAGGACAATCCAGGAGCAGGGGAGGGCAGGCAGGAACTAAAATTTAATCTGTAGCCCTGAGGAATAAGAAGCCTGCCCGATCCACGCACCAAATCCCTGGGGCAACTGGCCTAAGAGGTTCCAACCTGGGGAACTACAGTGCCTGACCTGTGCTGACGGCTGTCCATCATTCCATCGCAGGCCTGGGGGTGCCTTCTAAGTAGGGGGCCATGCATTCCTGCTTGCCCAAGACATTTGGTCCAGCGTCATTATTAACAGCACCTCCTTTCATGCTCAGAGTGTCCTGGTTTGGATGATAAATTACAGATGTATCCTGCTTAAAAGGGAAGTGGCCACCAATCAACCTTTCTGCTAAGACCTACCTTCCTGCTGGTGGTCCTGCCTCCCAGAGACGGGGGCTCCTTCTCTCCATGACACGCATGTCCACACCTCCCCTGGGTCCACACCAGAGGCAGTACTACCCCGTCTACCCTGGCCTGCAGATGCATAGGTTGCATTCCAATGGCACATATTCCTCATTCACCCTATAGCAACTCTTCCCTCTCGTCCCCTGGCCAGGTGTCCTTGGCGGTCCTTGTCCTCAAATCTATTCTAGCTTTCTCCACACTCGCCATTGTTGGGGTCAGACTCCCTCACTGTGCGTTCAGAGCCTTCTTTCTATGAGATGCATCCCTGTTAAGTGTGATGCCTTTATGGAGGGACCACACCTGCTTCCCTCCTCACTGTGTCCCCAGATCTCATGGGGGTCCAATGCGTGGGAAGAGAACAGCAAGGTTTGTTGAGGAGAGGAATGAATGAACACCCTTCTGCGTCTCTGTCCTGCAGGGTACTGCCGCCATTGCCCTTGGTGGTCCCCAGTGCCCACACGGTGCCTAAGACGGTGAGCGACCAGCGGACACCTGCTGGCCCGGCTGACAGCAGCGCCTGGGAAAGGCTTTCTACAGGACCTGAGCTGGGGGCGTGCCCTGCTGTCTGCATTTCAAGCCCACCTACAGACAGAAGCTTCTTCCTTGATCCAGAATAAGCCTGGTATAGTAAGCAGAGCATTGCTTAGCATTAGCAGTCAGAAAACTGGGACTTAAGGATTTTCTCTACTACTTGGGAGCTGAGCAACTTAGGAAAAAAAAATCACTGACAATTTTTAGACCTCAGCTGTAAAACAGTGAGGAAAATATGACTTGATTTACCCCCAGACGACTTACAGAATCATAGCTTCCTATCGCTCACATATAGTGACACAAAGGATGAGGTGCAGGAACCCACGGGTCCTGATTTTCCACCCTGGCTCTCAGCTCATGTGGTCTCCTGCTCGGGGCCTCTTCTCTTCCACACCTGAAGCAAGACCTTTTATCTTTACCTCCCCAGCTCCCATGCCAATGTCGTCTGCGACCGCATGCTCTTCATCCATGCAGGGCTGCAGCTAGCCAGCCCCTCACCACACACCGCTGGCCCCGAGCTTCTGCCTTTGCTGGCTCTTTGGGGGCTGCCGGAGCCACATGCAGGTGTGCAGGCCCCACAGTGTGCAGAGGCCCCGGGCATCACCGGAGTTTAGTATGTCCACACAGACAGAAATCCCCAGTTAGGTCTGAGCTCATTTCCTCCAGCCTAGTAAAAACACCAGGCTTCCAAGGACCCTGTGGTTGGCCTGCTGCGTGTGGAGACTGGGCAGGGCTGCTCCGAGTCACACCCAGGTCCCTGCAGGCCTGGGGCCACACCACATCTCCCCACACTCCAGCCTCTTTCTAATGCACCATAGGGCCTTTCATTACTATAAAAAAATGGAAAATTGTTAATCAAAGCCTTCTTGACAATAATTTTTATTTGGCTTTTCATGCAACACTGTTTCTTTTTTCCCTCATCTTTTGACTTCTCGTTCAATTTCATAAATGGATTATTTATTAAACATATAAACACTGCACAACACAAACTGTGAAGCAGCACTGGAATTTACAAGGAGCAGAATCAGTCTGAGCCCCAGCCCTCCTCGGGCAATGGCCACCCGACCCCGCCGGCGGAGGAGGGCCTGGCAGAGGCAGGAGTCACTGGACTCCCACGGCGCACCTGGGAGCTCTGGCCCCCACAGGCATGGGGACGCATCTGTGCACGGAGCATCTCCATGAACTGAGAGGGTGCTTCATTTATAGATAGCAAACTGCGGCTCAGAGAGGGTTGGAAAACCTCCAGGGTTACCTGGAGGATCAGAGCAGACCCAGGAGCCTGTGTGTTTTTCCATGGTATCCAGGGGCAGTGAGTGACATGGGGAAGGGGGCACAGCTGCCCCAAGGACCCCCACCCTGAGTGATGCACACACCTGCTGCATGTACGAGGTCACAGCACAGCAGCAGCCCTGAAAAGAGAGGCCAGGTATGGCGCGGGCAAAGACATCAAGGCCAAGCCAGTCTAATGCCCCAGCCTCCCAGCAAGTAGCCTGAGGTCTCTGAAACGGCCTTAAAAGGGGGGCAAGTTAGTGTCTTCTGGAGGGAGGGAGGGAGGCCAAGGTGCAGAGGATCCTCAGTGGACTGGAAAAGTCAAGCTCTGGGTTTGAGCCCACGTCACCAAGTTCTCCCCACCCCCAGCAGGGCAGTAGAAAAAGTGTTACCAAAGGTTTGGGGCTGGGAAGGGAATACTTGAAATTTCAGGGTGATTCTTCATAATTCCTGAGGATTTACTCCACAGACCCAGGGAGGTAAGGTAGGCTCACTGGATGGCAGAAAGAAGTTATGCCAGGCTGGCACAGCCCTGGCACACAGGGCCATACATGGGCCAGGTCACCCAGCGGCCTCGCCTGGCCTCGGGCCTGCCTCCGGCCCTCCTGGGATGCTGGCTACTAGCAAGAGGGATGTGTTTGTTCCCCCAGCCCACATTTCCCAGCTTGCCTGGGCCTCCCCAGCTTCCTGGGTTTGCATTTCTGCCTTGCTCCTGAGCTCTGCTAGGCATCTAAGCAGCAGAATCTGTATAAGGAGCTCACCCAGGGCTCTGGGCTGCAAGAGAGCAGAGGCTGCAGTGGTAGCACCCGGGACAGAGACTGAGACGGCTGTGGGGGCAGAGAGGCCCGGAGGCAGAGACCGGCTTGCTGCATGCAGACCCGCCCGGAGGTGGACAGGATTCTAGCACTTGACCCACCACTGTGGGAATAAAGCTGAGTATAAACCCTTTCACCCCAAGAACGTTCCGTTGTCCTTTTTCGGTCTCACCGAATCCAGAGTGGACTTGCCTGGGGCTGAAACCCCTTGAGGAGACATGTGCAGTTTCAGCCAGTGGGACAGGTGATCTGGAGGCATCCTCCTCAGGGAGGCCAGAGTGGGTCTGGAGGCGGGAGCTGGGCAGAAGCCCAAGCAAAGGGGTCCACATGTGGGGGCATTGGAACCACAATCAGGGCTCTTAGTAAGCCCCAGGCCTGAAGTTTAGTTTCAAGGACAGAGCAGGGTTGCAGCCGAAGAGCCTGTACACGGCAAACTCAAAGGGTCCAGGCTTTTGCTGAGGAGAGCTGGTCCCTGGCCCCTGCTGGTGTGCCTGCTGCAGGCTGAGGGTTCCTGTGGGGGGCCCGGCAATTTCCCTGCCTGGCAGCAGAGGGGCTTAAGGATGTATCTGCTGGTAGGAGGAAGGAAGGAAAGAAGGAAGGAGATAAAATGAAGTGTCCCTGTCTTACCAATGGGTTTCAGCCCCAGGCAAGTTCACTATGGATTCAATGAGACCGAAAGTGACAATGGAACATCCTTCGGGTGAAACAGTTTAGACCCAACTTTATTCCCACGGTGGCAGGTCAGTCACTGGAATCCCGTCCACTCAGAGCGAGTGTGCATGCAGCAAGCGGTCTCTGCCTCTGGGCCTCTCTGCCCCCACAGCCATCTCAGTCTCTGTCCTCGGTGCTGCCACCAGCCCAGTCCCTGCTCTCCTGCAGCCATGCCACCCTGTTGCCCACAGCACCAGGCCAAACTCTTGATACAGAGTCAATAGCAACGTACTGCCCACACGTGTGTAGTGAGCTAGCCGACCAGGGCCAGGTGAGAATCCTGGCCATAGGAACCTTCCCTTTATCCACAGTCCCAATCTGGGCACTAGATACTGAAAATCATTTTATAATCGCCCTCTCCTTCAAGTATTTCCCACTGCTCCTCAGCGGGGAGCCCTGCACAGCCGCAGACTAGCAGGACGGTGAGGAGCAGGGGGCTCAAGTGGTCAGCCCAGCCCCCGAGTCAGAGGAGGCAGAAGAGGGCAGAGGGCTAAGGTTATGAGACCCACTCCATCCCTTCCGGAGGCCCTTGGACAAGAGCATGGAGGGCCCATGTGTGTGACAGCGTTTTCAAAAGTGTCACACCCTATTTATAGGATGAAATTTTCAACTGTTTGATGACAAGAATATTTCTAAAAAATAAAACTTCAGAAATATTAAAAAGCCATCTGGTTGAATGTTTGAACTAGAGAAGATTATAACTGAATGACTAAATGACATAGCCTCAAAGATATCCCCTAACTGCCCCCCAGAATGGCTGGGCAGTGTCTCTTGGGCAAACCCATGTGCCTGTACTGTAAATCATGTTATATGTAAAATGAGGACAGAAAAGGTCACAATGAAGCTATAATAAAACCACCCAATTGAAGACACCAGGATCCAGGAAATTTAGGAATTTCTGATAACAGAGCCTCCCCCTAACAATGTAATATACATTTGCAAAGGCTTACTGAAATAGGTACTACGTAAACCACAAAATTAACACATCTTTTCTAATATCAGACATGTTTCTTCATGAGAAAAATCATCTTGTCTGTTCCTGCAGTTCGTGTACTTAAATTTATAACCTCATCAGTAAAGTTCCATATTTTGCCACTCAGGGATTTGTTAAAATTGAATAAATGTCTTTGCTGCTAAAATATAAGAGTAAAAACTAAACATTGACCAGGATGATCTTGATTAGGGGTGTGCCCATCAGGAGAGAGGAAGTATCAGGTCAGGCACCCGAGAGAGCTGAAAATGAGCTAACAAGGGCCTCGGGAAGGCCAGAGGGGCTCCCGGGGGAGGGGGGGCCGGGCGGATCTAATTAATGGCTTTGCAGATGCATCTTGAAATGAAATGTCAACCCATGCCCTGCCTCACAGGAAGCACACTCTGGATTTCCTCGCATGTCCCATTGTTGATGTGGTGAGAAGGCAAAGAGGCATGGGTGCTGCAGGTGCTGGAGATGAACACCCGAGGGCACTGCCCGGAACACGTGGTCTCAGGGGCCGGCATCCACCTGGGTCCTCTTCCCTTTCCTCCCCCTGTGTCCCCTCCCTCTGCTTCTTCTGTTTTAACACCTTTATTGAGATATAATTCACATATTATAAAGTGCACCTAGTTAAATGTAGTATTTGATGGTTTCAGAATACCCACACGTGGATGCAACCTCAGCACAATTCCTCATAGAACATTTTCATCATCCCCAAAAGAAACCCAGCACCCAGTAGCAGCCACTTCCAAATCTCCCCATCACTAGGCAAATACCAATCTCCTTTCTGTCTCTATGGATTTGCCTACTTGGGACATTTCGTATAAATGGAATCATGCAATGTGTGGTCCTCTGTGCCTGCTGTTTCACTGAATGTAAGTTTTCAAGTTTCATCCATGTTGTAGCATGTGCCACTACTTCATTCCTTTTTATTGATAAATAATATTCCATTATATGGATGTTCCACTTTTTATTCATTCATCAGTTGATGAACATTTGGGTAGTTTCCACTTGCTGGCTGTTGTGAATAATTGTGCCATGAAAATTCACATTCAAGGTATTTGTGTGTGTGTCTGTGGACAAATGTTTTTATTTCTCTTGGGTACTGTACTTAGTACAGTTGAATTGCTGTATGTGGCAATTGCTGGTCAGTGATAACTCTGTTTAAATTTGTGAGGAACTGCCAAACTGCTACCTACAACAGTTACTCTATTTTACTAGGAATGTCTGAGGGCTCCTATTTCTTTACAACTTTCACCAACACTTGTTAATTTCCATTTTTTGGATTACAGACATCCTGATGGGTGTGAAATGGTAACTTATTGCGGTTTTGATTTGCATTTCCTTAGTGACCAATGATGTCGAACATCTTTTCATGTGCTCGCTGAAATGTTTATTTAAAGTACATAAAAATATGTATATATATTTTATGAAGAAGTGTCTATTGAAGTCCTTTGCCCAATATTTCACTGGGTTTATCTTTTTGTTGTTGAGTTGTAAGAGTTTGTTATATATTCTCGATGTTAAACTTTTATCTAGTATATTATATACAAATATTTTAACCAATTCTATAGGTTGTTTTTTCACTTCATTGATAATGCCCTTTAAAGCACAAAAGATTTTAATTTTGATGAAGTTAAATGTTAATCTTCACAGTCCTGAAAAGATAGGTCTGCACACTCCCATTTTGTGCTTGTGGAAATAGAAGCACAGAAATATTGCAATGGTTATTCCAAAGTTATACACAAGTAACAGGGTAACATCTCGTCACCTTGGGGCCCCAACGAGGTCTAAGTGTGTGCTCTTGCTATTGTATCACATTGTCTACAGTCAATATTTTTTTTTACAAAGACTAAATATTTTTGCAAGGCACCAGTCTAGCAGAGAGATGGAAATGCCTCCCCCAAATCTGATGCCAAAGGGATGAGACTATCCAATGTTTTCAATGCTAACATCAAACAAGAAATCCAGTGACCAATGTGACAAGCAGAAACAATTCATTGCTTGCACTGAGAGTCATGGTGTTTTACTGTTAGAACTGGTGGAATACAGCTTAGATGGTTTTCTGTGTGTCACCCTGAATTTCTCATTTTTGGCCAAATTTATTAGGGGTGCTAATAAAAACAGATGAAAAGCTCTACACTCTGTTATGCTACAGTAAGGAAAATATAAAAGTATGAGATCACATAAAATAATGGATGCTCAACCTAATGAAAAAGTATAACCTGCTCAAACAGAAGCATAACTACCTAAGAGTCTCTTTGAATTGTCCAATTTAGAGTGTTCATAGCAATTACAAGATAGCTTGCTCTTCCTCACCAGTCTTCTGCAGGAGAATTTCAGAGAACACAGACAGAATGACATGTTGGTTGAATTATGTACTGGTAACGATAGATCATATGTCAGATTTCAGTGGGTCAGCACTGAAGTGATATCCCTACTTCCTTACAGACTGTCTTTGCTCAGCACATGAATAGTTGCATCCAGCTGAAAGATGGCCACTGAGTGGGTAACATGAGCCCAGTATCAGGAGAAACATGGGGACTCTAAATTGAGTCAGAGATCCTGGGCTGAAGGGCATAAATTAAAGTCTCCGACACAGGAGGCAAATGGAAAATGGCTTATGCAAGCCCAAGGAAGGAAAAATTTGATTGTGTAGATGCTCCCACTTGGTCATTGTGTCCAAAGAAAAATGTTAGCTCAGGACTAAAAATCATGCAGCTAGAGAATGAGTATAGTAACCAATTCCCTGTGCAGCTGCCTGGAGGCTGAAAGAAGCTGGTCAATATAACCCAGAGCATGGGCTGGGGAACAGATGTCTGTTACCCCCTTTTGCTGCCCCGACCGTGGGCACCAATGACCATTCTTAAATGAGCACTACTAGAAAGGATTAAAATGAGTCGCAGAAGTTCTTAATGACAACTATAATTCAATAAAGTAAGACAAGAGGCTGCCACTAATTGAAGGCTCCCTAAAGGCTCAGGGCCTTAGTAGCATGTTTTTGATAAGTTATCTCATTTAATTTAATCTTCATAACAACTTCCAAGTAAGGTATTGTTATCCCCTTTTTCTGATTGACAGAGGAGGATGGGAGGTGTTGAGTCTCAGAGCAGCAGGCTACGAAGTTTTACGTGACAAAGCTGAGCCTAAGACCAGCTCTTACAGGTTCCTTCCTCTGTTTCTTGCTTCAGTCTCCTGTCAGCTGCAACCTTATTCTTTCTGACAGGAACCTGACAGGCGTTCATGTGACCTTCATAGCTCAGCCATAACCCAATTAAGGACCTTTACCTTAATTAGTCTAGATATATCATCCTCACATACTAATCAGCCTCCCTGGATACCATCTGCAGCCCCAGAGAGGGGCCCCTATTGGAGGTGGAAAAGGATTGGGTCTAGAAGGACAGAGCCTGGTCTAGAGGACTCTCTGCCACTTGCCGGGCCTTTGTGCACTCAGTTCCCAGAGCTTTGTAAGAACACCATCCTCCCCATCTCACAAGGCCTCTGGGAGGATCTGCTCACGCTTGAATACAACATCTTTTAGACCAAGGGCTCCTCAGGGGAAGCAGCAAGGATCATTTGAACCCAATGACATAAGCAGAGTCTAGGTGCTCGATGAACACCTATTAATTTGAACTAAACTACTGACAGATACAGGGTACTTTTTAAATTAGTATACAAAATAGACTTTTATTGTGAAAATTATAGATTCATATAAATGCAATAATCAAAACAGTTCCAACACCCCAAAAAACTCCCTTGTGCCACTCCTGGAAGTCACAGCTCCTTTCTTTGCCTAACTACCAATCTGTTTCCTGTCACTATAGTTTTGTCTTTCTGAGACTGTCATGTAAATGAAATAGTACAATACGTAACATTTTGAGACTGGTTTCCTTATCATGATGTCTCTGAGAGTCATCCAACTATTTTATGTATCAATAGTTTATTCCTTTGTGTTACTTTGTAGTAGTCATGGTATGGATATAACACCATTTGCTCTCCCAGTCATTAGTTGGAGGATGGTTAGCTGTTTGCAGATGATGGTGATTATGAGTAGAGATACTATAAGCATTTGTGTGAACTGAATTATTAGTTAACTTGTGTAAATAGCTACAAGTGTGATTGTTGGGTCATATGATAAATGTATGTTTAATTTCATAAGAAACCTCCATACCATTTTCCATAGTGGCCACACAAATTTACATTCCTACCAACAGTGCATGAGGGTTCCCTTTTCTCCACATCTTCACCAACACTTGTCATTTCTTGTGTTTGTTATACTAGCCATTCTGACTGGTGGACGGTGGTATCTCACTGTGGCTTCGATTTGCGTTTCCCTGATTAGTGATACTGAACATCTTTTCATGTACCTGTTGGCCACCTGAATGTCTTCTTTGGAAAAACATCTACTCAGATTGTCTGCCTATTTTTTTAATCATATCTTCCTCCCTCAAGTTGTAGGAGTTCTATATATTTTTGTATATCAGCTACCTATCAGATCTGTTCTTTGCAAACATTTTGTTACCTTTGGTAGGTCACCTTTTCATTTTGTTGCTAATTTCCTTCTCTCCAAAAGCTATTGAGTTTGATGGAGTTCCACTTGGTTTCTTTTGTTGCCTTTGCTTTTGGTGCCAAATCCAAAAAGTCTTTGCCAAAACCCATGTCAGAGAGCTTACCCCCTATGTCTTCTTCTAGGAGTTGTGTGGTTTCAGGTCTTACATTCATCTTTAATCCATTTTGAGTTAGTTTATGTGTGTGGTGTAAGACAGTGGTCCTGTTTCATTCTTTTGCGTGTAGCACCCTAATTTTCCAAAGCACCATTTATTGAAGTGACTGCCCTTTCCCCATTGTATATCCTTGCTTCCTTTGTCATAAATAAATTGACCATTTATGTATGGGCTTATTTCTGGGCTTTCTGTTCTGTTTCATAGACCAATGTGTCTGTTTGCATGCCAATACCACACTGTTTTCATTATTACAGGTTGGTTTGAAATCAGGGTGTGTAATGCTCCAGCTGTAGTCATCTTTTTCAGAATAGCTTTGGCCATTCAGGGTCTTTTACAGATCCACTGAAATTTTGATAGCAATTGTTTGAATCTGTAAATTGTTTGGGGTTGTATGGACATTTAAAAACATTAATTCTTCTAGTCCTTGAGCACAGAATATCCTTCCATTTATTTGTGTCTTCTTCAATTTCTTTCATCAGTGTCTTACAGCTTTCAGTATATACACCTTTCACCTCCTTGGTTAAGTTTATTTCTAGGTATTTTATTCTTATGGATGCAATTGTAAATGCGGTTGTTTTCAGGAATTTTGCTTTTATGATAGAACTATTAATGTTATAAGGTTCCATCTAAACACTGCTTTTGCTGCATCACACAAGTATTTGATTTTTTTGTTAATTTTTGTTCAGTCCAAAATAGTTTCTAATTTTCCTTGAGAATTCCTCTTTGATCAATGAATTGTTTATAAGAATATTGTTTAATTTCCACATGTTAGGAGATATTACTACTATCATTCTCTATTTGATTTTTAGCCTAATTTCTTTATGGTCAGAGAGTAGATTTTTGCATGATTTCAGTCTTTCCACATTTTTAATGTTTATTTTATATCTAGGTTGTGGTTACCTGGGTGAGTGGTACAGGAGTATTTGAAAAAGAATGTGTACTCTGCCACAATTAGATGGAGAGTTCTGTCAATATAAATCAGATTTAACTGGTTAATAATGACATGAAGTCCTTCTATACCCTTGCT
The DNA here is from genome assembly GCA_032199065.1 of Smutsia gigantea. Lineage (NCBI taxonomy): Eukaryota > Metazoa > Chordata > Mammalia > Pholidota > Manidae > Smutsia > Smutsia gigantea. The sequence goes on from JAVSCE010006741.1 coordinate 234,782, forward strand.
GATTTTCTATACCAATTTCTAGCAATTACTGAGAGAGGGGGATTGAAGTCTCCAAGTATCATTGTGAGTTTGTCTACTCCTTTCAGTTCTGTCAGCTCTCGCTGCACGCATTTTCCACTTTATTTTTAGGTGATCATGCATTTCAGACTGCTGTGTCTTCTCGGCCTTTTGATGGTAATTTCTCCTCTGTCTCTGATAATTTTATTTGCCATGAACTCTAATTTGACTTATATGGTCATTGCAGCCTTGTTGATTAGTGTTTGCATGGTATTTATTTTTCCACCCCTTTACCTTTTTTTTACTGCAGTAAATATACATACCATAAAATTTGCCATTTTAACCATTTTTAAGTACACACTTCCGTGACATTAAGCACATTCACACTGTTGTGCGACCATTACCACCAACCATCTCCAGAACTTTTCAACTTCCCAAAATGAAACTCTGTACCCATTAAGCAATAATTCTCCATTTTCTTCTTCCTCTAGCCCCTGACAGCCACTGTTCTATTTTCTCTTTGAATTTGACAGCTATAAATACCTCATGTGAGTCATGAGGCCCTTATAGAAGCACACACACACACTATTCATTCTTTCATGACTGGCTTATTTCAGTTAGCATAAGGTCTTCAAGGTTCATACATGTTGCATGTGTCAGAATTTCCTTAATTCTGAAGGCTAAGTAATATCCCATTGAATGCATATACCAGAATTTGGTTATCAGATCCTTCACTGATGGGCAGTTGGATCATTTCCACCTTTTAGATATTGTAAATGTCTCTATGAACACTGGTGTATGAATGCCTGTTTTAGACCCTGCATCCCATCCTTTTGGGTGGGTAACCAGTAGTGACACTGCTGGACTGTTTGGTAATTCTATGTTTAATGCATCTGAGGAATTTCTATACAGTCTTCCACAGTGGCTGCATCACTTTACATTCTCATCAGCAATGCCCAAGGGTCCCAACTTTCCACATCCTTTTGAACACTTGCTATTTTCTGCTTGTTTTTTATATAATAGCCGTCCTACACTTAACACACATCCACGCGCTGTCTGCCTTCTTTCATCTCCTGGTGCTGTTTCTTTCTCTCCCTGCCCTACGAAACTGTGGCCTCCACTCCGCCTCTCTTCATCCAGCACTTGGTATATAGAAGGACTCAATGAACATTTGGTGAATGAGGTGATGCCCGTGAGAGTGAGTGGGTTAATAGTGTTTCTAGCTCACTCCATTGCCACCTTGTTTATCCCCATTTTCCTGGTATGTTTTATGTCCCAGTACGTGCATTCTGGTGGTGGTGTGTGACACCGTGTTCTATGAATGCCGATTAGGCCGAGTTGATCGATAATGCTGAACAGATGAGCTACATCGTTACTGGTGTCAGATGCTGGATAGATCAGTTACTGATAGAAAGGTGTTGAAATCATCAACTATCACAGTAGATTCATCTATTTCTACTTTCAGTTCTACACATTTTTACTTCACGTATTTTAACCATCTGTTTTGGGGCATATACACATTTAGAATTATTATGTCTTTGTAGATAACTGATGCATTTATCATTATGTAATTATCCTCTTGATGTCTAATACTTTTTCTCATTCTGAAGTTGGCTTTGTGCAGAGTTAATATATCTACTTTAGTTTTCTTTTTATTAGTGTGAGCCCAGTATAGCCTTGTCCATCCACTTTCTTTTTATAATCTGTAACAACCCTTATATTTATAGTAAGTCTCTTAATGACTGTCAGTATTTAGATCCTTTTTATTTTTTATGCATTCTGAAAATCTTTGTCTTTTAATTGGTATATTTAGACAATTCACATTTAAAGTGGTTATTGATGTGGTTGGACAGACATTCATCATGGTGGTAATTGTTTAATATGTGTTGAATCTGTTCTTTGTTTCCTTTATTTTCCTATTTTCCCTGTCTTCTCTGGTTTTAATTGAGCATATTTTATGATCTCATTTTGTCTCCTCTAGCAGCATGTCAATTACACTTTTAAAAAATTAGTGATTGTTCGAGAGTTTGAAGTATATGTTTTTAAACCAGTCTAAGTCCATGTTCACAGTATTATACCTCTTGATGGGCAGGGCAGGTACTTTTTCACAAGGTGTTCCCAGTTACTCCGTCCCACCTGTTATGACACTGGCTTCATTCATTTCACTTATTTGCATGCTATCATCACCTAATATTTGTTACCGTCACTTTAAACAATATCTTTAATTCAGTGAAAGATAAAAAATATTTTATTTTACCATCACTTATTTCTTCCCCAACACTCTTCCTTTCTTTACGTAGATCTGCGTTCCTGATCTTGCAGATCTATATCATATCCTTATCCCAGAAATACTTATTCGAGCACTCCTCAAGGGTAGATCTGCTGGTGATGAAGTCCCTTAGTTTTTGTTATGCCTTCTGGCATGACTTGTGAATTTTAACTGAAAGCTGACATGATGTATCAAGTCATAGGAACTAAGGTAAACAGGCCATTAGTGCAAGACGTCTGTTCATCTGGCTACAAGTTTAACTATGTTTTAGTTTGCTGTAATTCAGGTGCTCCAAGTTTCCAACGCTTCTCCTGTTCTTTTCTCTCTCCCTGTTGGCTTTGCACTTCCCCAAATGCTCCTCCCCATAGTCCGCACCTCACAGCTCTTTTAGCTACGACCCTATCTTTTTATACTTAGCTCTGTTGGTGGAAAGGTGTGGGAAAAGGATGTGTTCTAGGATCTCATGATCCCATCCTGGGCTTTCCATGGACTTGTGCCTCTGCACTGGACCTCCAAGTGTTCTTGAGTTAGGTAGGGAGGCTAGAGGGGGCTGGAGTGGGAGAAATGCCTTTCCTGAAGACAGGACGGGCTCTAGTACCTCTTCCCCTACATTAAGTTGAACCATCTGGGCATATTTCCCAGCATTACTCTTCCCCTTGTGCTATCAGAACCATTAGAGTCTTTTTCTTGGATCTTCTCCATGAGAACATGGTGCCTTCCTGGAGGTAGAACCTGCAGAAGTGTGGGACCCTTAGGACTGCAGCCCCCAGGAGTTTGTTACTCCAACACTGTCGAAACCCAGCCTCCGGGGCTTTGTCAAAGCTGCCATTTAAGTGAGCCCTGTCACTTTATGGCTCTAGCAGCTGCTGTCCGGGTCAGTAGGTCTGGGCTGTGACTCTGGGTGTGTCGTCTCCCTTACAGTGTGGGAGTGAACTAGGCTCTCAGGCCACCATCAGGGCACAGGAGAGCAGCCTTCTCTGTGGTCTCTCTTTAAATTTTTAAAAACGTTTTGTTTATTGGTAGGTACGTGCACTCACGTTACATGAACAGAATAGCATAGCAGGTGTGCTTTGGGATGGCCCCCGCCATCTGCTCGGTTCTCCTCACCATCACTCATGGGATCCACGACTGGATGCTTCTTACAGATCCTTCGGCCTCCTTTTTGTACACGCCAGGAAATTAATAGTATTTCTTAATACTCTTGGTCATTTAAATGAATATAGCACATTGTAAATCCATTCTGATGCCCACTCTTTTCACCTGATCAATATCTCTTGGAGATCTTCTCATATTAGTTCAGGGAAAGAAACCCTGTTTCTTGCTATAGCTGCAGAAATCCCGTTGTATAAATACACTGTCTCATTACATAAGGGTTGTTTCCGATGTTTTGCTAGAACAAACTGCTTTAATTAATAACCTTGTATATGTGTCCTTTTGAGAACACACATGCATAGGGTAGGATAAATTCTCAAAAATGGCACTGCAGATGAACAATATCCCACCTGCACCTCTGTTTAAATATTGCCAAGCTGTCCTCCATAGAGTGGCACTGTTTTTTTATTCCCACTGACAGTGTGTAAGGGTGAGTACCTTGTTCCCACAGGCGCCCCTAGTCAGAGGCTGCATTCTTCAGAGAGGACCTACCCCACCCCCTAGAGTGGGATAGGTCAGAGGAAGTGCCGTCCTTGCCCATCTCCAGCTCACCAACTTGACTGCCATTTGCTGATTTCCTCCTGCAACTGCCAGAGGTGTTGGGTGGAGCCCTGCAAACCATCCCAGGTGTGCTGCGCCTCCACGGGAAGAAGCAAGAGGGCGACCTCACACAGACGGAGACTGACACCATCTCAGCTCTATTTTTGAGTCCAGATATGAGTCAATAGGACATAGCTCTTACCTCCCAACTGCACAAGGGAGCCCAGGCCTCCTTTTCTAAATTTTGTTGGGATCCAACCCTTTATCAACCACCGAGATGTGTTTTCTGAGTCCTCCCGCCATCTCCTGACCCATCACCCCGAAGACTGTCGTGTCTTGCCTTTATGCCTTTTCAACTTTGTGTCTTCTAAAAATAGCAACAGTCTTTTACTCAAGGCTTACAGTGCACCAAGGGCTATATGGACAGCTCAGTGAGAATGATTTAGGCATGTGTCTGAGTTTGGGAAAAAATATTCTTATTTTACAAACATTAAAACTGAGCTCAGAGAGTTAAGTGGCTAGAGGTCTTACTGCTCCCAAACTGCAGACTTGGAAACCTAACCTGCCTGATGAGCTGTCACTCATTATGCAATTTTGATGCCAGATCCAGGCACAGGACACTGTCTTCACATATTCAACTGAAACCCCATCTTCAATGCCCAGGATTCCTGAGGTTTATGTGTACTCGACTCCAAAGTGCCTGACTTTGATTCCCCACTGTCTTCCCTAAAAAAAAGGCAATACTGTTGTCTTAAACAGTAAGCTTTACTCCTGAAAAGCACAAAAGAATGAAGGCGATGACTAGCTGGTATGGAAGTTGAAATACATACCCGAGTCACTGAATGAGCTTTATGCTGCCTGGCAGCAGAGCAGGAGTTCCCAGGACCTGCTCACTGTGAGGAGGGGCTCTCGTGGGGGGTGTGATATCCGTGGAGAGGTGCTGCGGGAATGGTAAAACATGGCTCAGGACGAGCAGGTCAGGGCTCCCTTTGGCCACATCGGCAGTTTGGCACCCACTCTCACTGACTCCTGCTTCACAGCAGCTGGATGGAACGTGACCGCGGGGCACTGGGCAGAGTAGCAGCAAGGCCAGTGGAGAAGTCACCAATGACTGACGCGCTGAGCAGCTCTAGCCGGGCCCACAGGGGGACACAGCTTCACCACCGGGTTCCAGCAAGTCGTTTTCCCGAAGGAGTGACTGCGCTCCTGTCTGGCCCTGTTTCTGCCTCTACCCCCTCACAACCAGCACTACTGGTATGTCTGCATATACAACTGCAGTTCTCAAAATAATTGTCATGCCGCACATCAGTTTTAGGGCGGTGATATGGAGGAGGGCCAGGAACCTGCCTACTTTATACTCTCGAAGTTTCATAAATCTCTCATATTCAGCCTGGTACAAATCTGGGTTATGACTATTAATGTTCCTGGGGCTGTAAGAAACCTCTCAGATTTATTGTTAGCCATATCTGCAAACCAGTTCTGACAAAAGAGTGAAACCTAATTGAGTCAGGCTGGCCTCTTGTTCTGTTGTGTCTGAGGGTTATACACATATGCATGAGTTTTGAAGAAAATAGGACAGCTGAATTGATTCAGACCCATGAAGGAGAAACAGCCCACTTTGCACCTGTGCTTTCTCGTCTGTCAGCGCTAAATGTTCTTTGCACAGATTTTTTTTCTTTTTTCCCCCTTATGCACTTTTATGTTGAGTTAAGCTGACCCCAGGAAAAGCCATTATCTTGGCCTCCTGAGATCCTCTTGGTAGGGACAGAGTATTAGGCAAATGACACCTCAGGCACTTGCACGGTCAGAATTTTGGGGCTATCCACAGCTGGCATTTCGTGAAGAGCTCACTGTTTAGGAAAAATGCTGGGCTTTGTAAGTCCCAAGATGTGGCCCGTGTTGTGTCTCCATGTTAGTGACCATAATCCTACAGTGCAATGTATTAATAACCGAGCAGATATCTGGCAGGATAGAAGAAGAAGGGTTTCATGAAATAACCTCCCTTCCTTGAATCAGGAAGGAGCTGCCCCTTGGACGCAGTCTTTGCAGACAGGCAGCCTCCTGTAACAGAATGTGTATGGTTCTTAGGGCTCCCACTGGCCCTGCACCCAAAATTAGTATCCGTCACTACCCCCTGTGCAAACCTAGGCAAAGGGCTGCTATCCCATGAGCTCGCTGTTCTCATCTATGAAATCAGAAGAACTGTGCCTGCCTCTTGGGGCTACTATGAGGATTAATGTGATTATGCGTGCACTGTACCTGAAACAGACAGGGTTCCTTGGGCAACATGCCCACCATGGTGCCGGTGGCCTGAAAACTAGGGCATGGATTCTTGAGCTCATGATCTCTCCCACCTGCTGGGGCTGACACCCTGATAAAAGGTCTCCCTCCATCCCAGTCTGAACCCTTCAGGGTATCCACCCTACCATCACACCAGGAAAACCAAACACAATTTCATTTTTCTTACCATATTGAAAAGAAGGTTTCCAAACCCAAGTTCTAGTTCAGTGGGGAAATATTCTGTAGTTGATTAGTGATGTCTGCCCTGGTCAAATGGGGAGTGAAATGGTGATGTGTGCTTTTACCAATCCCTGAGTGATACAGTGATTTCCTTAAAGCTAGAGTGTGTATTAGTCATCCTGGCATCTTCAGTTCCCAGCACAAGGCCTAGCATGGAAAATGTATCATCCTTATCAGTGGATATGACCATCTTGAGTTTGCTGAGTTGAGTTATCCAATAAAGTCCCAGCAGGTGTCTGGTAGACCTGCCATCTACAGTTATGATCACGGCCAACCAGAGACTGAAAATCAGGGAGGAATTCCCTAGTGGAAGATGAAAAAAATAGCAGGAATGAGGACAAAAATCTAAGGAAACAGAGGGCAAAGATCAGAGACACAGCTGGGCAGGTGCAGGTGTGGGTCACCAACCAGGCAACGCCAAGGACCCTTCAGTCCAGGGCACTGGTGTGCCTCAGTGCCCACCAGAGCACAGGGCAGTCTCCTGGTTATACATCAGCCTCCCCATATGGACTGTAAGCCTCTCGAGCACAGAGTCTCCGTTTTCTCATGTCTGTGTTCTCGGGCCCAGCACAGGGAGTTCAAGGAATGCTCTTGGATAAATGAATAGATGAATGTCATAGATAGCAGGGAACTGTTCCTCATCCAGCTGCCTGATGACCCAGGATGGCCTCCCCACAGGCATCAGGACCTCAGGCAGAGGCCAAGGAGACTCCATCTCTGCAGACCCTAGGTATAGCCCAGGGCCAGATGGCTACCCAATGGGTACTCAGGACGGGGGCCAGCCACAGGGGCCATGGGACTTAAGGTAACTATATGCTGGAAGATTCATACACCTGAAGTGGAGTTAGGACTAGGGCAAGGGACAGATGTTTGCAGTACCCTGCCCACTGCATGGCAGTCTGTCACTCTGTCCGCAGTCTTCAAACTCAGACCCTTCCCTCCTGTCGTCCTTGCTCTGTCCCCACGGGGCCAGGACAGCAAGACTAGGATGTGGAGAGTGGAGCAGTCAGTTTGAACCCCAGCTTGACCCTCAACAAATCATGGAGTTTTTACCATGCTTGGCCTTCCTGTGTCTTGATTTCTTCATCTGTAAACTGTACGTAATAGCATTTTATGGCTCAATGTCAAGATCAAAAGAAGTAACACAAATGACTTCCGGGAAGATGGCGGCGTGAGCAGGGCAGCAGAAATCTCCTCCCAACACTATATTTATCTAAGAAAATACAGCAAATACAACTATTCCTAAAAGAGAGACCAGAATACACAGGAAAGCGCACAGCATGTAGCTACACCTGAGAGGACTCGGCACCCCAAGAGGCGGGTAAGATATGGAGCCGCGACCCAGCGGGACGCAAGCACTCACCCACCCAGCGCACCGGCGGGAGGAGAGGATTCAGAGCCGGGAGGGAGTGGAGGCACACCCCGCGAAGTAGCCAGCCCTGGTGATCTGCGCAGGAAGCGCTGACACACACAGCGCAGTATAGTGGAGACTGGAGAAACAGAGGGGGCAGGATCTGAGCAGGGAGCGCGCCAGGGTGCTTGCAGCCGGCTCCCGGGAAGGAAAAAAAAAAAAAAAAGAAAGCGCGCACTTTCTTCAGTGGTCTTAAAGAGACAGAAGCCCAGCAGAGGAGTCGGATTGCCCCGGCACACTCAGCCCAGCAGGCTGGGAGTCCTGGGGAGTTTCGGACCCCTTAGCTGGCGATGGGAAAGGGTGGCCGCACATCGACTTCCCACAGATATTAACAGCCTCCCATTCATTCCCACCCCGGCCAGAGCTATAAAGGGCCCTGTGGAGCGGCACAGCCATGGCTGCAGAATAGTGGGGCAACAGCGCCACCTACAGCATCCCCACAGAATCTACTACCGGTGGGTGTTTTTTTTGTTGTTGTTGTTTGTTTGTTTTGTTTTTTTTCTTTTGTTTTTTGTTTCTTCTTTTCTTTCTTTCTTTCTTTTTTATTTTCCTCTTTTTAAAGCCTTAAAGAGCCCAGCTGACATATGTGGCAACTACGAGCAACCACTTCTATAGCCATGAAAAGACAGAGGTATATGGTCCGGACTAAAATCAACCAGACAACCCAAGAGAGGGAGGCTGAAGGGATGGAAATGCACAGTCTTCCTGAAAAAGAATTCAGAATAAAAGTCATAACCATGCTGATGATCTACAGAGAAATGTGCACGAGCTGAGGGAGGAAGTGAGGGAAGTGAGGAAAGACAATGCAGAAATCAGACAAGCGATTGCCAGGCTTAACAGCAGACTGGATGAGATGCAAGAGACTGTTAATGCAATAGAAATCAGAGAACAGGAATACAGAGAAGCTGAGGCAGAGAGAGATAAAAGGATCTCTAGGAATGAAAGAATATTAAGAGAACTGTGTGACCAATCCAAACGGAACAATATTCGCATTATAGGAGTACCAGAGGAAGAAGAGAGAGAAAAAGGGATAGAAAGTGTCTTTGAAGAAATAATTGCTGAAAACTTTCCCTCGCTGGGGAAGGAAATAGTCTAGCAGTCCACGGAAGCCCACAGATCTCACAACACAAGGGACGCAAGGAACACAACACCAAGACACATAATAATTAAGATGGCAAAGATCAAAGATAAAGACAGAGTATTAAAGGCAGCTAGAGAGAGAAAAAAGATCACCTTCAAAGGAAAACCCATCAGACTATCATCAGACTTCTCGACAGAAACCTTACAGGCCAGAAGAGAATGGCATGATATATTTAACATTATGAAATAGAAGGGCCTCGAACCAAGAATATTGTATCCAGCATGATTATCATTTAAATATGACGGAGGGATTAAACAATTTCCAGACAAATGAAAGTTGAGAGAGTTTGCTTCTCATAAACCACCACTACAGGATATCTTAAACGGACTGCTCTGGGAGGAAGCACCCCTAAGGCTAAAAAGATGTCCCCAGAGAAAATAAAATCATAGCAAAGAAAGCAGACCATCCAAATACTAACTAAAGGCAAAGAATAAAACACCTAGTATATAAAGAATGGAGGAGGAAGAATAAGAAGGGAGAGAAATAAAGAAACATCAGGCAGTGTTTACAATAACTTAATAAGAAAGTTAAGTTAGATTGTTAGACAGTAAAGAAGCAACCCTTGAACCTTTGGTAACCAAGAATCTAAAGCCAGCAATGGCAATAAGTACATATCTATCAATAATCACCCTAAATGTAAATGGACTGAATGCACCAATCAAAAGACACAGAGTAACAGAATGGATAAAAAAGCAAGACCCATCTATATGCTGCTTACAAAAGACTCACCTCAAACCCAAAGATCTACACAGACTAAAAGTGAAGGGACGGAAAAAGATATTTCATGCAAACAACAAAGAGAAAAAAGCAGGTGTTGCAGTACTTGTATCAGACAAAATAGACTTGAAAATGAAGAAGGTAGCAAGAGATAAAGAAGGACATTACATAATGATAAAGGGGTCAATCCAACAAGAAGATATAACCATTATAAATATATATGCACCCAACACAGGAGCACCAGCATATGTGAAACAAATACTAACAGAATTAAAGGAGGAAATAGACAGCAATACATTCATTTTAGGAGACTTCAACACACCACTCACTCCAAAGGACAGATCAACGAGACTGAAAATAAGAAAAGACACAGAGGCACTGAACAACACACTAGAACAGATGGACCTAACAGACATCTACAGAACTCTGCACCCAAAAGCAACAGGATACACATTCTTCTCAAGTGCACATGGAACATTTTCCAGAATAGACCACATACTAGGCCACAAAAAGAACCTCAGTAAATTTAAAAATATTGAAATCCTACCAAACAACTTCTCAGATCACAAAGGTATAAAACTAGAAATAAATTTTAGAAAGAAACCAAAAAGGCTCACAAATACATGGAGACTTAACAACATTCTCCTAATTAATCAATGGGTTAATGACCAAATCAAAACAGAAATCAAAGAATATATGGAGACTAATGACAGCAACAACACAAAGCCACAATTTCTTTGGGACGCAGCAAAGGCAGTTCTAAGAGGAAAGTATATTACAGTCCAGGCCTATTTAAAGAAGGAAGAACATTTTCAAATGAATAGTCTAAAGACACAATTACTGAATTGAAAAAGAAGAACAAAGGAGGCCCAAAGTCACCAGAAGGAGGGACATAATAAAGATCAGAGAAGAAATAAATAAAATTGAGAAGAATAAAACAATAGAAAAAAATCAATGAAACCAAGAGCTGGTTCTTTGAAAAAATAAACAAAATAGATAAACCCCTAGCCAGACTCATTAAGAGAAAAAGAGAATCTACACACATAAACAGAATCAGAAATGAGAAAGGAAAAATAACGACGGACCCCACAGAAATACAAAGAATTATAAGAGAATATTATGAAAATCTATATGCTAACAAGCTGAAAAACCTAGAAGAAATGGACAACTTCTTAGAAAAATACAACCTTCCAAGACTGACCAAGCAAGAAACAGAAAAACTAAACAGACCAATCACCAGCAACGAAATTGAATTGGTAATCAAAAAACTACCCAAGAACAAAACCCCCGGGCCTGATGGATTCACCTCTGAATTCTACCAGACATAGAGAGAAGAAATAACACTCATTCTCCTTAAAGTTTTCCAAAAAATAGAAGAGGAGGGAATACTTCCAAACTCATTCTATGAAGCCAGCATCACTCTAATACCAAAACCGGGCAAAGACCTCACCAAAAAAGAAAATTACAGACCAATATCCCTGATGAACGTAGATGCAAAAATACTCAACAAAATATTAGCAAACCAAATTCAAAAATACATCAAGAGGATCATACACCATGATCAAGTGGGATTCATCCCAGGGATGCAAGGATGGTACAACATTCGAAAATCCATCAACATCATCCACCACATCAACAAAAAGAAGAACAAAAACCACATGATCATCTCCATAGATGCTGAAAAAGCATTTGACAAAATTCAGCATCCATTCCTGATTAAAACTCTCAACAAAATGGGTATAGAGGGCAAGTACCTCAACATCATAAAGGCCATATATGACAAACCCACAGCTAACATCATACTTAACAGCGAGACGCTGAAAGCTTTTCATCTAAGATCGGGAACAAGACAGGGATGCCCACTCTCTCCACGGTTATTCAACATAGTACTGGGGGTCCTAGCCACGGCAATCAGACAAAACAAAGACATACAAGGCATCCAGATTGGTAAAGAAGAAGTCAAATTATCACTATTTGCAGATGACATGATACTGTACATAAAAAAACCCTAAAGACTCCACTCGAAAACTACTAGAACTAATACCTGAATTCAGCAAAGTTGCAGAATACAAAATTAACACACAGAAATCTGTTGCTTTCCTATACACTAATGATGAACTAACAGAGAAATCAGAAAAACAATTCCATTCACAATTGCATTAAAAGAAGAAAATACCTAGGAATAAACCTAACGAAGGAAGTGAAAGACCTATACCCTGAAAAATACAAGACACTCCTAATAGAAATTAAAGAGGACACTAACAAATTGAAATTCATCCCTTGCTCTTGGCTAGGCAGAATAAATATTGTCAAAATGGCTATACTACCTAAAGCAATCTACAGATTCAATGCATCCCTATCAAACTACCAACAGCTTTCTTCAATGAACTGGAACAAATAATTCTAAAATTCATATGGAACCACAAAAGACCCCGAATAGCCAAAGCAATCCTGAGAAGGAGGAATAAAACAGGGGAATTACGCTCCCTGGCTTCAAGCTCTACTGCAAAGCCACAGTAATCAGGACAATTTGGTATTGGCACAAAACAGACCCACAGACCAGTGGAACAGAATAGAAAATCCAAACGTCAACCCAAACATATACAGTCAATTAATATTTGATAAAGGAGCCTTGGATATACACTGGGGAGATGACAGCCTCTTCAGCAGCTGGTGTTGGAAAAACTGGACAGCTACATGTAAGAGAATGAAACTGGACTACTGTCTAGCCCCATACACAAAGGTAAACTCAAGGTGGATCAAAGACCTGAATGTAAGTCATGAAACCATAAAACTCTTAGAAAAAACATAGACAAAATCTCTTGGACATAAACATGAGCGACTTCTTCATGAACATATCTCCCTGGGCAAGGGAAACAAAAGCAAAAATGAACAAGTGGAACTATATCAAGCTGAAAAGCTTCTGTACAGCAAAGGACACCATCAGTAGAACAAAAAGACATCCTACAGTATGGGAGAATATATTCATAAATGACATGTCTGATAAGGGGTTGACATCCAAAATATGTATAGAACTCACGCACCTTAACAAACAAAAAGCAAATAAGCCAATTAAGAAATGGGCAGAGGACATGAATAGACACTTCTCTAAAGAAATTCAGATGGCCAACAGGCACATGAAAAGATGCTCCACATTGCTAATCATCAGAGAAATGCAGATTAAAACCACAATGAGATATCACCTCACACCAGTGAGGATGGCCAACATCCAAAACACAAACAACAACAAATGTTGGCGAGGATGTGGAGAAAAGGGAACCCTCCTACACTGCTGGTGGGACTGCAAATTAGTTCAACCATTGTGGAAAGCAGTATGGAGGTTCCTCAAAAAACTCAAAATAGAAATACCATTTGACCTAGGAATTCCACTCCTAGGAATTTACCCTAAGACTGCAGCAGCCCAGTTTAAAAAAGACATATGCACCCCTATATTTATCGCAGCACTATTTACAATAGCCAAGAAACGGAAGCAACCTAAGTGTCCATCAGTAGATGAATGGATAAAGAAAAAGTGGTACATATACACAGTGGAATATTATTCAGCCATGAGAAGAAAAGAAATCCTACCATTTGCAACAACATGGTTGGAGCCAGAGGGTATTATGCTCAGTGAAATAAGCCAAGCCGAAAAAGACAAGTATCAAATGAATTCACTCATATGTGGACTATAAGAACCAAGAAAAAAACTGAAGGAACAAAACAGCAGCAGACTCACAGAACCGAAGAATGGACTAACAGTCACCAAAGGGAATGGAACTGAGGAGGATGGGTGGGAAAGGAGGGAAAGGGGGAAAAGGGGCATTACGATTAGCCGATGTAACATTGGGGGGGGGTGCAGGGAGGGCAGTACAACTCAGAGAAGACAAGTAGTAATTCCATAGCATCTCACTATGCTGATGGACAGTGACTGTAATGGGGTTGGTGGGGAGGACCTGATGAAGGGGTAGTTTAATAACCATAATATTGCCCATGTTATTGTAGATTAATGATACCAAAATAAATTATATTAAAAAAATCAACCAAAAAAAAAGAAGTAACACAAACTAAATATCTGGAATGGAGTAGGTTCTGGATACGGGCAGTGACTTTTGATGCCACCATGAAGCTGTCTTCACACCACAATGCTGGTCATTAGATTCTCAGGAGCCTCGGTTTCCTTATCTCTAAAAGAGGTCACCCAACTCCTTTTTCAGCATTATCATTGTGTTCTTAAGAATAAATGTGGCGTAAACAAAAATAACACAGTATCTAACCTGCCAGGTGATACAGCGGCCTTCCCACAACCATCCGGGTTACCTTAGACCCTGTGCCCATCTGAGCTGATCACAAACCGAGATGCAAAGGAGCAAATGACCAGCCTGAGTCATACAATGGAAGCATTAAATAATCTACACCTGAAAGGTTTTTAGAGGTCAGCCATTTTATATTTATGCATAATATACCCGGTGAATAATACGTACTAAACAGACTTATAGACTAGTTGGTAATGAGATTCGTAATAGTCAACAAACTGTGTATATCCTTTTAAAATTACAATTAGACATTTTAAAACCTCAGACTCAGGAGTAAGTCTTCTACTATGATGATCATTTCTAACTGATAAAGAAACAATAAATAAAACTTGTGAGCTGGAGAAGCGGGGCCTAGAGGGGCTAGCCTTCACCTCACATAGTGTAATCCTCAGGCAGCCCTGCAAGACAGGAATGGTCATTTTTAATTGCCAGATGGGATCACTAATTGCCTTTGCCTGAAAGGACACGTGCAAGTTGCAATCTAGGCTTTTGTACCCCAAATATCTGATGTTGTCCATTAAGCTTCAATGTTTCCAACTCAAAATGGCATTAATCTTCTGATTCATGGGCTGAGTGTTGGCTGATATTAAGGAATGATTGTTAATTCTGTTAGGAGCTATGCTGGCCTTGTGATTGCTTTGGTAAGGGGACCAGGGGCAAGTCCCTCTCTGGATGTCCCTTCTGGGGATGTTACTGGTGAAATATTGCCACACAGGGTCTTCCTGTGGCTTCTGTTTGGGTCAGCCATGGGAGGCAGGCTCAGGAGATCTCAGGCCTGAAGGAGGTGGCACTGGCCCCCCAGTCACTCCCTGTTGGGGTTGGTAGGCATGCACACCTCTCATCCAGGGATCCAGGTGGCGCCCTTCTTCCATGATGGTCAGGGTTGGGACCCCACCTTGCCTCCTGCCCTTCCAGGAGGGGTCTGTTATGGTGCCCCAATTTCCCTCAGCTATGAGGTATTCCCATAAGCCTCCCACACCCAGAAAGAAAATCTTTAATAAACTCTCAGCGACACCCTCCAGAGTGGCTTTCTTCTATTCCTTTTCAGCTCTCTTTCTTGCTAGGAAAAAACAAAAGACGACAAAGAGGAGGGTGGTAAATGATCATCAATGAGACAAGATTTGCTTCATGTTGCTTGTGTTGAAGAGGGACATGGGGACCCATAACAAGAGTCTCTCTACTTTTTGATTCATCTGAAATTTTTCTTTTTTGCTTAAGTCATGGGGGTGCAAAGTACAGCATAGGAAATATAGTCAATAATATCATAATAACTTTGTATGGTGAAAGATAGTAGCTACACTTGTCATACACCTGAAAATAATATGATATTGTTTATCAACTAAACTTCAGTTTAAAAAATATATATATTCCTAAGCTATGATAATTCAAACATATGGTGCTGGTTCAAGAGCAAACAAAATGGATACCTGGAACAGAATGATAGATGGCTCAGAGATAGAACCATATTTAGATTGGAACTTGATCCCCACGTACAAATGCGGAAAGGACGGTCCGTTTACTAGATGGGAAAAACTGGCTCACAATCTCCACCTGCTGCATAAACAAATGTTGGTTCCAAGTGGGTTAAAGACCTATTTTCAAGGCTTTTATGAAGCTAATAAAATATATATATTGTTGTGACCTACAGGTGGGGATGGACTTCTTAACATTTGAAAATTTTCATAATAAAATTTTAAACTAAAGAGTGTGTACCAAGATGGGGATAGCCAGCCTCACCCTTGTTACATCTTTAATGGCCTTGTTTGACAGCCAAAGGTCCCAAAGAGGAGACAGGGCATCTCAGGATGCAATTTTATTTATTTTTTCTTAGTCCGATGGCTTTTTTTAAAGTTTATTTTGATATCATTAATCTACAATTAAATGAGCAATATTATGGTGATTACACTACCCCCTTCATCAGGTCCCCCCCACCAACCCCATTACAGTCACTGGCCATCAGCGTAGTGAGATGCCATAGAGTCACTACTTGTCCTCTCTGAGTTGCACAGCCCTCCCCGCGCCCCCCAACATTACGTCTGCTAATCATAATGCCCCTTTTTCCCCCTTGCTCAGGATGCAATTTTAAAGCTCTGTTACAAAGTGCTGGGAGGTAATTTGGTAATGGCAAACATGCCATCAGGCAGCTTAGGGTGCTTATGAACAAAGATGCTTCATTCTTGGAGGCTCTAATATTTTCTTTGAAATCAAAACACAATTTGAAGAAATCTGAAGACATTATATAGAAGATTGTTTTGAATAGCTTGGTTCTTCCCTGTCAAGAAATGGGAAGTCGGGTGCTGACACTGCCACAAAGTCCTCCTCTGAGAAGTCTACATGACACCACATCTCCTTCTTCTGTCATTTGTCTTGAAGCAAGTTTATCAGCTCACACACAGAAGCTAAAGCCAGGTGCTAGCTCTGATCTATAAGGACGTGCCCCAAGGCGGGCAGGGGCATGTGTGTAAATGCGATGCAATCCTCTTCCTCAGGGCCGCTTGCACGGGGTTTACCTGACTGGCAAATGGCTTTGTCAAAAAGCAACAGGAGGACTGAAAGTGAAAACTACCCAAGAGCCCACAGATTTTCCCGCTGCAGAGGCATGGGGGCGGCAGCCCTGCGTCCTTGCTCCTCAGGCCCCATCATCCCAGTTGCCCCACAGAACCGGTGCACTCACATGGCCACGGTGTCCCTGGTGGGCTGTGAACATCCCACACGTTCCTGCTGCCTCGGCATGCCCACACGCAGGCTGTGGGCACCTGCCCAGGTGGTCAGGTGCACAGTGTGACGAGGCTGGTGCTGCCCCGAGGCCCCGTTCTCACCCTCCCGTGAGACCCCGTGAGATCCAAATGCACCAGGAGAATGCCCTCGTGCCTCTAGCTGTACTCCCCTCGCCGCCAGCAAGGCTGCCCTGTGTCCGCACCCCGCCTACCAGACTGAGCCACCGTTACTGCTCCTCCCGCAGCCCCCCGGTGGGCACCGTGCCTCCTCCCCTAGTGCACGTGCCTTTGCATGGTTGCGTCATCCTCAAGGACCCCGTACAGGAGGACTTACTCCCCTATTGACGGCACAGAGGGATGTGCTCCAGCCCACACCCACACTCCGTGTACTCTGGGGATGGATCCTGGTACTCAGAGGGTACTGAGAGCCCGGGGCTCATCTGGACTGATTCTGACCAGACTGATGTGGTTTCTGTGCCTTGAGGTCTATAGCATGCAGGATGCTGGAGGTTGGGGGACTATCTGCAGACATGAACAAACAGGGCAGAGAGCAGAAGGCCAGTCTGGCAGGGAGCCCAAGGCTGGAGGGCAGCAAACAAACCTCAAGAGGCAGGAAAGGCCAGGCCAGGTGGAAGTGCAGGTGAGGAGCCTCTGTTTACCTTCCAGGCAATGGAAAGGCCACGAAGCACCTTTCAAGGGGAAGGCACTGACCTACATCATGTTAGAAGGTCAGTTCCCTTGTTGTCTACTAAGGGGTGTATCGGTGCAAAAAGGCACTGTGGTGGGGAAATGCAGCACCATGAGCTCCTGTTCCATGCCTGCCAGGTGGAAAGGGTGCTGTTTCTGCCACCAAGAAGCCCAGGGGGCCAGGTGCCCATCAATGTCACCAGTGTTTGCCATTTCCAGCACCAGAGGAGCAAATGGCAACATCTTGTTGTCTGAGATTTTCCGTCTGATCGGGGCCTGAGGGACTGACTCAGAAGCCATCAGCAGCAGATGAGCTCCTGAGTGGAATTTAATGTTTTCTGGTGGATCACGCACACACCAGGAGTAATTAATGATTTGATTCATTGTGCTTTGGGGAGCCACTGTCCAACAACATAATCCAAGGAATTTAAATCTGCAATAAAGTAGGAGTGAGACAACATTTCATGGCTGCACACAGCAAATGATTTGCTGGAGAGAAAAAAAAAGCGAGCATTTTTATTAGAGCCACATTCAAATAATCCATAGGAAAGCAATATTGAGTTCACAAGTGATTTGATTACATTCCTCCACAACAGTCCTCCAAGGCAGAGTCAAGTCCAAATACATTTCAGTGAATGTGCATAATACCAAAGGTTCCGTAAACCAACACATTTCATCAAAATTACTCTGTGTGTGTCTGAGATAGAAAATGTTTGCAGAATGTTAACCACCTTTTTATTCAGAATAAATTTCCTCTGCCATTAGCATCTGGCATGTGCAACTGACAGCAGCCCAAAAACATGCCCCGTGGAGTTAGGATCTTCCTGGCAGGCCCCACTCTGTGTCCCTGGCTACCCGTGCCCATGTGTACCCCTTTCCATCCTTCACATACCTGCCGAGCAAGCTGAGCCATGCTCTGTGCCGGGCATTAACCCCCAGCTCAAGGGATGTCCAGGCTACTAAGACAGGCAGCCCACACTGGAGTGGATGAATGTGGTGCGGTGTGGGAGGGGACTCACAGGACCCCTGGGTGCTGGGAGCATCAGCAAGGGACACCTGGATGCAGTGAGGCCCAGGAAGTTAGCTGGGAGCAGGAGTAGGGAGAGCAGGGTGGGTATTTCAGGTGGTACCCAGTGGCCCATTTTGATGGAAAGCACGCAGATTTCTTTATTCAGTCATTGACTTCATATGGAAAAAATTAAAATCCTTGAATCAATAATAGAATAGAGAGATGACAGTTATAGATATATAGATAGGTGATAGATGACAGATAGATGATAGATAGATAGATAGGTAGATAGATAGATAGATAGATAGATAGATAGATAGATAGATAGATAGATAGATAGATAGATAGATAGATAGATAGATAGATAGATAGATAGATAGATAGATAGATAGATAGAAAGATAGATGATAGAACAGATTCCATCTTCAAAGCAAGGGATACCCACAGGGTCAACTTGGAGCTGCCTAGTTTATTTACTCCTTTAATTCATGTTTCTTGCATGGCGACTATATTCTAGCACCCATCTAGGTGTGAGGATCTCAGTCCAAGCAGGGCAGACCCGTCACTGTGTCCGTGGTACTCACACTTCAGTGGGGCCGAAAGACAATCAATTACTGTGATGAGAGCTGTGCAGGAAATGAGGAGTGGAGGGCGAACATAACTGGGGAAGAGGCGCCTCCTTTGGAAGGCAGTATGGAGTCTGAGGAGGACACTTTTGAACTGAGGCCAGAAGGGAGAGAGGGGCGAGCCTGGGGGTGCTGGTGAGATGCTGCAGGGAGAGGGCGAGACCAGCCTCAGGCTGCGGATGGAAGGCTGGCACATTCCAGGGCCAAGGGCCCCAGCCCAGCAAGTGAGTTGGGGGGAGCTGAGGGAAGAGGGGTGTGGGATGAGGCTGGCCTCAGACAGCAGCTGGGCTTCACGTCTGCTCTGCAGCCCTGGACATTTCCCAAAGCCACTAGAGCGGGGGCAGTGCCTGCCTCCCGGGAGGACTTTTCCTCCCACTAACATGGGCCGTGTGACCAGGGCTGCTCCGGGCTGACACCCCCTCACCGTGTCACTAATAACAGTGTCCTCTCCTCGTTCATTCTCAAATATGTCCTTGTTTGGATTATAAATTTTACAGCCACCCGGACGATGAACAAGGAAATGATTTCCAGACAGACCCCATAACCCACTCAGCCGACGCATTCTCCCTCCTTCATGGGTATGAACACTGTTCAGAGTCTACAGACACCCAGAGCAGAGCAACACGGTCTGAATCAGAAAGCCCTGGCTGAAAACATTTTGGGGATAGATGTCATGCTTAATTATATATGAAGAGATAAGATTTCATCGAATTCAGATATCATTTAGACGACATCATCTCCTGGCTGTGTGTCCCCCACAGACAGGGCTACTTTCTCTTCCATCTATACGGTGCGTACCAGGACCTGTTCAAAGGGGTTCATTCCCTCCCACAAGGTCATGATTCCTGCTTTACCCCGAGGACTTGGGAGACTTATCAGGGCACATGCTGACCAGGACGTGAGCCCAGGCCAGTGGCCCCAAGCCCACACCCATGCAGAGCCAATGCCCTGGCAATCAGCAGCCCAGCTCTTCTCCAGAGCGTCCAGCCCCACCCCAGCTGATGCCATCTTACCTCCTAGGCTACGTTCCAGTCCACCTCTTCCAAACTGGAGGCCTCCAGTTTTTCCTCCTAGCTCCGCTCTGTGTTCTTCCGTGGCAAGTCGGCAAAGAAGGCTGTAGAGAATGTCAAAGGAATCTTAACCAAATTGCATTTCTCTCTGAAGCCACATTCCAGGTGCCTGGCCAGCGCCACACTGACGCTCAGGCTGTCTCTAGCACTCTGCTTGCCCTTCGCCTGCACCCTGTCTGGCTCACCACTCCCACATGAAAGCCCTAATCCCATTCCGGCCTGTGCTCTTTCCCCAAGCCGGCTGCATGCCCCACCAACACAGAGCCCTCCCTCCCAGGCCTTCTGCTGACTTCTGTGGCCAGACCCCAGTTAAGATCAACCCCTCTGGAGCAACGACACAGCCAGCTAGAAAGAGCAACCGGACTCCCAGCCCTGGGGGCCTCCAGTCCCAGCTCTGCCGCCTAGCAGCTCTGGGCATTGGGCAAAGCACTCGATCTCACCAAGTCTTGGCTTCCTCCTCTGAGAACTAGCACTTCGTGGGCTGCTAGTGACCTGGGCAAAGGGCCCAGTTCAGGTGTTCAAGCAGTGGAAGTTACTGATATGCACTACCCTACCTCTACAGCACAGTGGGCCCAAATAGCCCATATTCCTCTCTGTCTGGGTCTCATTCAACTGATCACTTAATGTGACACGTGCTGTGCTAGGACTTCTCAAGCTCCTCAGCATCACCCTCTGAGAAACGTCCTGTTACCTCATTTTACCCAAGTCTTATGTGTCGTTGTCCTTATCTGGCACCCACTCTAACAAAAGGCCTAAGGCTGCTTCTAGCTCAGAAATTCACTGGCTGAACCTGGGTTAGAAGCATTAAGTGGAAGTAGGGCTAGTGCGTAAAGGACAGCCCACAGCGTGTGGGACCACCATGCCCCAGCCCAGACTGGAGAAGACAAAGAACCCAAGGACCTTCCCCTAAATACAAGGTGGAATTACAGAAGCACACAGCTCTGCATGCCCTGGGGCTCAGCAGCAGGGGACAGATAGGAGCCGGATTTGACTGGGGGCTTACCAGGTACTGATCAAGGAGCACAGATTTGATTGGGTGCCTACCGCCTGCCTGACAACATGCACAGATTTGACTGCGGGCTTGCCTCGTGCCAGACAATGTGCAAGCTGCTTCAGTGCATTTTTCATTTACCCCACAAATTATAATTAAGGGTGAGGGCACCACCTTACGAGGTAGTCGTGTTATTTGAGGTGCAAAGTCTTTGAAAAATGGGAAAACCTTGAAGACACAAAGAGTTTCCATAACTTGGCCAAGATTACACAACCAGTAAGGCAAAAGCAACATTTTAAATTCAGTGGCCTTCTGAGACACACGTGGGTGTTTGATCTGACATTGTTTAAGCATGCTTTAATTCGGAATGCAAATATGCACCTCTGCTGGCATGCGGCCCATGTGCTCGGTCACCTTCTCAGACTCAATGAAAATGAGATGCTACAAAGGAGACTCGGTCCTGTATGCTGGCCCCTGTGCTGGCTCCTGGGTCAGAATTAGCAGGAAAAAATATTAAAAGATGAGAATTTGGAACGGTTCCTGGAGAGGCCTCACTCCTGTAAATTTATCTGGCACTGTGACTGGGCATTCATTCTCCCTCACCTCCCGTCATTCAGAGAGCAGGCTGCCAAGTAAGCAGGCTGGGCAGAGCCCTGGAGGGCCCATCTGACTGTCACCGGAGGCATCTGAGCAGAGGCAGAGTGGTCCCGGAAGCTGCGTCCTTGGGGGAGGTTAAGGTTGAATGACTCCCAGGTAGATGTTGGGGCCATGTCACAAGAATACAGGGTGCAGGAAGGTCTTTCACTTGCCTGTGGAGAATCACCCAACCTATCTGGCAAACTGCATGCAATTGCTTAGCAAGGCTGTGTGGGTCTACCCCTCAAGCCGAGCCTGGACACAGCCATCTCTCAACATCCCCAAAACCTGCCAGGACACAGAGAATGCCCTGCTGCATGACGTCCCTCTGAAAGGTGCTTACCAGCAGCCAGAGCAGCTTTTAAAAGGTGAAGCAGATGGAGTCTTCTCTAGCTCAATGCTTTAAGCAATGACTTTACCTCCACTCTGAATAAACCTTCAACTTTTTAACAAAAATTTGGCTCTGTCCCTGCCAAATACCGTGACCCCATCCTATTCTTCTCTCCTCACACTGGCCTCAGGTCTCTTAGATCTCTCCAGGCGTGGTCAGCTCCTCCCTGCGACACACTGACTGATCGGGGCAAGCACAGAGCTGGCCACCAGCCCCACACGGCCCCCCTCCCTGTGTCTGTGTTTCATTATTTCCCCAGAACTTCCAGATGTCTTGTTTGTTTACTGCTCACATTCCCCACAAACCAGCAGCCAACGGGCAGAAATGTCATCTGTCCACTCCACAAGTATTTCCCATGCCTGGCACATAGTCTGTGTTTAATAATTACTGGATGAATGAGTAAACGTGGTGATTTAGGCCTCTGGGTTTTCGGCAAGAAAGTGTGTGGTCCATGGGGAATGAGATGCCGTGGCCTGTCGGCCAGTGGGCTGGGAGTCCGTGTGTTGCCACAAGCTTACAGGCTGATATATGCTGCCGTCCCTCCTGGGCCATCCCCTCAGGCCCCCTGCCCTGCCACGGCTCATGCTGTAAGCCTAGTGAATGCCTGTTCATCTTGCAAGATCAGTGGCAGGCAGCCCAGTCCCTCCTGACAGCCGGCAGGGTAGGGCATGCCCGCTTCTCTGGTCTCCAACCTAGCACCATGTCAGTGCACTGACCCGCCCGCCCCTACCAGACACCCTCACTGAGGGGGCTCCCCGCAGGAGGAAGCAGGCACCCCAGCATGGATTCAGCCCCTGCACATAGCCGGCCCTCGGTGCTGTGTGCTGAGCTGCCAGCTGCTCAGGCGGGGGACAGCGGCTCTGGGCACCTGATTGTGCTTATGCCTCCCTGCCCTCGGGGAGCCTCGCCTCCTGGACATGTACGTGCTGGGCCCGGCTCACAGGCCTCCTCGGCCTCCTCGGCCTCCCTCCTGCACAGGAGATGGCACTCTTGTATGTGCGTTTCCCAATTTTACTCCCATTTGTCACTCCAGACCAAGATAGCCAGCCACTGAGCCAACACCTGTCCCCATTCCGCTGGCAGGCGTTTCCATTCTACCTGCCCAGAGCTGAGGCCTGACTGCCCCCTCCCCTGCTCGCACCGCCCTCAAAGCTCTCCCTGTGGACTGGGTAGGGGGTTTTCAGCTGTAGTTCCCCTTCATCTCATGTGTGTTAGGGCTCTCCAGGGAAACACAGCCGACGGGAGATCATCTATCCATCCACGTACCTATCATCAACTATCTACCTGTCACCTATCTGCCATCTGTCATTTCCTCTACCTGAAGAGGTTTCTTATAAGGCATTGGCTCACGTGACTGAGGGAGCTGAGCGGCCCCACCATCTACCATCTGTAACGTGGAGACCCAGGACACTTGACGGTGAAGTCCCAGTTGAGGGCAGGAGGAGGCCAGCATCCCAGCTACGGCGCCAGAGCATAGCACCCCTTCCTCCGCCTTTCTGTTCCATTCAGGCCCTCAGCAGGCTAGGTGCTGCCTGCCCAGGTCGGGAGGGCCAAGCGCTTTACTCAGTCCACCAAGTCAAATGCTGATCTCACCTGGAAACACCCTTATAGACACACCCAGAAATAACGTTTAGCCACATATCTGGGCACCTCTGTGGCCCAGTCAAGTTGACACACATACTTTTAACATTTATGTTTGTATTATGTTCTATGAATACGCCCAGCTGGTGACACATGCGGCTGGTACAAAGATGAAGAACAGATGGTATCCATCCCCAAGGACATGCAATTCAGAGTAAGGTGAGGATCCTTACAAAGCCGCACTAAGTCCTGTAATCAGAGGAGGCTTTGAGGATGTAGCTCAACTGAGGGAGCCGTGGCTGGGATGGGGTTATTCACAGATGATTTCCTGGAGGAGAAGGCCCCTGGAGCCAGCTCGGTGGCTGGGAGGGAGCTGGCAGAGCAGAGGGCAGGCCGGGAGGGGTCCGTGTGTGGCAGGCCTGAGGGAATAGCAGGATGGGCTGGGGGCGCTACTGGATGCAGCGTGTCACGCACAGCTCTTCATGGGATGTCCTAGGGAGGTGCTGACTGCACCCACCCCTGGCTCCCGCTCCCTGTCTCTGGCACACTTGGGATCCCCTCAGGGCTGTGATCACCACGGTTTCCACTGGAGCATGACCATGCTAGGGAATGTCCTGACACGCAGCGCTCGAGCCACTTCCCTGCAGGCCTGGGCAGCCCCTATGCCTGCTCATCCTCACTCTGTCCTCCCAGATTGTCTTTCTGGAGGAAGCAGTGCGTCGCTATAGGCTCCTTCGTCCTAATGCTGCCACATTAGGTGACCCTACCATCGACGACTTTGACATGGACCAAATGCACACATTTTAAATGTCAACTCCGTGAGTCTGAAGGGATGTAAGACCTTGTACCCATGCGCTTTTCATGTCTACAACTCCCCCTGGGGCTGTGTCCCACTGAGGCAATCACACCAGCCTGCTCATGGGGAGAAGCCATTTGCCATGCCCGTTCAAATCCTCCAGTGTTTCCCCAGTTGTATTTTAGCTCTGCTCTGCTAAGTCTGTATCCTAACTGCTCCTGGGTTGGATCAAAAGAGGGCAGGGAGACTGTTAAGGCATCGCCAAGGACTCAGCTGAGCTGGGTTCATCCTATAAATGTTATTCGTTTCAAAGTGCCAAAACACCAACTGTAGCAATCAAAGAAACAAACTGGACCAAAGGCACTGACGGATGTGCGTGGGGAAAGCTCAGAGGAGCTGGCAAAGGTTGAAGGTTGCCTGACGGGTGTGTTTGTGGGGGGTCTGATCACAAACCTCCATCCATGAAAGCAGGGGAGGAAGGGAGGCTTCTAGCCAGCAGCCCGCCCTTCCTTTCACTCCCTAAGAGCCTGAGGGGAGGAGAGCAGCCTCCATCTGGGGTGGTCACACTTTGGGGCTCCACACTAGAGCGCTGAACCCAGGGCCGAGCCACAGCCAGCCCTTCTCCATCCCCGAGGAGCTAGACGCTCCAGGACTCTTTCAGGGCCGATCCTACTTGGGCTGCGCCATTCGAAACACCTGCTGTCTAAGCATTTTGACTGGCCTAACCTACGACTCTACGTGGGCCACCTGACACTTAGGTCTAGAAACGAAAGAGTGGAATAGTCCCACCCAAAGGCTGAACGTGATCCTTTACTGTTGCTTCCTAATTTTCTTGGAGTCAACCACATGTTATTTCATCAAAATATTAAATCATATTCTAAAAACGTGTAGTGGTCATTATCACAGAGAATGCCAGTGACCATGCTACATCAACACCAAGAGGTTCCGACAGGGCCTGGACCCCGGGAGGCAGAGCCTGTGTGCTGGTCTTACGGACTGCCCGACCAAATCAGTGCTCCATCAATATTTCTTGAATAAATTAATAATTGATTGACTAAAACAAAGAATTAACTCTTCTTTTCCTCTTACAAAACATGGCTAACTGGGGTTGGAGATTCAGGCGGGTCTCTTGATATTGCTGAGCTTTATATTTCTTCACCATTCAACAGAGAGCGAACAAAGTCATTTGGGTTCATTTCTCAGTCCCGTTTTCTTCTAAATACTGCTCCTAGGGAGGAGGCAGCGCGACACACCCTGCTCTGCCCTCAGGCCAGGCCTCTGTTCTCCATGCTGCACACAGGTAGGAAGACAGACAGTGGCACGCGTCGTGAGGGCTGTTGTTCGGCGTGGAGACCACACGGAAACTGCTCAGTGGACCCTCCAAACTGCCGTTCCTTTTCCCCCTGCCTTGCGCCTGATGCGTGCTCGGCTCCTGTTCACAAACATGGAATGTACCTCGCCCCTCTGCAGCCCACCATCCTGGAAACAGGCACCATCTCTGTACCCAGGTATGCCACCACCATGTCTAGGGCACATGCCTCAGCAGCTGCCTCTAATTTGACCTGAAGAGGCTGAATTAATCTGGAGGAACCCAGCCTTTCTTGACTCCATGGGATGCCCCTGCTGTGGTAACCACCAGGTGACAGAGAGAGGAGCGGGGCAGCAAAGGACATTCATGTGGGGAAAGCTGTATGGGTGACGCTGGTCAGCTTGGACATTCTGAGCCTCAGCTTCCCCCTCTGTGAAAAGGACGTGCTAATACCATCCCCTTGTAGTCGGCATGAGGATGTGGAGTAAGTGTGTCAAGCTTGGGTGCTCAGCTCCTCAATAAATGGTCATTTGCTGCCCCAGTTATTCAGCGAAAGAGGACTATTCTAGCACGGGGTAATAGAAACTCATGATCTATTCATATAGTAGAAAATGGCAGAGGAACCAATTTTGTGGCTGTCTTCCTTATAAATCGAGGGCTTGTGAGGGCTGGGATTTAGTTTTCATCATTCTCAGTAGGCAGCATGATACCCATCCCCGAGGAGATGGTTGGATGGATGGATGGAATTCTGGAGAAAGTCCCTGTTTACCCCTAGCTTGGTTCAGCATTCTGCCTGGAGAGCTCTGTTTACATGAAGTGCTTTGTTTCATATGAAAGAGGGAGGGGCACGCCATGGAATGGGGAATACAAGGCTTTTTAACAGAAAGTTCTTTAGATTAACCCTTCAAAAGCTGGCTTGGCAATAGTCCAGGCATTGCAAGTATGTGACTCTGACCGAGGTGTGGCAGGAAGACTATATGTGATCTGATGTGCACTGTCCCATGGGGAGGGAACTTGTCACCAGCTTGGAGATGCTAGCACTCTATCGTTCCCTGGCTGGTGGGATTGCACGGGGCAGGGGGAACTGGTGCAGTCTTTTGAGAAGTCAATCAAAATATGCATCAAACCTTAAACATACCCCTCATCCCTGAAACATTTCATTCCACCTCCAGGAATCTACACTTCTAAGGAATAAATCAGAGATGTAAGCGAAGGTAGAGGTACACAGATGTCCCTTGCGCCATCATTTATAATAGTGACAACCGCTGAGTGACTTAAACATACAACATAGGGGATTATTAAATAAATAATGCTACAAAACCATGGCTAAACATATTTTATGATGTGAAGGACTGGTATACTATTGATTAAAAAAACAAAACAGGGCATAAAATTGTTCTTATAAGATCATTCTCTATGTGAAAAACAGAGCATACCCATTTGAGAAAAGTTTTAAAAAGTCAAAATGCTACTAGTGGTTACCCATGAGAGGTGGAATAATGGATGTCTTTTACTGTTTTCTTTATATGTTGTGGGTTTTAGATATTTGCTACCTCCGTTACTTATAATAAATATAAATTTTCTCAAAGAAAAAAATATGAGCTTTATGTAGTGAAATATGATACAAGGAATTTTCCATGAAAAACAACTGCATTTTTAATATTTTTTTCTCTATAGGCTTTGAGTTTTTCATGTATTATCTAAGAAAGCTAAGACTGAGCCTTAGAAGGCAAAAACAGCCTTTTGGAGTGTGTTTTGCAAAAGGGTCACAATTATTAAGCAACTTTTATTTAATGAGGGTCAGATGAGTGTCACTCATTTTAAGAAAACTTAAAAGTTAAATATTAAATATATGAAAGGTGACTTGAAAATGCCATGTTATTTGCCATGGGGAGGGGGAAAGGGGATGGTTGAAACAGGTGAAGGGGATAAAGAGGTACAAACTCCCAATGATAAAATAAACAAGTTATGGAGATGAAAGTACAGCATAGGGAATATAGTCAATCTTACTGTAATCACTTTTTATGGTTTTGTTACTACAGCACCTTGTTGGCCAGTGAAGATGACCAGAACCTGTTATTTAGAACAACAGAATAATACCAGAAAATGTGGCAAGGATATCAAGATTCTTTTTTTCTTTTTTTTATTGAAATATAGTTGACATACAATATTATATTGGTTTCAGGTGTGTACCATAGTGATTTGACAATTATATACATTGCTAAATGCTCACCACGATAAGCATAGTTACCATGTCACCATAAAAAGTGATTACAGTAAGATTGACTATATTCCCTATGCTGTACTTTCATCTCCATAACTTGTTTATTTTATCATTGGGAGTTCGTACCTCTTTATCCCCTTCACCTGTTTCA
The DNA here is from genome assembly GCA_032199065.1 of Smutsia gigantea. Classification (NCBI taxonomy): domain Eukaryota; kingdom Metazoa; phylum Chordata; class Mammalia; order Pholidota; family Manidae; genus Smutsia; species Smutsia gigantea. The sequence continues at coordinate 263,030 of JAVSCE010006741.1, forward strand.
ACCATCCCCTTTCCCCCTCCCCATGGCAAATAACAAATGTTGGCGAGGGTGTGGAGAAGGGGGCACTCGGGCGCTGTCGGTGGGGGTGTGAATTGGCGCAGACACTGGGGAGAGCAATAGGGAGATTCCTCAGAGAACTTAAAACAGACCTACCATATGACCCAAAAATCCCACTTCCGGATATTCACCTGAAGAAAATGAAATTACTAATCCAAACAGACATAAGGACCCCTATGCTGACTGCAGTGTTATTTACAATAGCCAAGGTACAGAGCAGCCTTGGTGTCCATCTGCAGATGAATGGCTTAAGATGTGGTAATACATACACTGGAATATTACTCAGCCATAAGTAAGGAGGAAATCTTGCCATTTGCAGCAGCATGGGTGGACCTAGCCAGCATTATGTTAAGATTCTTACCCTCCTGGGATCACCCAAAGTTTCCATGTTCATGTGTGGATTAACCGTCAGGACCTCTCCTCCAAGACCTATCATGTTCCCGTGTTTAGAAACATTGCACACATTCTCTTGTCTTTTTTGTTATTTATCAAAGGAACACTGGTGGGCCTACACCCAGTATCCTTATAATGGTCACATGCCAGAACTTGCAGATTCTGAGAAAACGGAAGAGGGTGCTAGGGAAGAGGACACATGGGAGGGCATTTAAACATTGATTACGTTTCCAATATCAGTAAGTCACTTATTAGAAAGAAAACAGTGTCTGAAGGTCTACCTAGTGTTAGACTCTGTGCAGATCACTGGAGATGTGGATGCACAGCTGACTCAGGGAGCCTATGTCCCCCTGCAGCAAAGGATGGAGAAGAAGCGAGGTGTGTGTGAGGCCAAGCAGAGTGTACAGCCTCAGGGGCAAGGGTGATCTTGATCCCCAGGGGAACAGACCTTGTCCATGTTTCTCCTTCCAGCGGTGGCCCTCTGGTCTCTGCCGAGGCGAGCAGGGGGCCAGGGAGGCTGCTGTGTGTCAGACCTCCTGCCTTTACTCTGACCGTGAGAGGCACCTGCTGCCGTGCGATTCTGAGCTCTTCAGTGGTTTGCCTGCATATCCCGGGTCGTTTCTTGTCCTTCCTGCTTCTGGTCTAGGGACCAGCTTTCTTGGATTTCTTGGGTTTGCTACATTAGCTCACCCATCTTTCTTTGCTTTCCTGCTTTAGAATGGAAAAAGTAACAGCCACATAAAGAATGCTGAGATGCTACTCACACCACCAACCTTTTGTCCTCCCAGATTTCTGGCAGCCAGGCCTCTGCACTCCAGGTCAAAGACCAGAGGCATTTCTCCAGAGAATCTGATCAGCACAAGAGAAAAGACTTCAAGATACAGGCATTAGAGGGTTCTCCCTGGAAATTCCCTGACATACCATTCAGGCAAAGAACCTCATGGATGTTCCAGAGCCCACACTCAAGAAAACCAGGTACTGCCAGGTGCCTGGGGGGGCATGGCTAACATGAACATTAGAGACCAACACGAAGAAAGACATTTTTAAAATTATCAAATAGAAACCATGCAGAGAAACACCACTACCACGAAACTATCATAAATATCCTCAGAAAAACAAGAGTAGATACTGTATTTAGGGAAAAATGTAGGAGGCTATGAAGATAGAATATGCAGAGAAGACAAAAATAGGTCCTGGAAGCAAAAAATAAGAGCAGAAATAAAAACACAATAGAAGACTCAGAATATCAGGCTGAAGAGATCTTCCAAGAAGGGCAGCAAAAAGGGAAATGGAAAATATGAGGAAGAAGATGAGAAACTTGGAGCACCAGCCTGTCCCAGCCAGCATATGAGAAATAAGAACTCCAGGAAAGATAATGGAGAAAACGTAAAGGAGGAAATTATCAAATAAACGATCCAGGGGGATTTCTCAGGCGGAAGAAGATAAATGTACAGTCTGAAAAGACCCACTGAGTGGATAAAATCAGACATTCACAAAGCACATAATCATGAGATTTCAGAACACTGAGGACAAAGAAAAGACTCTGTAAGATTCTAGACAGAAAAAAACAAGGTTGAATACCCATAATCAAGAATGGAATGTGTTCTGGGTTTTCAGAAGCCTCCCTAGAAGACGAAAGAATAGATGCCTTTTAAATTCTGCAATTTTACACTCAGCAAATTAAACTCAAAAAGAAAGGTAAAACAAATAAAATTTCTAAAGACAGAGTTTCTGTGTGCATCTGCCCAGCACCATTTCTCAGGAAGCTTCTGGCAGGTATGTTCCCCATGACAGGGGAGCAAACCCAGGAAGAATACAGGGCTGAGGAAAGGGTGGAGGACGCGATGTGAATAGAAAGAGGGAATCCCACAGGGTGACGGGAGGGAAGACTACAGAAGCTGTCCACACCAGGCCTTCAGGGCACTGATCCAGCCTGAGCAGACCCAAGGGCTCTGAGAGCTTCTTCATGAAGATGGGAGATAAATAATAGAACTTGGTAACATTTCAGGACAATCCTGAGTCACATGTGTGAAAATGCATAGAAAATAGAGATAGAGAAAGAGACTGAGAAATACATATCCCAAGGAAAAGGAGACAGACAAGGGACAGGAAAGATGAGGCAGTCTAGGTGGATAATACATGGTGTCGCTAGCAGGAGCATGTGCGCAATTACAATAAAGTTCACTTGAGTGGGTGGGCACGGGAGGGAGGGGTGTGGTGGGAGTAGAGGTGGGCCGAGACATGAATCTTCATGTCTCCATGTCTTCAATGCCTAATGCCCGAAACTAAAAAATTAAGAGGCAGAAATAAAGGCATTTTATTTAGAGACACAGGAGTAAATACTGAAACAGAAACAGAAACAGAAAACAGCTACAGCAACATAAATCAACTGTCTCTGGAGAAGGGGAAATCAGGGATATAATGGCGAGAGGGACTATTCTTTCCTGAATAAACTTTGTAGAACAATTTGACTCTTTAAATATATTACTATGGTAAGAACTTTAAAGGCAACAGTTTAATTGCCACATAGATCAATGAAGATGAATTTGCTAAATGTTTCTTCCTTTCTTAATCTATATGGGAAAAATTCTCTGGAGCAACCTTACTGCCTTTCTCTATTCTCTCCTAAAAGCCCTACAACCCCCTAATCTGCCAGAGAGCAAAACATGACATTAATCCTCTCCTATGGCCTTGCCTTATCTCACCCAGATATTCATTCTCACTGTGTTCTTTCCCTGTGTCAACCATTGGGCTGAGTCCAAGAAAATATGACCCATGAACAGATAGTTATAGATAAGTAATAGAAAGATAGAGATAGAGATATATAGATTCTGTGTACGATAAGTTGAAGCAGATGCTCTCTGTGACCCACCCGTGTGCCTCTGACCTTAGCAATTCTAGTGAGTTCAACAGTCTCCAGGTGCCAGTGTCTACATTCCTGTACCTAGTGGCTTTTTTCAGAATTTCATAATGTCACTCTGCTCACAGGAAGAAAGGCTACGCACACACAGACACACACACACAGCGCTCAATCAACAAATGCCAGGAGTCAGTGTGCGAATGCCCCAGCTCTGCCCCACTGGGAGGTGCGCTGTGAGTGCACCCCAGCTCACGGTGCCCTGCGCTGTCTGGACTCAGGGCCTCTTTGCTGGCTGCCTTTCCTTCCTAGCATCCCCACACTTCCCAGATAAACTGCTTGTGCTCAAATCTTTGACTCAGAGTCTGTTTAGGGGGAATCTACAATAAGACAGAACATGAAGCATAGGACAGTAATGGAGGTACATAGGTATTTGGGGACCTCAGAGGAGGCATTGAACCCAGCTGGGAATGAGGGTGGGAAAGGGGTCAGAATCAAAGGCAGCCCATGGATTAAGGACGCAGAAATGAAAGCATGCTTAGCATTCCACATTGCTGTGCACAGGGCGTCAGAATGCACAGACGTGGCCCCAAACACGGAAGGGCAGATGGGGAAGCAGGTAACTGCAAGGTGAGCAGTGGCTGGGTGGATGGGTCATGTGCCGCGTGCTGTGGGAGCAGTGGAAGCTGCCCTGCTGGGTAGTCCACTGGTCTGGGCTACGCAGCCTCTTCCTCCTCCTCTCGACACTGTCTTCCTAAGCCCCACTCGCTCCTGGGACCCTTCTCCTTCCTCCTCAGTTCCTCTACCTCTGCCAGCCGTCACTGCAGGTCCCCTGAGGGATCTGTCCCCGCCTTCTCATGTCTTACTTACAGGGTCTGTCGAGTGGACTCTATCTTTTCCTGTTGCTTCAATTAGCTCCTCTAGGCCAAAGGCTCTAATCTACAACTCCATCCTAGAGCTATACTTCATGTTCATACAGCATCCACAGTGCACCTCTGAGGTAGACTTCACTATGCTCCTGGCGCACAGCTCCCTTTTAAAGCCAGCATTGCCTGTCTCTGGAGGGTTGCCCACATTGCCTCCTCTCTCTGGAAAATCTCACGTCATGCCTCACTCAAGGTGGCTGAGTGCTACTGCTTTGGGCTGCACGATTCACAGACTGTCATGCTGCCATTATCATCTGAAATGCACTTTAAAAGGCTTAGCCCAAACTTTCAACATAAATCAGGTATCCTTCTTATCCCCTTTGTATTTTCTTCTCAATAACACATTCAACTTCATTATTTGTGTGAGGATATGGGACCATATCCACCTTGTTCACTCTTCTATAGAATTTCAGAATTCAGAGCTTTTAGCCACTGTCTATCATAGAGTAGAAATGCAATAAACATAGATTGAATCGATCCCAACCTCAAATCACTAAGTGTTCACTCTGCTCCTGACATGCTTCCTCTACACCACTGCCAGGTGGAAGGGGGGATAACACATGGCTTGGTCCTCAGGAGACTCTGAAACAGGGGCAATGTGGAAAAGTCCAGTGATGCAAATATCCAAAAGACAGAGATAGCAGAGGACGGGATGAGAAAGAGAGTGGGGTAAGGAGTGGGCCTGGGTGCAGGTGGCAGAGAAATTGGAAGCAATAAAGGGACGCATACCAGCCTGACTCATTGCAATGCCTCAGGAAGCTTAGGCAGCCCACACCTTCACTCAGTATATAAAATAACACTAAATAAAGCTGAGTTCTAAGATGCTACAGCATTAATGATGACATAAAAGTTTTATGGGCAACATGGGCTTTGACCAAAATCTCTCTACAACAAAATCAATAGAAACAGAATTACCGTGGTGAGGGTGAGTATCTCATACTTTCAGTGGGACAGTTCTGGCTATTTATGGCTGCCAAAGAAGAGCCTTCTCTTGAAAGTGTGAGTGAAAAGTCCTTGTTTCCTTTTGGAAGTGATTTTACTACTGAGAATTGCAGAACTCCAGTGACAGAGGCATGATGATTGGATATAAAGCAATGGGAGTTCATATATTAAATCCCATACTTCTGTCTGAAGGATGGGAGACTGATGTCATTTCTGAAGGTTTTTGGTATGTTGGAGCAAAGTCGTAAACTGATTCTGGTAAGAGACAATATCTTGAAAACACACATCATGTGAAATGGTACCAGCATATGTGGTATAAAGAACCAATCCAAAACTTAGCAACTTGAAACAGCATTTATTATTACTCATGATTCTGTGGTCACCTGCTTGGCCCTTCTGGTCTAGGTTGGTGAGGCTGTTGCTGGGTGGTCTAGGATGTGCACGTCATTCAGGGCAATGGGGATGACTTCTCTGGGTGTCTTTTACCACCTGTTAGGCTAGCCCAAATCCACGTGGTAGTGGACACAAGTTCCCAACACCAGCAGGAAAAATTAAGGCCCAGGATGCAAACACTCTTCAAATATCTGCTTGTGACCCATTTGTGACTGACCCTTCAGCAAAGCAAAGTACATGGCTTAGCCCAGTCATTAGGAGAGGGCACTACTTCAGGGTGGATAAAGGAAGGAAAATGCTGCCGTTATTTCTTCAAACAAATTACCACAAAGATAAATTAAGAACATGTGCACTGAACGTTGCTGTGATAGGACAGTTGGGGTCCATGTTTTTCATCTTAGAAAAAGTCTCATCCAAAGACTCCCCAGTGCTTGGGGTCCTAAGTACAGAAATGGATCTCACTGCCCTGCACAAATGACCGACACAGAGCTACTGCTCAGCAATGCTGCCTGAAGCTGAGATTTCCAGGAACTTGCCACTTAACACCCTTTATTTGCACTCAGATTCAGAACCAATGAAAAGATAATCATAGGGAGAAAGGAGAATGTGGGTGAGGTTTGCTGGCCAAGTATGTTTGTAAACATGCCCACTGCTAGGTGCCTTTCCTGACTGTCTTCCCCGTAGATCCATGGTGTGGAGGAGCAAAGGATAAGGTTCCTTCAGGAAGACCCAAGAGGGAGGAAAGAAGGACTGGGTCAAGCATCCTCAGCTGTTTCTCTTAAACTCAGAATCAGAGAAACCTCTTCCTCCCAGCACGCACAGCTTCTACATCATACCCCACTTACTCCCCAGTAATTGCCAGATTTTGTTTTCCCAACATAATGGGTGTGACCACCAATCCTACCGTCAGGCAGTCATATGGCTTTCAAGGCAGTTCTGATCCTAATATATGAGAACACTTTTCCTTTTTTGGAAGGCAGTATGCACTTTGTCCCCAGAAAACTCCAAAATAGAAGTTAACTCCAAGGTCACTCTGCACCCAAGGTTGAAAATGAATTTGCTTTTCTATTTCCCATTCCAAATTATGTGCAGCCACACCATCCAATATAGCTCAACAAAGTTTTATGATGATATTTCAGATATAAAATGTCAACAACATATTGACAGAAGCCCCAAATTTAAATATAAAATCCCTCTCATTATGAAGTTCCCGGGAGAAATTAAAGTTTAAATAAGGTATAAATAAATCAAACTCTAAAATCCAATTTTGGTCTCAAATTAATGGCCAGACAATTTTTAATTAAAATTGTTCATATATAACTGTAGATTTGCATGCAGTTGTAACCAACAGTATACATTCAGTGTATCCTTTATACGGTTTCCCCCAATGATAAAATCACTATAAATCTATAATTCAGTATCACAACCAGAACACTGGCATTGATACAGTCAAGATACAGAACATTTCCATAACTACAAGGATCCTTCATACTGCCAGACCCCATCCACCTTTCTCCTACCTTTATCCCCTCTTCAACCCTTAGCAATCACTAATTTGCTCTTAATTTCAATAATTGTATCTTTTAGAAGATGTTATATTCATAGAATCATATAGGCTATAACATTTTGGGATTGAGAGGTTTTACTCGGCATAATTTTCTGGCTATGTATCCAAGTTGATGCATGTATCCACATGGTGCATTTATTGCTGAGAAGTATGCCATGGTACAGATGTACCATACTGGGTTTGACCACTCATCTGTGCAAGGATCTGAGTTATTTTTAGTTTTTGGCTATTAAAAATAAAGTAATACAAAAAAATCATCTATAAGGTTTTTGTGTGAATATCAGTCTGCATTCCTCTGAAATAAATGCTTAGGAGTGCAATTGCTGGGTCTTAAGATAATTGCATGTTTAGTATTTTGAAAAACTGATAAGCTGTTTTCCAGAGTGAGTGATTGTACTGTTTTATATTCAGATCTCTTAATAGGACTTTTTCACAAAGCTAAAGTTTTTAATCTTGATGAGGCCCAATTTTTCAAATGTTCCCTAAATTGTGTATTTAGTGTCAAATCTATAGCTATTCCTAAGTCCCAAAGATTTTTTTCCTATGATTTTCCTAATGTTTTATAGGTTTCCATTTTATATTTATACCCACTATCCTTTTTTTAAAAAAATTTTGTATAAGATATGATCCTTAGGTTGAGGTTCATTTATTTACCTATGAATCAATGTCTAATTGCTCCAACACCATTGAATTGCTTCTGCACTTTTATAAAAATAACTTGGGCATATTAGCATGTGTCTACTACTGGATTCTTTATTCTGTTCCATTTAACTAGTGTCTATCCCACCTCCAAGACCACACAGTTTTTACTGGAACTATAAATTTCATCTTGAAATTAGGTAGGCTGATTATTATCTTTTTCCACAGTTGTTTTAAACATTAAATTTCCATCTTTATATTGCATATAAATTTGCATATGGAATTTTTATATTCCACATAAATTTTGGAATAATATGTTTGTAGCTTCAAAAAATTTGCTGGGATTTGATAAGAACTTGATTAAACCTATGTAGCAATTTAGGAATAACTGTCATCTTTATTGTATTGGGTCTTTTAATTCATTAATGGATTCTTTGATCGTAATTAGATCTTCTTTGATTTGTTTCACCAGTGTTTTGTAGTTTTCAACATACAAGCTGTACATATTTTTTGTCAGATGTACCTCTAAGAAGGTAATTTCCTTGTTAGATTTATAGATTTAAATGGACTTTTAAAATTTTTGTTATTCATGTGTTCATTGCTAGTATGTAGAAATAAAAATTTATTTCATACAAAATTGTTGAAATATTTTGAAAATACAAAATATGAAATATTTTTGTATGTTTATCTTGATGCTTATGATTTTGCTGAGCTCACTTACTACTAGCTTTATATATTATTTGTAGATTGCATGGAATTTTCTATATAGATAATTGTGTCATCTGCATATAGGAACAATATCATTTCTTTCCAGCCTTTTAATTCTTTTTCTTGCTGCATTGCACTGGCTAGAACTTCTAGCACCTTTCTGAATGAGAGTAGTGAGAGAAGACAAACTTGCCTTGCTCCAAATCTTAGAGGGAAAACAGTCAATCTTTTACCATTAAAAATAATGTTAGCCATAGGTTTCTGTAGATGTTATTTACTAATTTGAGTAATTTCTCCTCTGCTTCTAGTTTACTGAGAGGTTTTTTTACTTGTTCAACTTATTCATTAATTGGTGTTAAATTCTGTCAAGTTATTTTTCTATATTATTGATATCATCATGTGATTTTTCCTCTTTAGCTTGTTAATATGGTGGATCACACTGACTGATTTTGAAATATTGATTAGCCTTTCATCATTGGAACAAAACCCACTTTGTCATAGTGTATATTTCTTTTTATATATTGCTGAATTCTATTTCTTAATATATGTTAAGGAGATTTACATCTGTATTCATGAAGGATAGTGATCTCTCATTTTTTAAATTGTCTTTGGTTTTGCAATCAGAGTAATTGCTAGCATCATAAAATGAACTGTGAAGTGTTTCCTCCTTTTCTATAGTCTGTGAGAAACAGTGTACATTGGAGTTAACAACTCTATAGATGTTTGGAAGAATTCTACATTGAAATAATTTATAGTTGGAGATTTTTTGAGTGGAGTTTTTAAATTAATGATTCAATTTCCTTAATAGTTTTGAGACTATTCACACTATTTCATATAAGATGAGTAGTGGTAGTTTGTATTTTTGAAGAATTGTATGATTTATATATTTATGTGTGTATAGTTGGTCATAGCACTCTTTTATTAGTTCTTTAATGTCTACAGGAACTGTGGTAATATCTTTTGTTTCATTCTCGATATTAGTGGTCTGTATGTTCTTACTTTTTTGTTAGTCTTGTGACACTTTTTTCATTTAAAAAAATCCAAAAAATAAGTTTCTATTTCATTGGATTTTCTACTATTTTTATTTTAAATTTTATTTATTTTTGTTCTAATATTTATTGCTTCCTTTCTTCTGTTTTCTTTGGATGCACTTTGTTCTTTTTCTAGATTTTTCTAGAATCTTTCTCTAGATTCACAAATCAATACGTTATTGATTTGTGATGTTTCCTCTTGTCTAATGTATGAACTTAATGATATAAATATCCCTTTCAGCATTGCTTTAGCTGTATCTTATACATTTTTATATGTTGTATTTTCATTTTCTTTCAGTTTAGTATCTTTTTTAATTTCCTATGAGACTTAGATTATTTAGAAGTGTGTTGTTAGTTTCTATGTATTTGGAAAGTACCCTGGTATTTTTGCTACTGATTTCCACTGGGTCAAAGAATGCACTTTGTATAATTTCATTTTTTAGTTTGTTGAAGTTTGTTTTATTGTCTATTTTAGTATATATTTGATGTACACTCAAAAAAATGTTATTCGGCTATTGTTGGGTGGAATGCTCTATAAATGTTGATTAGATCCTCTTGGCTAGTGATGTTGAGTTTTTCAATATCCTTGCTGTTTTACTGTTTGTTATTCTATCAGGTGATGAAAGATGTTAATATAATTCTCAATGTGTTTATGTCTCCCTTTCATTCTATCAGTTTTTGCTTTATTTGTTTTATAGCTCTGTTGCTTGGTCCACACACATTGAGGATTGCTATGTCATCTTTGTGGAATGACTATTTTATCATTATATAATGTCCCTCTCTGTCTCTGGTAATTTTCTTTGCTCTGAGGTCCACTTCATGTGATACCAGCATAGCCAGTCATGTTTTCCTTTGATTAATATTTACATGATCTTTTTTCATCCTCTTACTTTCAACCTGCCTATATTATTATGTTTGAAGTAAGTTTCTTGAAGACAGGATATAGGCAGGTCATGTTTTATAATTCATTTTTCTAATCTGTTTCTTTAGCTGGTGTATTTAAACCATTTATATTCAGTGTAAGTGTTAATACATTAGGACATAAATCTTTGCCCATTGAGATTTCCGAAGTCTGGGCTATATGAGATAAAAATAAAATCCAGACAACTCCCCACCATGTTGGTCCAGGTCTGAGATGCCTACCCAGTCTAACTTCTTTGATCCACTTTCCAGAGTGTTTCTGTTTGTTTTCATTAAAACATCTAGGATTATTAGTTTTACTTAGAAAAATAGGAAAAAGAATGTTTTCTGCAACTTCCCAGAATCACAATGTCCAAAGAATTTTATGCCATTCCTCTACTTCAATTCTCAGATTTGTGGTTCATATTTTATTCTCATGCTGGAATTCCTTAACACCTGGAGACTGCTGGTATTCCTTCAGCACCTGTGCTGTCCTGAACCAAAAAAGGGTGTTGTTCCTTTAGCCCAAAGTTGAATAGATTCAGCCCATACCCCTGGCCTCATTTTTGTCGTGCATATATACAGTTAACAGAATATACACTAATATTACAACATTGGCTTCACACCCACAGAATGAAAGAAGAAAGCTCTTAAAATGTTAACTTAGAAAAGATGTGTTCCTTAGTGTTAAACAATACCAGCTCCTAAACACATGTGCCTGAAAACTCAGTGCAGCATGAGGGAAGGTTGGGGTGGGGGAGAGGTGGGGAACTCCTCTTTGTTTTAGCCTCTCCCAGCTGCTCTGTACTGATGTCTAGGATCTATGAACTATGCACCTAAACACAATTTGGATGAGTATGGACCAGTGTAGGGTACAATAGGCATAGATCTGATTGGAAATTGTGATATAATTCCATTGAAGGATGGGGACTTTGAGGGGGAAGAAGCAGGGAGAGGATGTGGTGCAGATGGGAGAGGACTGAGCCCAACCCCATGGAGAGCAGTATCAACATGTGACAAGTATGGGGCAGTAGTATCAGCATTATATTTAGAAATAGGACAGTAAATACAAGAAGAAACCATAAATCTTGACACTAGGGGCTAGTGTTATGCAGTGGGGATCTGCTGTTTTACTATGATCTTTCATAGTGTTATTTAATCTTTTAAGTATATGCATGCATTATAAACCCAAATATCAAAATCAGCAGACTGATCCTTGGCCTCCTGCCTATATCAGCTAAGGGGCGCCCATCTCTTTTCACCACCTACTCTTTTTTTCTGCATGCCGACGCAGCTCGCACTCCATCCCAATCACAGTGACTGACAGGCAGAACACAGGGCAAGACTGGGCAGCTTTCTCAGTCTGCCTTGTTCTGTTCTTGGCTTTGAGACCAACATTTAAGTTAAATCAAGTCCAATCAAATCAGCAAATGCTCATGGTGTACCCACTGTGAAGTGTGCAAAGGCGTGTGAACCTGTCCCAGATGCACGGGGGCCACCGTGACCACTGAACATTAGGAGGCAGGACACAGTCTCCCTGAAGCCTTCAAATGCCCATCAGTCACAGGAGCTGCCGCTGCAGGGCCAGGAGGGGCACTGGAGGACGCTGCTCCTCCTACCTCTTCCAACAAGGCAGGAGACCAAGGCCCACACAGGGACGGTGCCCTGCATCCAGACCGCTTTGACTCACTGGGCTCAGGTCTGTAGGAAAATGAACCCCAAACCCTCTGGATAGGTCAGAGGTAGGGCAGACTTCAAGGCTGTGGTAGTCACAGAAAGTTCCTGGAAGGAGACGGCCAGAGCTGGGCCTTAGCAAATGGGTAGCAGAAGAAAAGAACTTCAGAGGAAGGGGACTTGACCTTTGCTCCTGTAAGTAAATGTACTTTTCCCTACAGGATTTCCTTGAGGATGTGAATGCTTCACCACCAATGACACAGAGGGCCAGAGGAGGGCTGAGCTTGATGACATACCTGGGTGCCAGGGCTGTGGGCAGAGCCTTCCCCTGGCTTAGAGCTACTCAGAAGGTCACTGGGTGCTCTGCTTAAGCTAAGAGGTCCTGTTTGCACCAGTACTGTGTTTGTTTCTCCTCTGCATCTTGCAAATCTGTTCTCTTTTCTTCACTGCCACCACCACCCTCTGGTCCAAGTCACCTTCCTTTTTTACTGCACTACTGCAACTGTTTTTAAACTGGTTTTCTCAAATCCACTCTGACCCTTTGTCATTGGTCCTTCAAACTACAACCAGGTTGATCTATAAAATAAGTAATAATACCAACGATTTGCTGAAAAACTTTTAAAGGATAAAACCAAAAAACAGAAACAGACAAAACAACCACCTGAAGATGGTGTCCAGGTTCTACATGTCCATCTGTCCTCCCCCATCTCAGCCTTCTAGCTCCCTCCCCTCTCCGGCCTGCCCACACACCTCCCTAACCAGCATACTCCTGCCTGCCACAGGCCCTTTACATGTGCAGCTTCCTCTTTGAGAGTTTCCTTCCTCACTTCAATTAAGTAATTCAGAAATCAGCTGTATTTCTCAGCAAAGCTTCTCTTGAGCCCCCTAGCTCAGTCAAACACCTGGGTAGGTCTTTTTTAATTTTACACTCAAGTATGGTCTTTAATTACTGACAGGACTCTACAAGAACAAGAATCATTTCTTTATTGCATGATGATTGTAACCATAGCTCTCAGTTCACCACCACTTAGCAGGTGGTGGGTCGATGTTTTATCAATGAATAAAGAATCTGACACAAACCTGTTTTTAATTAATGAATAAGCCATTCATGAGAATGTTTCCCCTGTGCCCCATCTTTTGCTAAGGAGCAGACATGCAGACAAAGAAAAGACAAGGTTTCGTGTTGTGATTCAGGGTCAACACAAGGACAGAAAAGATTCATGTTTTTGTCTGTAAAACCCAGCATATGTTTCTCAAAATAAAATTACCCATCAGCCATGCTTTCCCCATTCCTGGAAAAGCACGGCTCTCAGTGTGAAAGGCAAACTTTCCCTGGGTTGGCCCTAACTGCTTTGATTCATCCCCTTGTCCCTTCTGCTGGTGACCTGTGTCTAGAAGATGGATGGCCTGTGCTTCAGCACCTCTGGTATTGCCTCTTACTTAAAGGGGGGCCAGGAAGGGCCTTGGAACTTCTCAGAGATGTGCCAGACAAGGCCTCTGCAGCAGGCTTTCTGAAGCCCAGGTGGAAAACTAAGAGAACCTAAGGACAGGCTTCCCTAGGGGCTGGGAAATCCCTGCAGAGGCCACTCCCTGCAGGTGTGCCCGGACCTGAGTGCACCAGCTGCTGGTGGCCCAGAGCTCACTCAGCCAGGTAAGTGTAGAGACCCTGTCACTAAACAGCAGGACTGCAGGGCATGACAGAGCATCACAAATGGTGACTAAAGGTTAAAGGTTCAGACACACTATCACAAATCTCAAGGCGTAATTTGCCAACTATGTGAACTGGCATTTGTTTTTACCTGATTCTGAGTTTTTTAATACATAAAATTGACATAAAGATAGGTCTGTCATGGCTGTGAAATGAGAACACCTGTGTGAAGTGCTCGGGCACAGAGCAGCCCCCCAGCAGCGTTGGGAAGCACAGACGGGGTGGCAGCTGAGAGTCCTCATTTTGTGACATTGAGTGAGTTGCTGGGGTGGGAACCTGGACCCCTGGGGATTAACTGCACCTTTGTGGCAGAGGTGGAGACAGGGCTAAGTTCAAATCTGATGGGAAGATCAGTAATAACGCTACTGTTAATGAAACCCTGGCTCCATGCATCTTCCAGGCACTGCACAGTGAGACTTTCCTACTCTTCCAACAGAGGCAAAGGGCTCTTGGTAGGAAGCCCCCACACGGATGATTGTGTTCACAGTGGTGTCTGCCTGGTTTTCCTGTTCTTAACCAACAGGCCTGAGAAGGCTACTAGCCAAGGTCCCTGAGTCAGGAAGGTCCTCGGGCAGGCAGGCAGGTGCCGCTCAATGCCACTCCATGCTGCTTCTCCCACAGGAACTCACTCCCCTTATCGACCTGCCTCTGCATGACTGCTTCTCACACAGTTCGCATGCACTGTTGTTCTGCTTCTTGCAAACGTGGCAAGGAGGTGAGCCATGCAGAGAAGCCTGTCCCCCTGCGTGGATTTGTCTCTCCTAAGTGCAGGTGCACACAGCTAATTGCCCACAGGGCAGGAACTGCTGGAAAGCCTGAAAGTGGGGCAGCTCATCTGAGTCACTTGCCCCAACCCCATACATGACCAAGTGGGAGAAAAATATGTTAACTTGGCCAGAAAAGAAATTGTGCCCCTCTATGAATCACAGCTGCAAAAAGAGTTTGAATTAAACCACCCATGTATTCACTCATTCATTCATTCATTCATTCTCTCATTCACCACACACTTAGGATTGACCCTGTGCAGGGCCCTGGAAATAACAAACTGAAAGGTCCATATTATGCAGCAGAAATTTCACAGCATTATGGCACCAAGCTTACCTAAGTTTGAATTTAAATTCCGCCATTCACTTGCCGAATAGCCTAGAATAAGCTATTTAACATCTATGAGCCTCAGTTTCTGCATCCGTAAGATGGGAATGATCACAGTTACCACGCAGCACTGTGCCCTGCAAACCTGTGAAACTTCTACCCAGTGCCTGGGGCCCCATAAACAGAAAATGTATTTATTATTATCATTTTCGTCAGTATTATTGCCACTACTCTAAAAAAATAATGGATTGCCCTAAGGAAAGCCCACTATTTCACAGAGGGCCCTTTGGTGTGGGCAGTGTAGGACTAAGCGCCGGGCCGTTCCTACAATGAGCTTAGCAGTAGTGGGATGCAGGCACCGCCCTCCTTCCTCGTGCACCTGTCGGCCGCCACCACCAGCGGCTGTTTATTCCTCGGCGCTGTGCGCCGGGGCAGAGGGTTCTTTAGGTCTGTAGGGAACATCCGCACCCACACAGCGGACGGCTGCCTGCCAACATATGTGTTGGTTATCCATATTAAATTACGTCACACAACAGCCCTACAAGCCCTCATCATCCTGATTGTATGATTGAGGCATAGAAAGATGAGAGATGTTAACCTGCTGGCTTAGCGAGTAAAGCTGGCCTTTGACCATGGAGCTATCTGACTCCAAACCAGGGTCTTTGGAGTTGCTTCTATATTATGGACTCTTCCAAGCATGGTCATTCATTTCACTGGGGTAGGGGAGGATATGTTTAGTTTTCTATTACCCAGATACACATCCTGACTTGAAGGGAAGAGGTGCCCCTCTTATGCAGTATCTCAGTTAAAAAAAAAAAAGGAATAGCATCACGATTCTGAGCTTCGTTGCTCCTGGTCTGATGTGTGGAGGTGGGGAGGATGCCGGGTGGGGGTGGGAGGACGCCGGGAGGGGGTGGGGAGGACGCCGGGTGGGGGTGGGGAGGATGCCGGGAGGGGGTGGGGAGCACGCTGGGTGGGGGTGGGGAGGATGGCGGGAGGCGGTGGGAGGACGCCTGGAAGACGCCTCACGAAGGGCTGCGGTCGCCTGATGTTTGTAAGAAGGACCTGACATTCCACTAATCCTCGCTGTTGTCTACAATCCTTTTTGATTTTTTTTTTAACCTAAGAAGGATGAATTCCAAATCCCTCTGGAAGTGTTGCTGGTGTGCACAACTCCAGTACTGCCAGGCGTGAATGGGTCACCGCCTAAGGTCCCTGGGTGAGCTGGTAGGAACGGCCTCGCCTGGATCCGACTGCCCTCGGACAGACGTGATGAGGCTCCAGGAGCTGCGGTTTCACGGAGGAGGAGGTGGAGGCTTAGAGGAGAGGAGCACCTTCCCAAAGCCCTCATAGTCACTCAACCCTGAATTTGAATCTTCCCCCAGGAGGGATGGACTCTTTCTACTACCACATGACCTTCCTTCATGCACACCTGCTTTTCATTTACCCAGAATTCCTGATTAAAGTCCCAGGGCCATGGTGTTCGGTGGGTACTATTTAACTGACCCAGCTCATGACTGTCAACCTTCCCTGGTCACAGTGATGATCATCGGACTGGCCACTTCGCTTCTGGTGAAGCCATGGCGGGAGGTAGAGCCCACCCCGCCATCAGGACCTGCGGAAACACTATGGCGACCTTACGTTTGCTCAGATCCAAGGAATGTTACACGTGCTGATACGGGTGTCCGGGCTGCAGGCTGGAGGCCCGCGGTGCTCATTATGAGGCTGTCCGCTTTGCACCCTCAGGGCACGTTCAGAGATTTTTTTGCCCCAAGAGGAGTGGGACTTCCCAGGCAATTTCTTCCTTTCTTCTTCATTGGCTCAGCGGGTGCAGCTGTGGCCAGCTGGCTGTGGGTGCTGACTTGTGTGCCTCTGCTTCGTGTCTCTGGGACATGGACGTAGGCACAGTCACGACACAATCACAGACATGCTACGCATTTCTATGGGGCCGTGGAGGCTGCATGTCCTCTTCAACATGCTCTTCTGAGGCAGATCCTGGGAGCCCTCTGTTCTCACGGCTTAATCCCTGGAGCTGCCCAAGGGGACTGTACCCCGAGAGCACTGGCCTCCCTCATAGCCACCCCACGTCCCTTGCTCCCATCGCCAGCTCCTCTCTGCCGCACGAGGCAGGGCTGCCCTGGGACATCCAGACTTGTTGGCCAAATCCACCCCTGCTGTCTCTGGTGCCTGAGACCCGCTTGGCTTCTCTAGCTCATTGTCCTCAGGCAACAGGGTCCCTTGCAGAGTGAGCGGAAAGCAAAGCAAATGAGGGAAATAGCTTCACAGGCTGGGGCAGCCGGTGAGAGGATGAGGGTGGCTGGCCGGCTCCGGCCCTGACCCCCCAAGGAGGCAGCCCTCAGGATGAGAGTGGGCTGGGGTAAGATTCCAACACTGGGAACCCAGCGTATCCCCCACTCTCCCACTCCTCCGAGCACAGACCTTCTTCTGTGCATTCAGGGGCTTCACCTCCGTCCTCATGCCCTCATCCGCCACTCC
Organism: Smutsia gigantea; assembly: GCA_032199065.1. Taxonomy (NCBI): domain Eukaryota; kingdom Metazoa; phylum Chordata; class Mammalia; order Pholidota; family Manidae; genus Smutsia; species Smutsia gigantea. The sequence continues at coordinate 280,413 of JAVSCE010006741.1, forward strand.
CACCTTTCACAGGGGAAAGGCCTTTTTCAGATAAACCAATGCATTTGGTTTTATTCTTTGCCCTTTCCATCAAAAACAATCATTTCCAGGTCAGTTTCTTTGCCACCGTACAAGGACACAGGCCATACAAAGCACAGGCTTTGGGATGCATGGGCTTGCCTCACAGAGCAGTCCCATCAGCTCTTACCCATGAGCCAGGCCCTGTCCTTTGCTTGGCCATGGGCATGGACACAATTACAACCGAGAGACGTGCTGCTCTCTGGTGCGGTCTGAGCCGGCTTGCGCTTCCATGACAAAATGCCATAGGTGGGGGTGCTTAAACAACAGAAGGCATCTCTCCCAGCTCTGGAGGCTGGATTATGGGATCAGGAGGGCAGCATGACTGGGTTCCTGCTCGCCAGTCACCGCCCTCTCACTGTGCACTCACGTGGAAAGAAAGAGGCAGCCAGTTCCCTGGGGCCGCCCCTGGAAGGGCGCTGATCTCAGCACGAGGGCCCGTCTTCACGGCCTCACCTGATCGCAGGCACTCCCCACAACCGCATCCCCATCACCATCACACAGGGGTTCAGGCTTCCACATGTGAATTTTGGGGAACACCAACATGCAGTCCATTACATTCCACCCCTGCCCCCAAATACATGTCCTTCTCACATATAAATACATTCGGCCCACCCCAGCAGCCCACAAGTCTCTCCAGCATCAACCCTCAAGTCCAAGTCCCAAGCCTTACCTAGATGTCATCTGAGCCAGGTACAGGGAGGCTCTGGGCACAGTGTACCCCGAGGCAAATTCCTCTCCAGCTGTGAACTGTACAACCTGACAGGTGATGTGCTTCCCAAATGCGATGGTGGACAGGCAGGACACGCCCACTCCAGAGGGAGAAAGAGAGAAGGAAGGGGGGCCGGTCCCACGCACCCCAAACCCAGCAGATCTGAAGCTCAGGAACAGTGCTCTGGGCTTCGATGCCCTGCCCTCCAGGCTCCCATATATGGGCCAAACACAGAACTGCAGTGACCAGTTTTAAAGAACCAGGACCTCTTTCTAACAGTGAGAGAGGGTGTGGGGCTGCCAGGCTCTTTGTCCTTCCCTGACTAACGGCTGTCCCAGCACTGCCATCATCTGTGCTTGAAAAGTCAATTGTACAAACAAGTTGAGGGGTAGTTAGAGCAACACCACGTAGGCGCAGGCACGCAGACTGCTCAGGGAAACAACTCTGTATCAGTGCAGATCCACTCAGGACACTGCAGATCTCTGGAGAAGACAGGGAAGGAAGGTGAGGGATGAGATTTCAAAACCATCAGCAGGCTTTGTGCCATTTCTGTTCAAATCACTCATCTCTGGATAGTTACGATCAGCAGCGAGACCTGGACTCTGAAGACAGGGGTCATGTCTTAATCATCCCTCAGTAACCACATGACCTGGCACACACAGCAACCCTCTGATTAGGACATATCAACATCTGTGGATAAGGGAACAGAGGATAAGATGGTGGTCAAGATCACATAGCCAATAGGTGGCTCAGACACATTATTGTTTTTTTGAAGCCAGTTTTCAAAAATATCCACCCTCATACACTATCTCACCTGTGCAAACAGGCCCATAGCTTGAGGTGGATTGGCACAGAAAAGGATCCAAGAAGTCCTGATGTAAAGACCACATTTACCTTTGTTCAACCAGAACTGCTCAACCCAGATGACTTCATCGGCCTTTTGTTTTATCACATCAAATACGTCTTGAAAATGCACCGACGCCCAGTCGCCTGCAACGCCTCCCTTGAAAAGGCTGTTTCACTGGTCAAACAGCATGAGGAAAGCCCCCCAGGAGTTGACCGGTGGGATAACAGCTTGGAGACAGTCCAGTGGAGGAGAGGTGGGGTGAAACATGTGAGTGTTCAAATTTAAGTTTAAATTAAATAAAATTAAATAAAATAAAAAACTCCTTAGTCACACCAGCCATATTTTAAGTCCACAACAGCCAGAGGTGGCTAATGGATACTGTATGTGAGTGTCCACAGCTGAGATACAGAACTTTACCTGGCGGCCTGCAGCTCTGCTGGACAGGGCAGGGCTGGGAGCCTAGACTGACAGCCTGGGTTGGAAGGGGAGGACTCTGCGTGGGCTTAGCCCCACCGACATGCAATGTCAGGACTCCAGGCTCCATCCTCTCTGGCCATCCCCCACTCTGGGGCTGGCTTATTTTCCCTCTGTGAAAATGGGACTATTGCCCATACTTTCTCACTTCTTAAGGGTGATGGGAATAAAATGTGATAATATATACAGAAGCAATTGAGATTCATATAATATCTTTCCGGCCAAAACTTAAAGTATCATTATGTCCCTCCAAGCACTATGCTTTCTCCATATTTAGAACATAAATATTCAGATATCTATACAATCCCTTTTGAATGAAGACCTACATTTATTTGTAATGACTTTTAAAAATCCTACTGCATTTTACCGGCTCCATTATCAAGATGATGCTCTTATAGTTATCTTGCCTACCACTGCCAGGCAAATTTTCTTAAAATATCCATTTTTCCCAGCTCTTTCCTGCTCAAAAGCCACCAATGGCTTCCTGCTGTGCTTAATTCTGACTCCTCCTCAGTCAGGCTTTCCAGCGTCAATGCAGCCCGTCTGTATCCTGGCCCCTCCGCAGCCCCTCTGCCTCTCCAATGCACAGCACAGCACAGTCTCGGACTGTCAGCTCTTAGCAGGACAATGATTATTAGAGACCAGGAAGGGAAGCTGGGTCCACATTCCCACCCTGGGCCCTTATTCGTAGCCCTCACCTTTACAACACTGTCCAAATTTATCGTGATCCACAGAGCATGGGTCTGGAAAAAGAAAAGTCTACAGGCAAAATCTCCGTGTTTCCTCTATTTTGCACAAGTTTCCCCAAATACTAGCCTCTCAGCTCTAAGCAGTAAAATGTCCTCTACCTAAGCCATCCTTCCTGCCCCCTCAGATTAATACCCAAGCCTCCCATTGCTTATGACGTCCTTTCTCAACCCCTCAGTGAACCCTCCTGTCCTCTGGGTAAAGCCTCAGACTCTCAGCCTGGCGTCCAGGGCCCTTTGTGATTTGTCTCTTCACTCAGCTCCACTGCCTCTTGTACCTAAAATTCCAGCAAGACTGGAGGGCTCCTCGTCCCCTCGGTGGGTCGCAGCTCTCTCGCTTTTCTTCTTTCTCCAAAGCACACAGAGCGTCCTCCTCCTCCTCTTCTCGGCCACAAGCTTCAAAGTCTGCACGGGCTCTCTTTGATTCCCAGAATGAAAACCAAACTCCCCACTATGGCCCTAAGGCCTTCCGTGGCTGGGTCCCTTTGGCTTCATCAGTCTCATGCCATGCCACTCACCCCTCCCTCGATGATGAGACCACAGCCACCCCTACCTTTCTGACCTTGACTGAGCTAAGCTGTTACGACCTCAAGCCCAGAACTTTCTGCCAAGATGCTGTGCCCCACCCTGTCCTTCACAGTCCTCTACTGCTCTCCAGTGACTGCAGGCATGGCTGCCTGACATCACTCATTTACTGGTTGATTTGTTCAGGGTGTGTGCTAACACCACTCAAAGTCCTGGGGGTATAATGTACAGCATGGTGACTATAGTTCTAATACTGTATCGCATATTTGAAAGTTGCTAAGAGAGTAAATCTTAAAAGTATTCATCACAAGAAAAAAAATGTATAACTACATGTGATGGTGGAAGTTAACTAGACTTATTGTAGTGATGTGGTGATCATATTGCAATATATACAAAAATATACATTATATTATATACCTGGATACATAATGTTATCTGTCAATTATATCTCAATAAAGTATCAATCAATCTAGACCACTGTATCAAAAAGCTAAAGAAGAAAAGTCGTATGATCATATCAATTGATACACTAAAAGTATTAAGTAAAATTCAATATCCATTCATGATTTAAAACAGTCTTGCAAACCAAGGATAGACAGGACTTGTGAAACTTAAAATGAGCATTAGTGGCTAAAGACTAAACACTTTTCTCCTGTAACTGGGAACAAGAAAATGATGTCCACTGTCTCTATTCTTACTCAACATATTATTGGAAGTTCTAGCCAGGATAATAAGGAAAAATAAATAAAGGGTATATATACTAGAAAAAAAGAAAGAAAACTTTCCTTATTTTCAGATGGTATGATTGTCTACACAGAAAACCCTAAGGATAAAAAAAAATGTAGGAAATAAATCAATTTGGCAAGGTCACGGATACAAAACAACAGATATTAATCACACATGTATATACTAGCAACAAACATGTAGAAACCAAATTTTAAAACAAAGAACAAACATCTAGAATACATAAAGAACTCTCAAAACCTAACAGTAAAAAAATAAACCATCAAGTTAGCAAATGGACAAAAGACAGGAATGGATATTTCACTTTGAAGAGATACAGATGGAAAATAATCAGGTGAGGCTGTTCGGTATCACCAGCCATCAGGGAAATGCAAATTAAAACCACAAGGCAATATTAGTTCACATCTGAACCACTAAAACACAAAGAAATATTGACATCACCAAGTGCTGGTAGGGATGCAGAGAAACTGGATCAAACTATTCATACCTTCAACCGCTTGGATGGGTCTCAGAAGCAGTAAGCTTATCAGTAAAAAGAATGTCAAATGTTACATATTGCATATAGGTGGTAACAGATTAGTGACTCCCAGGGAAGAGGAGCAGGGTAGTGGATGGTACAATACTAAACAGGAAACGTGAGAGAATTCCTCTGCCATAAGGGATAGGTTTTATACTTATGGTGTAATGGGTTCACAGATTTTTACATAGAATCAAACTGCATGGAACTGTATACACACACAGATAAGAGCTTCTAAAATCTGGTAAAAATGGATAAAGATCTGTAGTCTAATTAGTGGTATTGTATCAATGCCGAATTCCTGGTTTTGATATTTACTACCATTACATAAGATATCATGAGTGGAAGCTGAATGAAGGGTTCAGGGAACTCTATCTACTATTTTTGCAACTTCTTGTGAATCTAGTCATTTCAATAAAGAAGTTTTTAAAAAAATTAATCAAATTGATAACCCTTCCACAAGATGATCAAGGCAAAAAGAGAACTACAAATAACCACTTACCAAGAGTAAGAAAATTATAGGACTACAGATGTCAAAGTTTTTTTTCAAAGTTCTTCCAAGATAGTATGGACAATTTTGAGCCAGTATATTTGAAAATGTGGTAAAGAATATCCTACAAAACCCCAACTCATCAAAACCGACATAAGACACAAAAATCCTAATGACTCCTATGTCTATTAGGGAAAAGCACCAGGGCCGATGGCTTCAGAAGTGAATTCTCCTCAGTTTTAAGGGAGAAATAACACTAATCTTACATGTAAACTCTCTCAGAGAATAGAAAATGAGAGAAAAAAAATACTCCTCAACTAATTTTATGGAAGAATATTCTAATGCCAACACCTAACAAGGGCTCTGTGAAAAAGGAGAATAAAAAGCTAATGCTCTCATGAGTGCAGATGCCAAAGTCCTGTACTATTTACGCATCAATTTCAATGAAGCATTTTATGGTTCAGCATTCAAAAATCAATCTTTGTAATGAAGTACATTAACAAAATAAAGGAAAATAATTATACAATATCCCAATAGATGCAGTAAAAGATTTGATAAAATTCATCATTTATAATTTTAAAAAGTCACCAACAAGGAATAAAAGTGAACTTAATTAATCTGCTAAAGGGTGTCTACAGAAACCCTACACAGACATAATACTCATTTGTGAAATGTCAGAAGTTCCCCTCTGATATTAGGAATTAGTAAGGATTCTTGCTATTCAACACCACACAGGAAGTTCTAGTTAGTAAACTTAAGTCAAGAAAAGAAAGAAAATCACAAGAATTTGAAAGAAGTAAATAAAACTCATTATTTGCAAATGACATGATCATATATATTTTTAAAATCCAACATAATATATAGTTAAACTAATAGAATTTATAAGCAAACTTAGTGTAATAGCTGGACATGATGTAGATATACAAAATCAAATGTATTTCTCTTCACCAGAAAAATTGAGGTACACAATAAAAGGCTTAGAATGGCACCATTAAAATAGCATTAAAAACATAAAATATACTTAGGTATTTATATAGTAAATATATTTATTTATAAATAAATGTATAAATAAAGATACTTATAGGTAAATTTATAAATGAAAATATTTATAAGTAATAAAATAAGTATTATATCTAATAAGTACAACAAAATATGTACAAGATCTATACACTAAAAATTAGAAAATGTTCAGAGAAATTTTTTAAAGGCTATATTGGTCATTTTAGACTAGAGAAGTAGAACTGAATATATTTGATCTATTATAAGAAATTAGCTTATGAAATCATGACTGAGCAAGTCCAAAATAAAGCATTCGGGAGAGGAAGTCCCCAGGCAAGGTAAAGCTATCATCCACAGCTGAAATTTCTTCTTTCTCCTGGGGAATCCTCAGCCCTGCTTTTTAAAGCAGTCCAGCAGTCAGTAAAATTCATCCAAATTGTCCAGGATCATCCCTCTTACTGTCAACTGATTAGGGCTTTAATTATATCTGCAAAATTCTTTTCTGGCAACAACTAGTGTTTGACTGAATAACTGAGGACTGCAGCCTAGCCAAGTTCACATATCAATAAAGCTAACATAAAAGACAAAATAAGTGAAGCAGAATTCATAGATTGGAAGATTCTGTGTTGTACAAATATCAATTCTCCTCAAATATAGACCCCAAGAAATTTGGATCAATATCCTCAGAGTATCAGGAAAATTACAAGTTGATGCTAAAATTTAAGTGGAACCTAAAATGACAAGTCTGACTAACATAATCTTGAAAAAGAACAAAATTGGAGGATTAAAACTACCAGACAGCCAGACTTACAGTAAAGCTACAATAAATGATACAGTATGGTATAGACAGATAAACAGACCAATGAAATAGAACAAAAAATAAGGACAGGCGACATGAATAATTGGTGTATGGCAAAGTTAGCAACAAAGAACACTGGGAAAATGATAGGTTATTTCAGTAAACTGTGATGTGCGATGAATCACTTGGATATCTATACTCCTACCTCACACCATGCACAGATAGAAGTCTAAATGTAAATAATAACAAATTACTTCTAGAATATAACAAAGGAAAGCAGCTTCATGACCTTGGGGGTAAGCAAAGAGTTTCTAAATAAGATTCAAAACTATTAACTATATTGGACAGGACTGATAAAACTGGATTTCATTAAAACTAAGAAATTTGAATCATCAAAAGAAACAATTCAGGGAGTAAAAACTCAAGTCAAAAAAAAATGGGAGAAGATACTTGTAACAAACATGGTCAAAAACACTCTATGTACAAAACATACAAAAAATTACTAAATTTCAGAAAAGATAGGTAAAATTACCCAGCTGGCCAATAAATAGATTTGTCTTTAAAGAAAAAAACTAAAGAGCTATAATGCACATGAAAAGTGCTCAGTGTTAGTTATTCTCAAGAAAAAGAAAATTAAAGCCATTATGAAATACCAATGCACAGCTATTAGAAAGTCTGAAATTTTAGAACAAAATGACATCATCAAGTGTTAGCAAGTATGCGGGGCACCCAAACTCTGAAACAAATCTGTTAGGAGTATAAATCTGTACCAGTTTGGAAAACTATTTGGCAGTATCTATTAAAGTTGAACAAACTGTTCTCTATTACTCGGCAAGTTAGTTCGCAGGTATGCACTCACTGAATGCACAGAGATACAAGCACGGTCATTGACACAGCATTATTCCCGAGAGCTCCTAACTGAAACTACCCAAATAACCATTAACTATAGAATGGATAGACAAACTGTTAAAAATCATAAATATGAATGATTTACAGTTATTTGGAGATACTACATTAATATATTGTTGATAGAAAGAAGCCAGAGACACATATAATCTGATTGTTTCATTTGTATAAAGTCTACAAAAGTTAAAACTAATTAACCTTGTTAAAAACCAGGATAGCTTTTCCCTGGGAAAGGGAAGATGGGTGAGATCAGAATGGATTATGAGGCAGGCATCTGAGGTGTTGGAAATACCTATTTCTTGGCCAGAGTATCTGCAGATTCACTAATACTAAATTGATAGTTATATTGAGATGATTATAAATTCATACAAATTTATAAAAAATCACACAGAGAGATCACATGTGCACTTTACCCAGTTTCCCTTAATGGCAACATCTTGCAAAACCATAGTACCATATAACATGGACAGTGACCACACAGTACCCCCAGTTCAGACTTTTCCAGTTTATTTGTACTATTTGTGTGTGTGCGTGTGTGTGTGTGTGTGTGTTGTTGTTGTTTTTAGTTCTATACAATTCTAACACAGCTATAAATTTCTGGGCCCTCCACGTCAATCAAGACACAGAACAGTTCCCCCACCCAGAGTTCCCCATGCTTCCCTTTCCTAAAGACAGCCACTTCCCTCCCCTGTCCCATCCCCAGCCCCTGGCAGCCACTAATCTGTTCTCCATTTCTGAATTTAAGTCACTTGGAAATGTTACATTATCAACTATACTTCAATTAAAAAATAAATAAATAAATGTTATATAAATGGAATCATACAATAGGTAACCTTTTGAAGTTGGCCTTTCTTCTAACCCAGCATGATTCCTTCGAAATACATCCAAGTTATAGTGTGTGTCAATAGTTCAATAGTTCTTTTTCTTTTTAACCACACACAGTTTAGTTACCCATTCCACCTGCTGAAGGGTGCCTGGGTTATTTCTTATTCTTGCTATTAAGAAAACAGCTGCTATTAACATTCATGTACAGGTTTTTATGTGAATATACATATTTACTTTAAGAACTCTATACCAGTTTTTTCTGGTGTCCATGTTTTCAGATCAGATATGTACTTTAATTCGAATTCGTATTGCTGTAAAGGCAATATGTCTTTTCCATCTGGCTACTTCTAATATTTTCCTTTGTCTTTAAATTTTTGAGGGTTAATTATCATGGGCGTTGGCATGAGTTTTCTTGAGTTTATCCTGTTTCTAGTTCACTCAGCTTCTTAAATATGTAGGTTTGTGTCTTCAACTAAGTTTGGGAATTTTCAGCCATTAAATTATTTTTGTACACTTCTTTATCTTCACCCTTTCTTGCCTCCTCCTGGGACTTTGTCATGATACCAAGGATGAGTCTATTATTATTGTTATAATTATTATTATTTTATTCTATATGTCTGTTTTCTGCATGTTCAGATTGAGTACATTTTGTTGATGAGTGCTCAAGCTCATTGATTCTGTGTATGTCATTCTCACTCTATTGTTCAGTCTAGCCAGCAAGTTCGTTTTAAATTTCCATTATTTTCTTTTATTATTTTTCCCAGTGATATTGACATATAACTGAAAAGTAAAAAATTGTATATATTTAAAGCATACAACATGATAATTTCCATCTGGTTATTTTTTCATAGCTTGTTTCTTCAATGAGATTTTCATTTGTTTCAGAGAGAATAAGTTTCGAAGGATTTTTATTATGGCTGCTTTAAAATCTTGGTCAGATATTTCTAACATCTTATTCATACGGTGTCTGCATGAATTGCCTTCTCTCATTTCAGTTGTGATTCTCCTAAATGTCGCTGTGGTGGGTGATTTTCTATTATCTGAGCATGTTGACTCTTAGGCAGGAGACTCCGGGTTCTATTTGAGTCCCTTGCTTCAGCAGGTCTTCCCCCTGGTCAGGTCCAGCACACAGGTCCTCGGTGCCTTTGTGGGCTGTGGCTGGGCAATCAGCACAAATATGAGGATGTTTTTGTCCACCTGGCTTAAATGGTGGCTACCCCCCGGACAGCCAAAGACGGAGAAAAGCATTCCGACAGGACAGACCTCTGGATGTCTCCTGGTGGGGCGGGGAGCTGAGGCCCCCACGGGCAGAGACTTCCCTGGCTGGGTGTTCGTGTGCTGGGTTCCCTCACCTGTGGGTCATGGAGGGCACCTTCTGGGCTGGGAGCGTCAGACAGCAGGCCCCCTCCCTGCTACCCTCGTGTTTCTGGGCCATTGGTCAATGTCAGTTCTGATATGCTGTTAACATCTAGTGAGGGTAGCCACCATTAGTTCAGGAAGAAATTGCAGGTTAAACACCAAATATCTCCACTCTAACACAATCTAATCATACCAGAATAAGTGTGTCTGCCCGTCACTGCTCTTTTGCAGACATCTCTCTGCAAGCAGAACCTTGAAGCCAGAAAGACAGTCTGCCTCTCAGCACTGCCTAAGTTCTCTTTCTCCACCACAACTTTAAGATAAATTTAAGAACGTTCAGCCCCCTTTGATGTATATTTTTTTCAGAGCTGTGATAAGAGTCTCCTCTTCAATTGAGACTCTACACAATATCATCCTTTAAGGAAGCACAGGAAAGAAAACACCTCCTCAGTTCCCATGCCTTGTAGTATACTAATATCAGCAGGTACTGACCACCTACTATGTAGAAACCCTGGGCTGTGCCTTGGACACAGCCCTACACTAATGAATCTCCCAAAAGCAGCATCGTCCCAGGTCCCAGTTGCAAACGGTCTGTGTTTAGGGTCAGAACAAGAGGAAATGACATCAGGCCAGGTGATCAAGTGGCCTTTATGGCACAGGGTACCAGCTCCAGCCTCTTTCTTTGGACCCAATTATTTCATTTTCCTGCTGTATTCAAAGAGGCAAACATGCCCACATTAAAGAGTTAAGTGAAATGGTGAAATAGAATCTGTCAGCCAAGAGCTCTTGGTTTTTCAAACAGCTGTATAATAGATACACGTACACACACCATTTAGATACTATGTGAAATATGAATGTGCCTCTTTAGTTAAACTCTATTAGAAAGTATTCGGTTGTCATAAAATGCTTTCAGTAGTGCCTATACCAAATCGATTCTCACAGAGATGGATCTGAGCACAAGTCCTGGATTGGAACGGGCAGACTCAGGTTCACCCAACCTGCCTCTTAATAGCTACCATTCTCTTGGGTAAGTCACTTAATATTGCTGGGCCTCAGTTTCCTTCCCTATAAAAAGGTACGTTAGTATGTGATTCGTCAGCTTGGCAAAGTGTTAGTGAGGATGAAATTTGCTGATGTCTGTGCGATCTCTTAATAAATTAATAAATAACTCATTGCAACAGTTTACCGTTGCTATCTTTATAGGCCCATTCGCAACATCACCGTGCTGTGCTCTTGTGTGTGGTTGCCTAGTTTTATAAGGAGGACAAGGGAAGATTGACAATTTGAGCTCTGAATGCCAAGTGGCTGTCAGGTTTCCAGCCTTAATGTAAATACAGTACTTCGGTATCACTCTACAAGCAGAGTGGGGACAGCTTGGGGTGACTCATGCACACACAGAACTGTTAGGAGCCATCTAGCATAAAGTGGAGAAGGAGAAAATGGAAGCAAGACATTTCCAAACTTTTTTTTTTTTAATGAAGAAATCATAAAGCCTGGCTGACAGCTGTTGACCTTCTTCTCAGAGGAGTGGACCTTCTCTGCTCAATCCTATTATAAAGGTCATGAATCCAGACCAAATAGAGACGCACCGTGAGAAAACTCACACAGTCCCCATGACGCTCTTTGTCCCCGGGGCGGTGAGGAGTGTCACCGCACCGCAGGTGCTCCAGCGCCATGCAGCCAGCACGCAGGCCTCTGCAACGGCAGGAACCGCAGTGGGGCCGACCTGTGTGTGTGACTCCACAGTGCAGCTGTCTGTGGGCTGATCTGGGGCAGCGGCTTGTGTGGCTCTGCTGTGTATGTGCGGCACCAGTGGCTGCTTCTGTTCAAAAACCTTGTACAACGACTCACGATTTTCCACAGCACCTGTTTTTCTGTTCTTTAGGGTCTCTCCCAGCCACCCACACCATCATCTTAGAGGAATCCTTTACAGTTCATTCACTGGCTCTAAGAGTGAGTCATACACAATGCTGCCTTACACCCAGATGCCTTTAACGTAGGGATGCAACAGAGGGCAGAATGCCCAGCCTCTGCCACACACAGAGACCTCTGGGAAGCATTAGGTCCAAGGTCCAAGCTCCAAGGCCAGGCTTTGGGTAGAGCCGAAGAAGTCTGCAAGTGAAGTGTGGTCAGCATGAGAAATGGACACTGGGTTCCCCTGAACAGAGCTCCTCTCTGTATCCACAGCCCTTTCCTTTCCTACAGGAATCTCCCTCTACCATCCTGGCCCTCTGTCAGTGTGCCTATCACATGCTCAGCCTACAGCCCAGAGAACTTCCAGGCACTTCCAGGTCCACTCAATATTCATGAAATATTTTGGTAAGGTTGGTTGTCAGTATGGAGATAACTCATTTTAGGGCCTGTTTCTCCACCTTACACGCCTGCTATACCACAGGTTCTTCTTGCACATATGAAGGATGAACCTGAGCCAGGTGGAAGGGTGCTGAAAACCCCACAAGTACTCTCACGCCAAGGAACCCAGGGGTCAATTAAAGGTGAATAGACAAACGGCGGAGTCCATACCTGGACATGCCATGGGCATGGGCAGGTAGTCAGAGGCACCTGCCTCTGCTCCTCCACCCCCGTGAGACAACAGGGGAGGTGCCTGAGAGCAGCCACTCCCCCTCTTGGCAGGAGTCAGAGCCACAGGTCCAGCCTGTACTGGGCGGAGGGAAGGGAGGTTTTCCTGAAGCTGATGCTGTAAAAGGAACATGAGTGAATCTTGAACTGAAATGAGACCCTTCATCGATCAAAAAGGAATGACCAGAATGTTCTGGAAGCCTTGATATACTGTTGAGGTGGCTACTTCCCAGTGGGAAGGGAGGTTCACAGGCAGTCAGTGGGAACCAGTGAACCATCCTCTAGGCAGGGCCAAGCTAGAACCCTAATCACACCAGCTGCACTTGCCACGCTGTTGTCTCCCCAAGGGCAGCACCTTGTCCTCATCACCTCCCAGCCACTGGCACGAGTCTTTCCCAGAGTGTCATCTGCAGGCAGTAGGGTCATCTGCTTCTCTGACCGTGTCCCCCCAGAACTGTGAGTTCTTGAAGGCAGAGGCTGTCCCTCTGCTCTGAGTCCCCAGCCTCAGGAACAAACCTGGAAACAGGAGTCACTTATTGAATCCTAGTTGGACAGTAGAAATTATTAAAGACAGATGCCAGCTGTGATGGGCTGAATAATGGTCCCCTAAAGATGCCCATACCCTCATCCCCTGAACCTGGGAATATGTTGCCAAACATGGCCAATGGGACTTTACAGATATAATTACACTAACAATCTTAAAATGGACAGAGTATTCTGGATTATCCAGGCGAGCCCAAAGTAGTCACAAGAGTCTTTATAAGAGGGAAGCAAAAGGGTCAAACTTCAGGAAAAGGAGATGAGATGACAGAAGGAGATGCGAAGGGATGAGCTCCGGAGACAGAGGAAGGGGCTGGGATCCAAGGAGTGCAGGCAGCTCTGGAACCTGGGGAGGGCAGGGGAACAGCTCCTCCCCTGGGGCCTCTGGACAGAATGTGTCCCTGCCAGCAGCTTCATTTGAGACTTCTGGCCTCCAGAACTGTAAGCAATAAATGTGCTCTGTTTCTAGTTCCTACATTTGTGGTGATCTGTTACAATAGCAATAGGAAGCTCATGTGCCAGTGGAACCCCATAGACATTGCTACAAAAGACCCAGGATAGAAAATGCTAGAATGTCCTGAAGCGGGTACCTTGTGCAGCCCCTAAATGAAAAATGAGAAATAAGGATTGGGACCTGCCCACCCCCCACACTCGCTGTAATATTACGTTTCATAATTGTAGCCTGTGGATCTGTGTGCTCTGGGGGAGCCTGTTTTCTCCCTTAAATTTCTAGGATATTCTCTACAGCTTTTCACAGCCTTGTCTTCCTGTTTGCCTCTGAGGATATAACGGATAGGGTTTTTTTCTCTACCCTATCTCTGTTTCCTCTTAGTGTGTTTCCTGTTTGTTTTGATGGGTGGCAATCCTTGGTTTTCTGCTCATATTTAAGAGTCAATAACCGATAAGCTTGCAGGAAGCTTGGAGAACTGCAGGGCAGGATTCCCAACCTCAACACCACTGATGTTTTGCAAGCAAGAAGGCGAGGGAGCCCAGGAGGAGCAGTCCGTGTAGGTCAGCCTTGCAGAACATGAGAGCACAGGGCACAGGCCAGAGAAAGGAGGATGGATGGGGGCAGGAAACAACAGCTAGAATAGTATTATTATTCCCACTTTCAGATAGGAAAACAAAAGCTCAAAGACATTAACCTGGCATGGCCATAGCTAGTAAACAGCAAAAAAAATATTAATTTGGGAGGCCTACATTTTGTCTAAGGGTGAGGAGGCTCTTTTACCTATACCAGAGGAATCTAAGCCTGGAATAGATATTTGGGTGCATATATTTCAGAGAATGAATGAAACCCAGCTTAGGATTCAACTCACATTGTTGAGCATTTACTGCATCTAAGCCCTGAGCCCTGAGGTAGAGAGAGCAGCTTCTCAGGCAAAGCACACTCACTCCATAATCCCTCCATCTCAGCCACATGGATAGTATTTGTTGTAGACAACACTACTGTCAGGGGTGGGAAACTCCCACTTCAGAGGTCGTGAAAACAGTCCAACGGCTTGCCCAACTTCCGGGACTATGTCTGAGCTCCTTCGCTGGGCCTCCACGACCTGGTCATTTGTGGCCTCTTCAAGCTTCCCTCACGCCAGTCTGTGTTCTAACTGAAAGCAGGCAGCAGTCCACCCCTGGGTCCTGTGGGACAGCCTCTTGCGCTTCCTCGCCTGCCTGTCCCTAGCTCCACCTCCAGGAATCCCTCCATGACCCCCACCCCAGCCAGGTAGCCCTGCTCATGTAACCACTGCAGCCTCACATCCTTCCCACCTGACATCCATAAACACTATTATAACTGTCAGATGAGCTCCCCCAAGGCCCGATTCCTTCCCCTACTCATGCCTGTCATCATCCCCTAATCTCACTGATCAGGAGAGCAACGGCCAGTCCTCACCGTGTGAATGCTGCATGATCTTACTGGAATGATATGACCATGTCCCCTCACTCTCTTCCAGGTCACGCATCATGTGGGTGTGCTGGTCTCCTCTGCTAGATTCCATGTGCCAGTTACGTCCACACAAACACTGGTCTCTTGCTTTGATGGTTTTATTTCTCAGCATGACCTAATGAATTGGAGACCAGCTTTACACATCTCAGCCCATAACTGATGTGGGTCATCGCCCACCCAAGCATCCCTTCCGATCGATCTAAGGTTTCTTGCATCAGGGCACTGCCACCTCTCAGGAGGGAACTGGCCCATCTTCTCCAGAGAGCACTCTTTCCAGACACCTTTGTAAGACTTTTGCTGGGGAAGTTTGCTCAGCCTCCTGAATGTGCAGACTAAAATTTTCACCAAAGTGGGGAAGTTATCAGTCATTATTTCTTCAAATAATTATTCTGATATTTTTTTCTGTCTTTTCTTCTTCTGGCATTCCCGTGACATATATATTGGTGCCCATACTAGTCTCCTACATTTCTCTGAAGTTCTATTTATTTTTCCTAATTAATTTTCTTGGTTCTTTCGGTTGTATAAGCTCAATTTTCAAATTCATTAATTCCTTCTTTGACCAGCTCAAATCTGCTGTGAAGCTCTTCTAGTGAAGTTTTCATTTTAAATATTGTACTTTTCAACCCCAGAATTTCTATTTGATTCTTTTTAAAAATATAATTTACACCTCCGTATTGATATTGTTTTAAAAAATATAATTTACACCTCCTTGATGAGACATTGTCATCATACCTCCCTTTAATTCTTTAGAAATGGTTACCTTTCATTCTTTAAATATATTTATATTTGCTAATTTAAAGTCTTTCTCTGCTAAGCACAACATCTAGACCCCCTCAAACACAGTTTATATTGCCTGAATCTTTACCATATATGGAACACACTTTACTGTTTCTTTGCATGTTCATATTTTTTTGTTGAAAACTAGAAGTTCTTGATAACATATTGTAACAAGTCTGGATACTGACCACTATCTGCCCTAAGGGCTGATGGTATGTGTTCGGCCATATACTTCTCTGCAGTGACTTGGCTGAACTAACCCGACAGTGAGTAGCCTCTATTATCTCTGCCCAGATCTTTGAAAGTTTTCTTAACTCTTAGCCTTGCTACCTCAGGGTCAATCCTGGGTCAGCATGAGCCACTTTTTGGTCAAAAGTTGTATTAATTTCCTTTGGCAAGCTAGATTTTCTCCCCTTTACCATTGGATGTATGTGTGGTTTATAGGCTGATAGCACAGCTCACGGAATTTATGCGTGTGGGTTTTTTTTTTTCCCCACTGTTCAACGATGAACTAATAATTTGAATTGGTTATCTTTTCTTCAATCACTCATGAGATAGTGCAGCCTTCCAGACTATAGAATGGCTCTAATATTTACTTTTAAACCTAACCCTGGTTTCTTAGGGGTCACCCCGCATCAGAGCAGCTTACTGTTTGGTGTTTGGTCATAGGTTGTGCTTTAAACACTAGTGCAGGCAAGGCTTCCACCCTTTGTTCTGGCACTGGGGACATGTCTAGCCCTTACCCACAGCCTTCTCTGGTTTCTTCTGATGGAGCGGAGATGAGCACTTCGCACAGACCTCCCAGTGCCCGAGGTTGGCTGTGATCCCCAGAGAGCTCTTCATGGTCCTGGCTGTTTCTTTCCATGGTTCTTTCAGTTAAACTCTGGCTTCTCTGCCACTTAGTATCCTGGAGCTAGAAGTGTCCTCCCAGTGACTCTCTACCAAGATCTCTATTTTTGTGTGTGTGGCAATACCCTTAAGCGTGCAGTTGCCTACTTTCTCTTCCAAACAAAGTCAGTGCCCCAGGACAGAGCTGTGCTGCACTCGGTCCTTTTGGCCTTCTTCCCCACCCCTTGGCAGAGATTCCGTACCCCTGCACAGGGTTGGGTGTGGGGACAGTGGAGTGGCACCTCTATGCTATGAGAAGGCACTGGGGGTGAGGAATGGTGGCCCCTGGTCTTCTTGGCTGGCTTCTGCTGACAGCCTTGAGGCGTGACTGGGGCAAGAGGTCTGGATCCTTCCATCCTTAGCCTACTGCACCTGGGGCAGAGCTTCTAACCTGTGAGTAGAGGCTGGGTGGGGAAAGGAGCACAGTCCCAGCAGTGCCTGCTGAGCACCGAGCTTCTGCAACATGGGCCGGGGAAACGAGGACTGTCACAGCCTGCTCTTCCCCCAGTGCACACAGTCCCAGACTGTGGATGGGAAAGGAGGAGCCTGATGACCTCCCTGGCCGCTTCATCTGTATGGAGCGCCCAAGACAGAGTTTCTGTGAGAGAGCGTGGGGGGAGGTGGAGGGAGCTGGCACTAGATCAAATGTCCCACACTCTTTTCTTACCCAGATACAGTATATATTTTCAGTGAATATTTCTCCATTGCTTTATGCCCTTAGGACTATTTCCACAGACTTTACGTGATCATTTTTTCATGAATTTCTCCAGTTCAATGGTTACCTTTCTGGTGATAAGTTCCTCTGCAATCCTCCCTTTTCCATTCTGGTACTGCATTAAGAAGCACAATAATTCAGAAAGCTGCTTGCCTGTGAGGTGCTGGAAGTTTCCTGCCAAAGTACTGGTTCCCTCCAGATGCTGCCCTGGACTGGAATTCACCATCCTGCCCCTGTTCCTGCCCCTGTGCCCTAATTCCACATGGACCCTGACATCATATCACGGCCTATCACAGGGCTGAGCCACTTGATGGCAGCCCCTGGCGCTTCCCTGCTACCTGACTTTAGGTAGATAAGACAGCTTCTCTGAGCTTCACGTTGTCCAGCTAAAATGCCAGGGATACTTCTTCTCAGTGTCTTAAGGACATCCGAGCCTTAAGTGACACAACTTCACTTCCCACAGCTGTGGAGGTTTGAAGTCTGAGATCAAGGCGTCAGCAGAGAGAGTTCCTCCTGAGGCCTGTCTCCTTGGCACGCAGATAGCGGTCTCCTCCCGCTGTCTTCACGGGGCCTTCCCCTGTCCTGATCTCCTCTTGTTAAGGATGCCAGTCATATGGATTAGGGCCCACCCCAATGACCTCACTCCCACTTAATCACCTCTTGAAAGGCCTGTCTCCAAACACAGTTAGCATCTGAGATAAAGGGGTTTAGGGATTCAACATGAATCTGGGAGAAACTTAATTCAGCCCATAACATAACTTCTCTGATAATCTAAACTCAGAGAGGTTGACGCTTGTTAGCATTTGCATGGCTACTGACCAGTGAAGGAGGATTGCAGGCAAGCTTCCAGTCTCCACAGAGCCAGGCACGCTTCCTCCCCATAGCACCCCCCTCTGCATCTGGACAGATCCCCCACCTGGCTGCCCAGAGGCCTCTGTCCCGGCTGGTACTGCAGGGAAGAGTTCAGCCATTAGTGTCTGAGTTAGCCAGGACAGAGCTCCTCCTCTGCACATAGCACTTCAGTGTCCTGCCAGGGTCCTGCCAGGTGCTCCCCCTAACGACCTCTGGTGAGAACAGCCCCACGACCCTGGCAGGGAAAGGACAGCACAGGTCCTATGAGGTGCCCACAGTGTTCTTATAATCGCCTCTAATCATCCCTCTCCCTCTCAATCTCTATTTCTCTCTTTTTCTCCCTCCTAATTCAGGAACCGTAAATGTCCTGCCAGCACCTCTGCCCCTCCAGCAGAACCACAAACCGGCCTTCCCGCAGTGCCCTCTACAGACTGATGCCAGAAGACAGGCCAGGCATGCCCATCCATGCTGGCCCCACACAGGCAAAACCAGCAAAGGGCAGTCTGGGGCTGATTGCAATTCTGTTTGCACTAGCAGTCCCACAAAGAACAGATGTAATTTGGAGCCTCAGGAATATTTGTAAAAGGACTTCCAAATTTAGACTTGCTGTATTCCAACTTAGTAAGAATGCTGATTATTTTAAGACACGCATCTATGCCTGAGCTATGTTAGTATATTATCATCACCATATGGTGTGTATGATGGGGCTTCAGGTCCAGATGCAGCCAGGTGTGCTCACTGGTCCCAACAGATGTCATCTTTCCTTTGCTGTCCTTTGCTTTAAAAATAAGCATTGAAAAGTAAGACCATAAATGGAATTATTTTATAATAACACATAGCGCATTTTTGCAGTCTGATAGTTCATTGCCCTTTGCTGGGGATTGGGGTGTCTCTTTTCTCCTCCCACAGCTCTTGAGATGATTTCTCCAAATGGGCCCATCCCACTCTCGGAAGTGAGGCTGCCTGCCTGGGTTTGTGCCCTGAAATCCACTTCTCAGAGCCTGAGATAAAGAGGGAAGTGCATTTGAACCAGCTGCTCTATGGGGGATAAACTGTCCAGTTGGTATTGTTAAGATTTAATGAGTACATTCCAAGCAACTCTGGCAATTATTTCCCAGTGATGTATGACAAGTTGCTTTTTGTACAGGCTTATAAAATGTTACAGAGTTTCATTAATTTGCCCTTCATTAGCTATGTAATTTTGCTAATGATCCTATCTACGAAGAGTGCTCTGCCCTCAGATGCCAGCTCACTGGCAGAGCCTTAATAGAGAACAGTACACACCACTTTTGCGCATGTCACTCTGGGATATGGCTCAGCCCTGACACCTCCTCCCACTGCTTTTTACTTATGCTTCAAAGTGAAACAATCTCATATTGATAAATGAATAATAACTCCACATATGAAATTACACATTTATTGGAAAGGTAGGAACATGAAATTAGTAAATCTGTTAATTGTGCATAATTGCCCAGAGTAATGAGGCTCTTCATCATTAACTGTACTTCCCTCCAGGCTGGCTTAGACACATCTAGGCTATTGGAATGTCTGCTCTGCTGGTCCAATTCCAGACAACACGCACTATGGGGACCATGGATACCAGGGGGGAGGAACAGCAAGAACGGGCAGCCATGGGGAGGAACGGGGTGGGTAGGAGATGCAGAGCCCTGGGGATCCACACCATCCTGGGGAGAGTTTCTGGACCCAGTGCTTGCTGTGTGACTGCATGGGCCATTTTACCCCTCTGAATCTCTGTTTACTCACTTGTGAAATGGAGACCATGATCACACACTTCACAGGGATGTCAGATAAGATGATATGATCACGGAGGGTGTTTGGGGCCCAGAGAACCACAGCAATGAGCTGCCTCTCAACCACTGAAGCAGGAAAAAAATTAATCCAATCCCTGAAAACAAGGAGCAAACTGGGAGCTGGCTGGGGAGGGCAGAGGTTAGCCTCCTGTAGGCCCCCAAAGCTGAAACATAAATGAAAGCCATTTTTACAAATGAAATAAGTCCCCAAGCGAGCAGAAACTGGATCAGCTGTTTGCAGCACCGTCACCTGTAGGCACATGCCTGTAACCCTTGCTCCCCAGCAGAGGCAGGCCTGGGGGCTCTCTGGAGCAGCTCTGGCTGAAGGCTAGATGGCCAGCAGCCTGCCAGAGGTCAAGTCAGTTGACTTCAGCAGAGACTTCCTGAGCCCCACTGGGTTCTAGACTGTATTTGGGGTACAGACAGGAGCTAGACACAATCTCTGCCCCCAGCATGTTCTCAGTCTGTCCGGTGGGACAGACACACATGTGGATGATCACAAACTGTTGTGATAAGTGAATAGTAATTGTGAGTGTGGGGTGATATGGAAACACCCAGCTGGAGGAGCCTCTGACCCAGCTGGACGTCAACTTCCCCCTCCTGGAGGAGGGAAGGCTGAGGGCCCGGCAGGTGCAGGAGGAGGGCGGGGTGAGGGGAGCGCTGCATGTGAGCCCACACAGGATCGCCGCGCTGAAATCACAGCGTGGTGTGAGCCAGGACGTGGACAAAGGGGAGGCCGAAGGGGGAGGCCACACCATGTCGTGGGACCAGGAATGCCATGGCAGCTGGATGTCACCCCGCAGCAGCCAGCTTCCATTCCTCTCTTTTTCCTTGTGTTTATCAGGAAATATTTCAAAGATTCAAATGGAAGAGTGAGTAATATGACAAACAAGTATGACATGTTGTCATACTTGCTTCATCCTTTTTTATACAATTAAAACATTTCAAGTTGTTTTAATATCCTTAACACCTCTACCATATTCCCCAGGCGTCCTCATCCCCCTTCCCTAGGGTAATCATATACAAATCACTGTAACAACTACATTTGTGCCTCATACATATGAATTCATAAGCGGCACATAATATTTTTCTGGGTATTTTACATTTACAAAAATGGTACTCTGTGCTTTTTCTATAGCAAGCTTCCTTCATTCAGTTTTATTTTCCCCAGTTCCCTCGTGTGGATCTAGATCGTATGTTTCAGTCCACATAATAGTTAATTGTATTAAGACACCAAAACTTAATTATCCGTTTTCTTAGTAATAAGCAATGATGTTTTATTTTGTTGTTTACGTTACTGAAAACGCCTCTGCTGTGAACCTCTTGGACCAGCTGCCACGTGCCCACAGCAAGAGCATCCAGAATGTCTGCCTGCGAGGAGAGCTGAGGGCATTAAGGAATGTGCACACTCACTGTCTACACGTCGCCAGATCGGTGTACAGAAAAGTACACCAGTTCGTGCTTTTCTCCTGCAAGGCACCTCGGCCACACCCTTGCCAGCCCCTTGAACTGTCAGACTTGGGTTTTTGTTTTGTTGTTTGGTTTTCCCCCCGTTTGACGAAGCGATGCCCTTCAGTCGTTGGCACTGAGGTTGCCTGATATCTAAGGAGGGCCAGCACCTTCCTGACTTGTGATGGGCCAGGTACTGTTCTCTTCTGTGAGTAGCCTGCCTGTACCATTTCTCATGCACTTGGTTGTGTTTTTGTCTTGATCTGTAGGAATTCTTTATGTATTTTGGTTACCATTATAAATTTGCTTGGCAAATATCTCCTCCTACCCATTGGTTTTTCTTTTAATTTTGTTTGTTTTGTATTTTTTTGGAGCATGACTATTTATTATTCTAATGTATCACATTTATCCATCTCTTCCTTTATATTATGTACTGTTTTGTCTTTCTAAAGAAATTGCTTCCTACCCTGATGTAATAAAGACGTATTTTCTTATAAACTTTCATGCTTTTACTTTTCACATTTAACTCTGTAGCCCACAAAGAATATCAGTTTTGTGTTGGGTGAGCTAATTTCATTTTATTTCACCATAAGCAAGCCAACTGCCCAGGCGCACTGCCTGAGGAGTCTAGACTTTTCTCCATCAATTTTCAAGGCTGCATTTTTGCCTTGTCTCTATGACCGGGAGTGCTCTCCAGGGGGCTTCTGCTCAGCTTGAAAGTCCTGCAAGGGTGTCTCCTAAAGGCCATGCAGGCGTGAGGCAGGTGGAGAGACAGGGAGGCTAACGGGGTGCTGGGGAGAAGGCCCCTGTCACCCTTTCTTTAGTTGACATAACCACATGTGCTCCTATGTATCTTGCAAAACAAAGGACACAGGTGACTGTTATATGACAATCTCCAGCCTCTGTCCTCCTCCCTACAAGGCAGGATTCGGTGTATTTCCGTCTCCTGCCCTCCAAGGAGGGAGAAACTGTCTCCTACACTGGTTATCTTACCTTCTGTGAAGTAGAAGTGGGAAGAAGGGAGATGAGGACAAACAGTGCGCTAGACCAGAGCTAACTGAAGACTTTCTGAGTGGGAAGCGTGTGTGTTGTTAGAAAGGCGGAGAGGAGACACAGAGCACTTGAGGAGTGTTGCGGGAACAGGTGCCCAGTGAGCGAATTCCCTGCCCTCAGAAGGTGCAAATGACCGAGTCATTAACATTATTTCATCATTTCTTTTTGGTGGCAGACTGCACTTCAAATGCAACAGTGCTTTGAGACTGGACTAAATGAGCATCGATTCCGTGAAAGATTTCATTGCAAAGAAAAGTTAATGGTTACGATGGCAGATTGCAGTCTCAGGACAGCAGTAAAACTGACCAACAGCGATTACAGATGACCAGGGTTATAATGGAACACAACTAATAGTAAAAGCTGGTGACTAATGAGAGAAATACACCACTCTAGGTGCCTGGGGAGGCACAGAAAGACTTGAATGCTAATCTTGCTTTCACATCCCAGAGCCCACTAATCCTGAAATTTTACACTAGTAACCCCAAAATTCAAAAGAAGGGAAGTGAATGATGCTTCCCCATTTTCTTCCTGTTCTTAAAGCAAACAGATAGTAGGGGCTGGGGAGGAGCATGTGAGAAAGGACGATGTAGGACACTGTCCCATCTGACACAGAGGCTCCAGCTCTCCACTGGGTCTGAGAAAGATCCAAAGCTCAGGACTACCCCTCACAGGAATGGGGATTTATATGTCCCCCTGGGGGGCTGAGGCGTACTGGTTTGACATTTTTAAAAATGTCAAAGGAAGAGCTACACGTAGGTCTTCCAGCTAAGGCTGTTTACAGTGGGAGCCCCCTCAGGCTGCCCAGACAGCCAGGCTTCAAGGCACCACAGCGGCCTTCCAGTGGTCACCAGGAGGAGCGGGCAAGGCGGCGGCGGGTACCAGATGGCGAGAGGGACTGACTCCCTCACACCACCAAGCCTGAGCAGGCCGAGGACAAACAACACCAAATGTGCAACGACAACGCGAAGATCAAATAAATGGCTGGATATACATACGTGCAATGCGTCACGCAGGAGGCATATAAAAACTAGGAAAAAAATCTAAGTGGGGAGTGGAGGAAAACTTACCAATGTTCCTTGACTCTGTAGAATAGGTTAATACCATGAATTCAAAAGCTCAAAGAATGAGAATAAAATCATAGAATGAGACCAAAGAAAGACCGCAGGACGAAGTTAACTCAGGAACCAAAACAACACCGTGACCGTATTAGCTCAGAACCAGTGAAATATTATAAACAGCAAAGAACTGAACAGGCAACACTGGCAACTGAACACAAGCAGAAAGCCCTGATTTAAGATAAGTAAAACAATTAGAACATGACAGAGGTGGAGGAAAGACAAAGATGATATAATCTGAAAGCAAATAGGTCCCTTCAAAAAATGGAACAAAACACATACTCTTATATGCAAGGAAAACCTCCCCCTGAGAGAAAACCGTCCTAATTCTGAAGATCAAAAGTACGTACCATGTTCCAGGTAAATTACTCAGCCTCGAGCAGATCACCGACAAAGGGCCCTGTGGTGAGGGGGTGGAGAGGGCATCAGGTCTCTCATCTCTCCTCGCGGCTGTTTGGGGCCATCAGGACATGCACTTAGTTCTAAATATTCTCGGGGAAATAAAGGCTAAGATAGTACATTTCACAAAGATTTCATTCAAGTATCAGAACTCCAGGCCGACCATCTCAAATGGGATAGATCTCGAGAAACGCAACACCCAATAAAAAACAAAAAACAAAGCAAATAAACAAAAACTGACCAAGAGTGAGAGGCAGGCGGTTGGACGTCTCAGGCCTGGGGAAGCCGGCATGGAGTGTCCCGAGTCTCTGTGTCAGTGCGAAGTAATCGTGGAAACTTTGCTGCAAGAATAGAACATGAACATTATAAACATTGACAATATAAATATAATGACTGACTAATATCATGAGCTCCAGGGAGTGAAGTCGAGAGGAATGGGAAAGCACCTGTCTGTGATTTCATGGCAGGTGCTAAACTGAAACTGCATAAAAACCAAAAGGCATAGTTGAAATCAGCACTCACAGCCACTTAACATTTTTCATGATCTGTTTTCTTCTTCTTAAAAAGAGGTCTGTTACACAATAATGGGATTTCCTGTAGTGACGACACATGTGTTTGAAGCCCTATGGTAAGGTCACCAGGTGGAGTGGGGACTGGGGAGGCAGGGGTGAGCTGAGAGTGGGCTCATCAGCAGGAGGGGAGATGGGGGAAGGAGAGCTGATGAGAAAGGAGAAGGGAGAACAGAGGCAGAGGGAAGGGAGGTCCGGATGACAGAGGGGCAGGTGCTGCCTGTAAGGAGGCTCGCAAAGGCATCCAGGCAGAGCCAGGCCAGGAGCAACGGCCAGTCAAGGGGGTGCCCAGGTGGCAGGATTGTGGGCAGAGGGTGAAAGTGGACGCCCTGTGCAGGAGCCGTGAGTGGTGGGGGGCTACCTGCTGGCCCCCCTCCCTGTTTCCTTTGGTCCCACAGACACAGAGTGACAGGGCTCAGACGTCAAAGGCCATGCAGGGGATGGCCGCACATGGCAACTCTGGCAAATCCTGTTCCTGCTGCTGCAAGCATGCTCAGACCAAAGCAACCTGGGCCTGTATCTCTGGATTTCAGGCAAATCATGCTTTGCCTCTCACACAAGCACAGGCTGTTGGCCCAAACAGCACAGGGAACCACTTTCTAGCCATTGTTATTCTACCCCTCACACCCACAGGGGGTGCCCAGCCTGGGCACAGACTCTCTGGTGCTGGGTGGGCCGGGGATTCCCTCCCCAGGCAGAGAAGACCCTGCATCTTGCTTGTTCAATGACTAAGCCCTGTTTTGCAGATTTGGCTGCACACCCTTGTAAGCTGTGCTTCGTCAGGGCTGGCACAGTCTGAGAGCTGCACATGAAGGAATGTGTCTGCACCGTGGCCCCTCTGTTCCACAGGCTGTGCTTTGCGGAGGTGGCCACACACTGCCGTGGATCCTGTGGTAATGGCGGCCTGAGACTTCGATGCTCCTCCCATGGAGCAGTGGGTCTCCTGGGAGGTGGGGCTGCAGTGTCTGTTTGTAATCAGGGTGCCGTGGAGGGATGCCAGGGAGCCCCCAAGACTGATTTACAGGTGACACAGCCTCCACTCCACTCCATGTGCTAGAATACTCCTCAAAGCCTGCAGCTGCCGTGTGAGTAGCCCAAATGCCCTGTGGTAGCCACGCTGTGAGGACGCCCTGGCTGGCCCACCTGGAGAAACATGAGGAAGCCCAGAGGCTGCATGAGGAGAAGGATGCCTAGCCACTGACCACCGCAGCCCCGCACAGAGCCTGAGCCAGAGCTGCCCAGCAGAGCCCTTCCTGAGAGATGCCCAAACAAACTGCGATGGCTGCTGCTTTAGACCACTATATTGGGCGATTCATTTTGCAGTAATAGATAACCAGACATCTATAACACAGGTATTTTTATTATACCCCATGTGAGCAAACGGAGGGGCAGAAAAATTATATACCTCCCCCAACCTCCCCGCCCAAGGTCATGCAGCCACTAAGTGGCAGAGCCAGGATTTTAACCCCCACGCTTTCTGGTTGCATTCTCCTGACCAATGTCCTGTGACAACTGCAGCACAGACCAGATGGGAGGAAGAAGTGCAGAGAGCCAGGTGGGCTTTGGCCGGGTCCTGCCTCCCCTTTGGCGTCCTCGCTTTCACTGCTGAACCCCGAGCTTGGGAGCTCTCTGTGCTGCGATGCTCGTAAGACCAGCACTGTGATTTTCACATTGTCCCAAATGTTCCCCTTGCTTCTTAAATGTTCTCCTTTCTTAAAACTGTAGTCTTAGTCTATTTCCTTAAGGACAAAACAGAATATAAAAATCTGTTCAGTAAACTGTATAATCACATTGTTATTCTTAAACAGACTCAATAATAATCAGCAGTAAATTAGACAAGGGTAATCACAGGTGGAGGAGGTCGTTTTTGGCCATCAAGGTCATTCCTCCCCAAGGGAGAGAGGACACAGAGCTGGCAGAGAGCTGAGGGAAAACCAGAAGTTTGAGTCTAACTCCTCATGCAAAAGGACACCCCGTCTTCTTGCTGGTTCTATCTAAAGGGAGGCCTCTGTCGGCTCAAAGGGCCGCAGCATCGCCCGGGCAGCCTCAGCTCCAAGGTCCCGACAGCAACGTTCCAAGAGGTGACAGCACGTTTCACGGCCCTCCCCGCCCACCCCTGCCATCCCTGAGCAGGCTGTATGCAGTCTCCACACTCTCCTACAGAGCTGTCTTAGAATTAAACACAAAATATGAGTAGTTTCAAAAATTAGGTCTTTTTCCTTCTTTTGAATATGCACAACAGAAAAAAAATTATTTACTATTAGGATCTTGGGAAAATGGATCTCAAGGAAGATTGTTTGTTTGCAGAAGGACAGGAGACAAGATAGAAAACATCAGAGAAGGAGGAAGCTGGAGCCAGCACAGTGGGACAGAACATATGGAGAATCCTAGCGAGACAGCAGACGTGGGACTGTGGACTGTAAGAGCAAAATTCTGTTCTTCTGTGCACACTGCAAGGTTACCCTTCCTCAGCTTTCCCAGAAACCTTCCTCACAGCACCTGCTGCTGCAGGGCTTGGACCAGGGGTTGTGCGGCCCTGTTGTTTTTTGTTGAGGTCAGCGATGGATGCAGTTAAATGCTGACTCTGACCTCACTGTGAGTGCGGGAACACGGAGGCTGCCTTAGGAACGTGGGTCTCACCTTCAAGCTAGACTGACAAGCAAATGAATCATTTGGGAGGATGTTGAACAAATCCCTCCTCAATGGCTTGTTTACTTAGTTGCTCATTATCTTTATTAGGAAGTGTTGCTCGGTGCATCACGGTTTAATGTCTGACTATAGGATCCTTTTTCATACTGAAATAATTTGGCAAGTAAAACAAAACTCTATTAAGACTTGCATCAAAACTATGGAGAGTGGCAATTGTCTTTGTGGCTAGGAACCCTTATTTAAAAATAGTTGTTTTCCAATTACATAGTGTCCCAGAAGAGGTGTACCCGGTAGTCCAATTTTTTATGTGAGAAAAACATTTCCATTGCAGAAATGCTTTGACAACTTCTTGAAGCCAAGTGAAAATATTTTTGGACAATTCAATTTATGTAAGTAGTACACATAAATTCAGGAATAGGAGCAAAGATAAAGTGAAAAGCCAGCAAATGAAAATGAGAAGGTAGGATAGTCTGGTACAATGACTCCCACACCAGAGCTGCGCCAGGACCCTGGAGGGCTTGTCCAAACGTGATTGCTGGGTCCTGTCCCCAGAGTTTCTGATTCGGTACATTTGAGCCGGGACCCAAGCATTTTCATTTCTAACAAGTTCCCAGGTGATGCTCTTGGTCCAGGGGCTGCACCAGGAAACCACTGGTGTGACAGAGAACTTGCTTTGAACTTGAAATCACTTAGTCCTGGATTCAAATCCTTTCAGTACCATTTGCGAGTGGGTCACCTTGGGTGTGCTGTTTAATTTATCTGATTATCCTTTTATTTTCT
Source organism: Smutsia gigantea (assembly GCA_032199065.1). Lineage (NCBI taxonomy): Eukaryota > Metazoa > Chordata > Mammalia > Pholidota > Manidae > Smutsia > Smutsia gigantea. The sequence continues at coordinate 308,532 of JAVSCE010006741.1, forward strand.
TATTAAATAAAAAAACAACTTTCAAGATGATTGTAGAAATTAAATGAGATCATGTAAATGACATAGTTGAAGGGTATCAAGTGCAGCCATTTACTAAGTAATAATGATTTGCTTGATCTTCATTGAAAACCTCATCCTCCCTACTAAATATTTGCCTTTTTTAGGATGCTATGTAAGAAAATAAAAGTCTCTTGATATTAAATATTTCATTCATTCTGTAAAGAAGTATTTGAGGATTTACTGTGTGCCAGACCTTAGGCTAGTAACTGGGATTTGCCTTGTTATGTAATTGCTTTACCAACTAGGCAATAAACTTGACTTTTGAAAAACTCTTGCTCTGAATAAGACTAAGGAGCTGAGTGTCAGTGTGGGGAGCCCCCATGAGCAGGAAGGGAGCTGGTAGCACACAGGCCCTGGCGCTGAAGCTGTAGCAGAACACCTGCCCCCCCACCCCCCACCCCCAGGAAGTGGGGTAACTGGAACTGCATTTACTGATCAGTGTTCTTGAAATGCTAGCCCAGGGCAGGTCCAAGATTTATTTACAAGCCCTTGCCAGGTTCTCTTACGGGAGAAGTTCCTGGTTTCTCCACTTAGTAAATAATCTTAATTCCCAGATAAATACTTCCTCCACTGGGTTAAAAATGACTGTTTCTCAGCAGACAGACACTGGACCATTTGCTCTACTGGAAGAGCAGCTTTACTCCTGGAAACAAAGGTACAGTGCGGACGCTATTGACTTGGTATCTTGAGTCTGGCCCACTACTTTCTCCCGTGTTACTTTGGGAAAGGAGCTTGGCCTTATTTTTCCCTCGACAAAGTGGAGAAAATAATATCTAACTTGCAAGACCCTTGGAAGTATGAGAAGCTGTTTATATGACTATTTATTAATTCAGTGTATTTCAGCAACTGTTTTAGACACCACTCTGGTCATGACAGTCAAGAGGCACATGCGCCCCTTGATTTCAAGTAACCCAAACGCAGGACTTCCTGAGGACCTCGGGCTTCATCTATTTGTGTTTATCTTGATTTGCAGAGTCCACTCACTTCCTTTCCGACCCTCCTAACAATAAGCTGTCTAAGGAAACAAAAATGAATTCTTCTATTAGATGACTCTCATAGGCGAGGCAAGGTAAACAAACGGATTGCCTCCGTAACCAGATCTGATACTCATTAATAAGTAAATTTTAGTGCTAAATTGAATCTGCATAACTGGTTGCCTTGTTTCTCCCCCCTTACATTTGCACCTTCGGATCCACCCCCTCTCTCACCCCCCACTTTCACTGTGGTTCAGCAGGAACACCCACCCCACAGTGCAGACAGTGGGCACAGGGCACACCCGTATAGGGCTGCTCTGCACTTGTCAGGGCCATCTAAATGAGTTACAGGAATGGAACCACACATCCATTAATACATTTCCCACATCTTTTTTTTTCCCCACACACTTTTGAAGTAAAGATTATCCTTTTCTCAATATATACTTATAATGTTACATAAATTGACCCCAAGGTCACACAGTTTTTCAAAAGAGTTCCCCAGAAGCCAACTCTGAGGAAGAGTTAAGTATGTAACAGGCTGGGGAGGGGGAGGTTAACACCTAGTAATAAAAAAAGAGGGTAAAACATCAGGATTGGGCAAAGTAGGCTTCACATCTCAGTGACATCTGACAGTGTCAGCCAATCCAACTGGGAGCTCCAGAGCAGACTGCCTGGGAGAGGAGTCCTGCCCGGGATGGGATGGCAGATGCTGGTGCCTGGGCCATGCTCAGGCACTGGGCGGAGCTGTCCAGGAAGAGCAACCTCAGCTCAGAAGCTCAGGTTGGATCCTGAAGCTTCCGCGGGGGGCTGTTGCACCTCCAGGGCTGCCATGCCACTACAGCGCTTGATCACAGTGCCACTGAATCCTGGGCCATCTGACTCCCAAGCCAATGCTCTCCTCACTTCACCCAAGTTATTTGCTGTACATGGGTGGTGAAGTCAGCTGAGAAGAGGGGTTTGGCTGTATTCCACAGACACTTAGGATTCTAGAGTCTCAAGAGGACATCCATCAACACATTCAACATTATCCCTGAGCGTCTCTCGCCTTAGGTCTCAGCCCCTCATGTGTGTGCATGAGGTGGAGCATTGGCCAAACCACCTTCTCTAGTGTAACAGGACCTGGTTCTGGGGCGACAGACGTTTGCCCAGATATTAATAAAAACCAGAAGCTTTATGCTACTGTTATATCACCCTTGACTAGGAATCCACAGGTAAGGAAGGGATTTAGTAAGAGGTAAGGTGGGATGTGACCAACAACTCCATTTTTCTCCCTCTGTTACAATATTTTCTATTACAGTGAGAGCCCACAAGCTCGTGCATGTTGAATAAAATGGTAAAACAATGATAAACAGACACAGGCACTTGAGAGGGATCCCTTTCAAGTAAAAGAGCAGAAGCCACACCAAAACTCCCAAGTAAATTGAGAAACCTCCTTTGTAATTTCCATTTTCAGTTCTAATATGAAAAGAGCTTGGATAATAACTCTCATCCTTATTATAAGAAAAAGCAGGACAAACTGAGAATCAACGACTTTATTTAGACAAACGGAGAATCAACAACTTTATCAGAAAACTGAGGTTTCAGGGCAAACTGCCACTCCCAAATCCAGAGAAACTGGTACTTAAGAGTGAGACTCAGCTGAGATATACCTACTTGGAACAGAAGCTGCTAGAACCAAAATCTAGTAGAAACCCATAAATGCTGATTTTGGCAAACTGCTGGAGGCTGAGTGTGGAACAGACTCAGAATGAGAATCCCCTAAGAGCTACAGTCTTAGGAGAGCCCAGATTTCTACGCGCTTTCTCTCTAGAAAACCCACTAGATTATCGTAGCAAAGACCTAGAAAGAAATTTGAGGGGTCTAGTAGATGGAGGGGAAAACAACCATTGTAAAATAAGCCCAGAGACTTCTCCAAAACAAAACCTGGTCTCAAGGGAAATCTCTTTGTCAGAGACTTATCCCAAGTGGGGAAAGGGAGTTACTTCTACCCCAGACCCATCCACATTCATGGTTCATCTGAGGGAAAAAAAGTCAAAAGTGGTCAGGGTTTCAAGGAAATCGACTGTGAATGCTGTAGTCATGGAATGGAGTAAAGGACTGGAAAACAAAAAGCTGGGTCAGCCGAAAAATATTTTGAAGGTCACATCCCAGTAAAAAGCCAAGATTTAATGAGAAAATTACATAATGGTACTACTAACCCACTCATTACCATTACCAACAAGACCCAAATATAATATATACGGCATTAAATGAAAATTGAAAAAGTTACAAGACACACGCTCTGTCTAAGAAGGAGTACACAGGGGAGCCCTGAAGTCAGGTGAAGACAAAAACAAGTACGTGAGAAGATTTTGAGGCCCTGGTACCTAGAGTATCAGCGAACGTAAAGCCCTGCCCGATTACCAACCACAGCAGTATGAATCCACAAACTAAAGGCCTATTTACATCAATTCCTATTTTCAGACTTGAAATGGCTATATTTCAAAGAAACAAATACAAGATAGGTGAAAAGCCAAGGAAAACAACAACAACAACAACATAATTTGAAGAGACAAAGCAGTATAAGAACCAGGCTTAAATATTGCACAGATGTTGAAATTATCAGGGTATGTAAAAGAACTATGATTAATTTGTAAAGGGTTCTAACGGAAAAAGTACACAAAAGGTATGAGTAATGTAAGCAAAGGAATAAAAATGCTAAGAAAGGATAAAAAGGAAATACTAGAAATCAAAAATACAATAACAATGAAGAAGGACTGCATAAGCTCATCTGTAAACTTGACACAGCCAAGGAAAGAATCAATAAGCTTGAGCACAAGAGTACAGAAACTTCCCAAACTTAAGTGTAGAGAAAAGAAGAAAAATAAAAAGATGAGTAATAATGTGGAAATCGTTCAGAAAATGCAGGAAAAGTTGAATAATAATGAGCAAATCATTCAGGAAATGGGGGGTCACATCAAAAGATATGAATATATGAATAATTAGTACACCAGAAAAAAGAATTTTTGAATGGAGCAGAAGAAATATTTGAAATAAATAATGGCCAAAACCTTTCAAAAATATAAAATAAACAACAAACTACCATAGATCAAATAAGCTCAGAAAAACAGGATAAATACTGCCCTCCCCCAAAGATACCCACACATTTTATATTAAAATTCCACAAAAAACAAAAAACAGAGAAAAACAGATTCAAAAGTATGGGGGGGATAGAGGAGATTACATACAGAAGATTAAGCATAAGAATTACAGTGGACTTCTGATCAGAGGCAAGACAACAGTGGAAAGAAATAGCTGAAGATAGAAGGAAGGAAAACAAAACAAAACACCAGCCTAGAATTCTATGTTGAATAAAATATTTTCAGATGTGAAAGAGAAATATTACAGAAAAAAAAAAAGAATTCGGCAGCGTCAGACCTTCCCAACAAGAATTGCTGAAAGAAATTCTTCAGATAGAATAAGCCTTTAACATATAGAAAAATCAAGAGAAAGAAATCTAGGTAATTTTTTTGAAAAATTCAGACCATATGTATTTTTAAACTTATTACTATCATCTGATATGTCATCTCCTACACTATAGTAAATTTTCTCTCTGTCTTCCTCTTATAAGACATTTGTGATTGCATTTAGGGTTTACCCAGATAATCCAGAATAATTTTCTCATTTCAAGATTCTTAATTTAGTTACATGTGCAAAGCCCATTTTCCATATAGGACAACATTTCCAAGTTCTTGGACCTGGTCATCTTGGGGACTATTATTCAGTCTGCGACACCATACAATCCAGTAATTGTGCACCTACAAATTTATCCAATTGATTTGAAAATTATGTCATAAAACAGCCTTCAAGTTCATGTTTATAGGAGCCTTAGTCATAACCAAAAACTGGAAGCTAATATTCTGTAAGAGGATAAATAGACAAATGGTGGTATAGGCATACAATTCAATGATATTCAGCAATAAAAAGAAATGAGCTATCAAGTCATGCAAAGATATGATAAATCTAAATGCTAAATGAAAGAAGTCAGTTTGAAAAGACTACATACTTTATTAATATGGCATTATGGAAAATAGAAAACTACAGAGATAGTACACTGATCAATGGTTGTATATCTTCAATAGGAGATATACAGAGAAGCTTTATTAGAATGGACAAACTATTTTGTATGACACTATAATGATGGATACATGATATTAAGCATTTGCCAAACCCCATCTAGTTCTACAACTGGAAACATATTTATATATGCAAATTTTAAAAGAGGTCAATAGACCTATTACTGAAAGGAATGTAAGGAAAGTTACTGACCTAAGTAACTTGGGAAATGCGGAGTCTGTAAGCTAAAGGCAAAGGATCTGCACACAAAACAGTAATAAACGATAAAGTCATTTCACATGAGAATGGATTAAACAATTTTATAACCACTATACATGTGTACTGGAGTTGAAAAAATAAATAAATGTATGGCAGATGCAGGAGCCAAGTTTCTCATTGTTGGTGTAGGAGGTTACAGAAGGAAAAAGGGGGAGGATAGAATGGTCCGTGCAGTAATGCACTGGAGTTGTAGACATCAGGATGAACTCATGTTTATTTTTATACAGGTGCAGATTGTAAAAACAGATATATCTATTGATACATGCATGATTTAGTTTGCATGCATACCTATTTTCTTTCTCTGTCAGTTGAGAGGATCTAGACACAGTGACACCTCGGGAGCAGTGAACACACTCAGTGCCCAGGTCCTGGTCTCTAATGCTCTTCTCCAATAAAAGGAGTGATGGATGCTTGGGAAAATGGCTGATTCTAGGCCTGGATTAGGAAATACGGAGGATGATTCTGGAGTATTCAGAAAATAAGGAAGCACTCAAACAAACTGTAATGGTAGGAATATGCCAAAGGGCACAGTAGCGCACAGAAGTGGTTCCCAATGCCCAAAGCTTCAATAAATTGATGAAAAATAAATAAATAAGGTAATTTTGGATGATAACTGTAGGTATGACATAAATATCCCTGAGTCCATACTGAAATAAATGATTAAAGGAGTAAATAAAAAGGAGAATATACATAAATCTCTCAAGCAGAAGAGTTCCAAATAATTTATATAAACACTATGCCTTCAAGTAAGTAGAGCATATCTCTCCACCTTTTATGTGGAAACTGTGCATAGTGACTTCCTTCCAAAGAATATGGTATTGAAAGGGGAGAAAAGAAGAACTTTACAATTCTAATTCAGCCTGGTAATCAAGATTAACTTCAACAGTTATAAGTCATATTGATAGTATACATGACATTGTGTGATAAAAATGGCATTTTACATCTGTAGTCTTCCTCCAAAATCTTCCAATTCCATCCTAACCTTGAGAAAAACACCTGACAAGCCCCATTTGACCAGTACACGGTCAAACTCTCAATGTCATCAAAAACAAAGAAAGTCTGAAAATCTGTCACAGCCAAGAGGAGTCTGAAGTGACTTGATGACTGTAAGTAGTATTATTTTGCATGGGATCCTGGAGGAGTAAGGTAAAACCAGGGAATTCAGAATAATGTATGGACTTTAGTTAATAATGATGTATCAATAGCAGCTCATTCATTGTGAAACCCTGCATACTAATATCAATATTAATAATAGGGGAAACTGCATCTATATATTATGTGGGAAATGTATTTATGAGGAATCTATGTATTATCCTGCAACTTCTCTGTAAATCAGATCTATTATAAAATAATTTATTTAATAAGCAAAAAATGTAGCTCTATTTTAAATTTCCTGAACATCCCAAACAACTCTGGACTATTCCTTTTAGGCCTGAGATAATTGCCTTCCCTGGAAATACTATGTTGGAATCCAAATTTCCACAATTTCCCAGTTGGATCTCCCAGCTGCTTTGAGATCTAACTCTGAAATGAATATCCACATTCAGCAATCCTTTCTATGGAAGATCAAACCAGCACAGAATCTAATTAAAATTCTGTATACCAGGGACTCAGCAGGAATTGAGGCAAGAAGCATTTTATCATTCTTTGCCCAGGGTGACAATACAGGGAATAATCTATCATCCTTGGGTATAAAAGCTCACTTATCCTATCGGCTTTTAAAACACAGGCTGCTGTGCATTGAGCATGCATGTATCAAGAGGTTTTATTAAGGCTTGCAGTGTTATATTTTCTGGTAAGTACTATAAAAATATTAAAAATGAATTACCTTTGAATAAAATGAAATAAAAATACTTATCCCTTTTAACCATAATTATACATATGAGGGTAAACAAAGAGAAAGTATGTTTGCTCAGTTACCCATGCACAATTTTTATAATTAAAGAAACTGTATTTTAAAAAATCAAGTTTGGAAGAACAGAATTCAGAAATATTACAATAAAGAAAATAATTTAACAAAAAATGAGATTATATGTAATCTAGCAAAATATTGACAGGGTCTATAAGCAGAACATGAAAAAAACTTTGATGAAAACAAATCAAAGATCTAAAATAAATGGACAGATAGTCCATGATCATGGATTGGAAATCCCAATATTTTTATCTTAATAAAAGTCTTCCCAAATTGATCTATATATTCACACAATCCCAATCAAAATCCCAGGAAGCTTTTTTTAATTGAAGTAAAATTAAAATAACATAAAATTTTTCATCTTAAAGTATATAATGCAGTGGCATTTAGTATATACACAATGTCGTGCAACTATTACCATTGTCTATCTCTAGAACTTTCATCTTCCCATACTGAACCTATAGAACTTTTTCATCACCCCAAAAGGAAACCTTTACCCCTCAAGAACTACCCATTCTTCTCTCTCCCAGACCCTGGCAACCACTAATTTATTTTCTTTTTCTATAGATATACTTTTCTGGATATTTCATACAAATGGATTCATATAATATGTGACCATATGTGTGTAGATTCTTTCAATTCACATAATGCATTTGAGGTTCATCCACTATTGCATGCAACAGTACTTCATTCCTTACAACTGAAAAATATTTCACTGTATGTATATGACATATTTTACTCATCCACTCATCCACTAATGCACATTTCAATTGTTTCCACCTTTTGGATATTGTGACTAGTGCTGCCATGAACATTTGAGCACAATCGTTTGTTTAAATAAGTGTTTGCAATTATTTTGTAATAGTGTAATTTGTAATATGCCTAAGAGTGGAATTTCTGGGTCACACAGTAATTCTAGGTTAATTTTTTGAGGAATCATCAAACTGTTTTGGGGCAGCAGCTGCACCATTCTACATTCCTGCAAGCAGTGTACAAGGATTACAAACATTCCACGTCCTCACCAACATGTATTCTATTTTTTGAATTACTATTGTAGTTATCTTCATGGGTGTGAATTGGTATCCGAGTGTGGTTTTGGTTTGTATGTTCCTGAAGAAAAATGATACTGGACATATTTTCAAGTGCTTTTGGGCCATTTGTGTATCTTCTTTGGAGAAATGTCTATTCAAGTCCAGGGCCCAGGATTCACCTGGGTTGTTTACCTTTTCATTGTCGATCTTTAAGAGCTCTTCACACAATCTGGAAACTGAAACATTATCATATATATTATTCGCAGATTTTTCTTTCATGATATAGATTATCATTTCATTTCCTTGATACAGTCTTTTGATGCACAAACATTTGTAATTTTAATGAAATCCAATGCATATATTTTTTGCTTCTCTTTGTTGTATTTTTTGGTGTCATGTCTAAGAATCGATTTAAAATCCAAGGTCAACAATAGTCGCTTCTACCTTTTCTTCTAGGAGTTTTAGAGTTTTAACTATTTTGATCTATTTTGAGTTAATTCTTAAACATGGTATGAGGTAGAAGTCCATACTCATTGTAATCAAGGAGGATATACAGTTGTCCCAGCACACACTTTTCGAGACCATCCGTTCCCTGCCTGAATGGTCTTGGTGCACTTGTCGAAAATCAATTGACTATAAATATAACAATTGATTACTGGAAACTCAGTTTTACTCTACAGGTCTATATGTCTAGTCTTATGCCAGCACCAAACTGTTAGATCACTATAGCATTGTGGTATGTTTTGAAATGAGGAATTGTGAGTCATCAAACTTTGTTCTTTTTCAATACTGTTTTGGCTTCTTGGGGTCCCTTGCATTCTATGTGCAAACAAGCCTTTATGTACAGATCAACAATCAAATTCTGAAGCATATATGGAAAGGCAAAAGACTCAGAGTAAATAAAACAATACTAAATAAGAACAATATTTGAAGACTCAACAATCTGAGACTTACCATATAACTGTTACTATCTGAGGCTTTATATAAAGCTAAATTAATCTTGATGATGCGGTACTGGGGAAATAAAAGACACACAGATGAACGGAACAAAACAAAAGCCCAAAACAGACTCACGTAAGCGTCATCAAATGATCTTTGAAAAGGAGAAAAGACTATTCAGTGAGGAGAATGATCTTTTCAATAAATATTGCTGCAACAATTAGACATTAAAATTAAAAAAAAAACCTATACTTAAACCTTACAACTTTCACATAAATTAGCTCAAAATGGGTTATAAACCTAAATGTAAGGTCAAAATCATAAAACTTCTTGAAGAAAACATAGAAGAAAATCTAAGTAACCTAGGATTTGGTGGTGAGTTTTTATATACAACAGCGAAAGGGTGATCCTTGAAAGAAAAAGATAGATATGTATAACTTGATTAAAATTAAAGGTTTCATGCTACAAAAACATGAAGATAATGGAACAGCAAATCACAGAATAGAAAATATGTGAAAAATTCATACCCAATGAAGGACTTATATCTCTATAATATTTTTAAAACTAAAAAAAAAATAATAAAAGAAACAACCCAATTAAGGAGCAAAAGACCTGAGCAGACATCCCACCAATGTAGATACACAGTAGATGGAAAATAAGCATATAAAAAGATGCTCAAAATTATTTGGCATTAAGAAATTTCATATTAGAGAATGACATATCATTACACACCTGTTAGAATGGTTCAAATCCCCAAACTGAGAATGCCAAATGCTAACCAGGATGTGGAATAAATACTCTAATGGATTGCTGGGGAAATTTAAAATGGTGCAGCTATTTTGGAAAACAGTTTGGCAGTTTATTACAGAAATATACATTGTTTTATCATACGATCAAAAATTATGTCCCTGGATATTTACCTACTTGATTTGAACACTTATGTCCACATGAAAGCATGCCCATGCATGTTTACAGCAGCCTTAGTCATCATTGCCAAAAATTAAAAGCAATGAAAATAATCTTCAGTAAGTGAATGGATAAACAAACTGCAATGCGTTCATCATGTGGATAAAAAGAATCAGCAGTTAAAAAAGAGATGAGGGATCATGTCACAGGTAGACATAGATGAATCTTAAATACATATCATTAACTGAAAAGCCATTCTGAAAAGGCTAGGTATGGTGTGATTTCATTATATGACACCCTGGAAAAGACAAGCTACAAAGACAATAAAAACATCAGTGGTTTCCAGGGGTTTGGACTGGGGAGGCATGGAATGGGTGAAGCACCTGGAATTTTCAAGCAGTGTAATTATCCTGTATGACGCTATAATGGTAGACATCCCGGGCTGAATTTTGTCCCCACAAAGTTCATGTGTTGAAGTTTTAGCCACCAACACCTCAGAACGTGACTATATTTGGAGATGAGATTTTAAAGAGGTAAAATGAGGTGTTTAGGGTGGGTGTTAGTCCAATATGACTGTTGTCACCTAAAAAGAGATCAGGACACAGAGGAACAGAGGCAAGACCCTGTGAAGACGCAGTGAGGAGATGCCCAGCCGCAGCAGAGGACAGGAGCTGGGGAGGGAACCGACCAGGCTGACACCTGAGCTGGGACTTCTAGCCTCCAGAACTAGAAGGAAGTAAATTTCTGTTGTGTAAGCCTCCCTTTCTGTGGTACTTTGTGGATTCATAACATTATTCCTTTTTAAAAACCCACAGAACTTCACCACACAGAGTAAGCCCTAATATGTGCAAATTCATAAACAAACGTAGGAGGCTGGAGGATCCTGTGTGGAATGGAGAATGTCACTCCGAGACCATGTCCCTCCAGCCCGCCTGAAGAGAGCGAGGGAAGATGCTGATCTAAGTAACCTGGGGAATGTGCAGCAGCTGTAACGGCAAAAGACGTTGCACATATGCCCTGGACTTGAAATGATAAAACTGTTGCTCAGGAGGCGGGGGGTGACCAAGACAGCCTTTAAGTTTCCCTCTGCTTGACCAAACTCGAGATGGTCTTCTCTCTACCTATAGGCCCCCTGACCTTCTTTCTTTAGTATTTATTTTAGACACTTACAATTGTGACTACTTCCTCTGTCCCTTTTGAAATGTATGTGAATCTCCTCTGAGCATCCTGTTAGTTCTACAAAGCAGGCAATGTCTTTCTCAAGAACCTGGGAACCACCTTTTGAAAGGCACTCATCAAGGAAGATAACTCTCCTCCTCGAATTCTCTGTGGGGGAGAAGGAGCCTGACATCTGCCGATCAGCAAACACAGGCGGTGCCATCACAGAGAAAAACATCTGCAGACCCGGAAATAACTCAGTGTTCAAAGAACACATCCCATGGACCAGCCACCCCCGACCTCGGGCACTGCTTTTCCATCAACTCATCCCAAGCGCTGGAAAGCCTCCCACCTTGTGTTTCAGGGAGCTTAGTACAGTCCTTTTCCTGTACTGCAATAATCTTGAATAAATTCTCCCCTGCTTATTTAACTGTGCCCATTGCACATTTTACTTTGACAGGGGTCTGGGTTAACGATTCAGATATGCTTATTCGTGTATGATGGAAATGAAGAATTAAGTAAATGAATGGTGGATGGTGGGAGCCAGGTTCCTCGCTGCTGGAGCGGGAGGTTGCAGATAATCAAGGGAACCCATCATAGAATGATCCGTGCGGTAAGGCATTCAAGTTGAAGACATTGCTATCAATTCATATTTAGTGTAACATGCATTCAGATAGTTACACCTCAAAATATGTATAGATACAAACATATGTAACATGTTAGTGTGCATATGTATGTCATTGCCCTGTCACCTGACACAGGGACTAAAAGTAACGAAACCCTAGTTGCAACCAGCACAGCCAGCCCTAGACCTTGGTTTGCATTCCCATTCCCTAAGAAAAAGAGGCAGTACGCTGGGGAAAATGGCTGATTCTAGAACTGGGGCAGGAAATACACAAAATGAACCTGGAGCATCTCGCAGTGACAGAAAATGAGAAAGCGCTAAAAACAATCAAAAGACCCACAATGATGGAGTATTTCAAAAGGACACTGGGATCAAGTAAAGGGTATCAACTGTCAAAACAGGAACAAATTAGGCAAAGAATAAATACACACTTCCTGGATCATAGCCAAAAGTATGATAGAAATATCCATACATTCATACTGATTTAAATAAAGGATTGAATAAATAAATAAGTGGGGAGAACAGAAAAATCTCCTGAGCTATAGGATTCCAAGGAATTTATGTCAATACTTTGTCTTAAGAGGTGGGGTATGACTCTTTGCCTCCTAAGTGGCAACTATGCATAGTGACTTTCTTCTAAAGAATTCAGTGTGAAAAGGGAGAGAAAAGTAGTAAATTTTATAGTGGAGAAGTCTGACAAACACTGAGTCAGCCAGACATTCAAGGTAAACATCAACAATAAATCATTTGATATGATGTGATGAAAATATTTTCTCTCTGAGGTTTTTCTCCCAAAAACATATTCCCTCAGTCTAATTATCAGACAAATCCTAATTGAGAGGATAAGTGAATTCTCTGTGCTACTTTCACAATATTTCTGTAAATCTAAAAGTATCCTAAAATAAAACATTTTAAAATAAAAACCTATTTTTTACTTCCACTCAAATTTTTTTAGAAATTTCCAAGTTGATTTGAAAAATTTATATGGAAAAGAAACAAAACTAGCAAACCACTGAAAAAAAAAAGAGAAAGAAAAATGTGAAAGGGATTACAGTCTCTGACTATAGCGGTACTACAAGGCCGATTAGTCATGGGAATGAGGGTACAGCATGGAAAGTATAGTCAATAGTTCTCTAACATCTTTCTATGTTGACAGTAACTACACTAGTGGGGGTGAGGATTTAATAATGTATATAGCTGTGGAATTGCTATGTTATGTATTTGAGAAACCAATATAATACTGTATACCAAGTATATTTCAATTAAAAAAGACTATGGCCCCGGGAAAATGATAGACACATATATCAACAGAATAGAGTCCAGAGACAGAGCCACCAAATATGGTCAGTTACGTTTTTGCAAAGATTTAAAGGCAATTCAATGGAGAAAAGAAAGTCTTTTCCAAAAATGGTGTCAGAAAAATGGTGTATCCTTAAAATAAAATCAACTTTGATTGACATTTTTTACTTTATACAAAAGTAACTTAAAATGGATCATAGACCTAAAGTTAAAAGGTAAAACTCTAAAACTCTTAGAAAAAAAAATATTAGAGAAAATATTTGTGTCCTTGGATTACTGAAGTTTTTTAGAAAAACCAACAAAAGCATGATCTTGCATCAAAAGAAAAAATCATAATTGGACTTCATCAGAACTTAAGAAAAGAAAAACCTTTTGCTTTATGAAAGGTATTGACCAAACGATGGAAAATCACACCAGGGCCCAGGAGCATATTTTTGCAAATCACAAATTTGGAAAGGGCATGTATTCAGATCATATAAAGTAATCTCAAAACTTAACAATAAGGAGATAACCAATTAAGTAATGGATAAAAGACTTGAACAAACACTTCAGTGAAGAAGAAACACAGATGGCTAATAAGCTTATGAATACATGCTAAACATCATTAGTCATTTTGAAAATTAAAGGTAAAATCACAATGAGATACCAGGATGCACCTAACCAAAGAGTTCAATTTTCAAATATTAACAATACCAAATGCTGGTAAGGATGCAGAACATTTAGAAATCTCATACATTGCTGGAGGGAATGCAAAACAGTAAAGCTATTATTGAAGTTTCATTGTTTCTTCTATTTCAAACACACATTTACCGTATCACCCAGCAATCTCACTCTTAGTTATTTATCCAAGAGAAATGAAAACTTAGGTTCACACAGAATCCTGCATTTGAATGTTTACAACAGCATTAGTCATAACTGCCAAGAAGTGAAAACAGTTCAAATATCTTTCATTGGCTGAATGGGTAAACAAACTGTGGTATATCTATACAATATCTATTCGATGTTCAACGTAATGAATGACTGATACACCCATCAATAGGTAAGTCTTAAATGCATTACTGTAAGTGAAAGAAGTGTCAGACTCAGAAGTTTACATACTGTCTGATTCCATTTATAGGGCATTCTGGAAAAGTCAAAGATGTAAGGGGAGAGAATGGATCAGTGGTTTCCAGAGATTAGAGGTAAAAGGAGGGAGGGCTGTTTACAAAGGGGCAGCATGTAGGAATATTTGGGGATGAGGAAGCTTTTCAATATTTTGATTGTAGTGATGATCTCAAGACTATGCACTTGTCAGAATTCACAAAAACATATTCTAAACTAAGGTGAATTTGTTGTATATCAATTTTAAACATTTCGAATAGTAAAAAGAAAATTTTAACAATAGTCTACACTGGCAGTAGCATTACAGATTTTTTCTTCATTCTACTTTTCTGCAGTTTAAAAACATTTAACCAATGGATATAGGAGACTTATAGTCTGAGAAAAATATGTTCATTAAAGAAGAATCTGTAAAAGTTCAATGAAAAAAGTTTTCAGAACTGTGAAGGAAATAATCAAATCATCTTTATTTTGAGATTATGATAGCCTACGTAAGAAATCAAAATGGAGCTATGGGCAACTTGAAAAGGCAATAAATATGGCAAAATGCTCAGACTGCATCATCAATCTGGGGAAGGCAAATTAAAACCACAATGAGATACACTCGCTTACCCCAACAATTGGTCAAAAATGGGGAGGTGTATAAAAATTGATATGATCCCTTTGGAGATGAGTCTGGAGATACTAGCAAATTGAAAGGTGTGCCTAGCATGTGAGCAGCAAATCTCTCTTAGGTATACAACTGGGGCCTGGCTTCCAAAGGCTTCTTTCCTGGGTTCATAGAGAAAACCCATGTTATTTACATCATCATGGCCAATATACAGGACATATGAGTGTGTGTGCGAGGTATGAGGTGTATATTTAGGGACTGTTAGTTTTTGTATGGTCTGTAATGCTGGCCTTGACCCACTGTTTGATTTTATGACACACTGATAGGTCACGACCTGCTATCTGAAAGATGTTCTTCCCTCAAAACTCTTATTCACACATAATAGGAGACATATAAAAAAATGTTCACCATGATTTGTTAATAATAAACATTTGGAAACCTTAAATGTCTTTAACAGAATAATCATCAGAGTATTAGCATATATACACATACATGGTAAAAGTTAATAACATGTAGTAAAAGTTTTAAAACATGTGGGAATGTTAAATGCCAAAGCTGGGCAACAGATACTTCCGGAGGGCAGGGATAGAAAAGGCTTTAAACGTGTATCTAAAATGTCAGGGTTTACAAAAAATATGTGAAAAATATGGAGAAATGCTAACAGTTGGCAAAGCATATTTTTCTGTACACTTTATATATTTTATGATTTAAAAAGAAGCAAGATTACAGATGAGCTTGGCTGTGAGTGGGAGGAGAGACATGTAGTAGTTTGAGTAGGATAAATATCATGGACCCGGGTTTTCGTTCTGTTCTGTTCTCGTCTGGCATGCCTGAACCTTGGACCATCCCCCCCACCCCTCACTTCTCATTTGTTCCATTTCCTTTACTTCTTACAACAGCCATAAGTAATGGGGATCATCACACCCATTTCCCAGATGAGGAAACAAAGCTCAAAATCAGGACAGCATCTCTCAGGGCCCGGAGCTGGGCAGGGGTGGACCTGGCATGCACACCCGGCCCCCAACACTGACGCTTACGGTCCCACTTTCTCTAAATACCCGCGAAGGGGCCAGAGCTCAGTGCACTGCCCAGCCCTGGGGTCCACACGGTAGGGTGCCAGCATGCTCCCTTCCTAAAGCACAGGAAAGCAGAGAGCGCTTCCTCTGAAGCTTCTTTTCCTGAAGAAAGCGCTTGATGTGACAGGATGCCCAGAAAGCCCGGCACCCCTTGCCTCAGAGTCCAAGTGATCTTAGCGAAGAGCTGCACTTGCGCGAAGCCTGAGCCTCAGTTCCAGCCGCCCGAGAGCGAGTCCCAGGCCCGAGCCGACAGTCCAAAGGCCTAAGGACCCAGCAGCCTGCGGAGACACGCTTGCTCCTGCATAAAGTGGGGATGGCGTCGCGGGCTCTGCTCCCGAGGAGGGTTGACTTGATGAGGCAAGGGGCCCAGAAGCACTCTGTGAACTGTGTACGTAACACGAACGGGGGACTCTCATCTTTCACTGCCCTTTGCAGAATTGCTCAATAGGAGAAACTACTAAAGGCGGTGATCCTGACCTCTGAGAACCACGGTCACTTGGCCCCACTGCCGTAGTGACAGAGTGCGTGCTCCCACCACGCCCACCTCGGACAGATCCATGCCACTCCCGCCTCCCCTCTGCCCCACGGAGCGACGTCCAGCTCCCGCAGGCGCCTCGCCACCGCAAACACTTGAGTGCCCCCAGCCCCTCCGCCCACTGTGGCCCCAGCACTGGCCCATCAGAAGGGGCTCTGGCCAGAGCAGCTCGGCTAGCTGCTGGCAGACGACATGCCAGTTATCTCTGTACGTCCCTCATCCCCCTCCAGGAGTATGGGAATGACAGAAAATTAAATAAATACTTCAAAGAAATGAAGTGAATTTTTAAAAGTGCGGCCCTAGTTGCTGGACCCCGGCCCAAGTGACAGGGGTGCTATCAGCAGCAGGACAGTCTGGTGTGGCCACGGCGTGTGCCTGTACCACCCACGCAGCGCACGCCTCCTCTGTCCCTGGGAGCCCCAACCAATCTCCCCGCCTACCAGGATGCTCTCTAGGGTCCTGAGACATGGGTTGGTCTCCCAAATATGCCACGCCCTCTTCACCGCCCCTCCACCTCAGGTTATGGATCAGCCCGCCCTCTGTTCCATCGTGCATCCGTCTGCTAGGGCTGCCGTACAGCCACAGACTGGGGGTGGAAACAGAAATTTACTTCCTCACAGGTGTGGAGGCTGGAAGTCCAAGATCAAGGTGTCAGCAGCGCCAGTTCCTTCTGCGGTCCCTCTGCTGGTGTGTGGACACGCCTTCCCCCATGTCCTCCCATGGTCACCCCTCTGTGCGTGTCTGAACCTTAGCTCCTCTTCTGATCAGGACACCAGTCAGACTGGATCAGGACCCACCCCAGCGACCTTATTCTAACTTACCACAGGGTTGAACTTCTCACAACCTCATGAGCTTGGAGGAGGATCCTGAGCTCCAGAGGAGACCAGAGCCCTGCCAGCACCTTGAATCAGCCTCCAGGCTGTGAGCGCAGAACCCAGCCATGCTGTGCCCAGACATCCCACCTACAGACCTGCAGGGTGCATCCTGCTACACGGCTGAGTCACAGTCACTCGTTACGCGTCACTAGGAAACTAATGTTCTGAGCACTCCTTTTGCCAGTTGTGCACTCTTGAGCTTTAAAAGCTTTCCCGTCTTAAGACTGCTATAAAAATAATGTTCCTGGAAGGAGATATTCTTCAACACAACTATCCTCTAACACCCTAAGAGGCACCGCAGCAGTGAGAAACAAGAGAATCCCACCAAAGGACCTTCTTCCATCTGTGGTGCCCGAGAGCTTCCCTACTTTGCTGTTATAATGGTGCTTATGGTTAGCATTCTGAGAATAAATTGATGATGCTTACGGGAAAGATTGAAGCCACAGAAATAAGAAAACAGAAATTGTCAATAATCCCACTCTCAGGAGCAATCCCATTACCATGTAAACAGCAATCTTTTTATACATTTACTTTTAAAAAAACAATAACATATACGCTAATGTTTCTCATATTTCTTTGACTATAACCCAATGTAAGTTTTACATTACTCAAAAAAACTTTCACCAAACAATACTTAACTCTTTCTACCTCCAATAAATTCCAATCATTTTTCTTCTGTTTCATTTAAAATATATTCTTGGCATCCTACTGCATTGATGGCAAGATGCACTAATGAGTTGTTAGCTATACTTTGAAAAACGTTGCTTTATGCGATTTTGTATTCTGATTTTCTACCTCTCATTATTTCATGAAAATTCCCGATGCCACTAAAATTATTTTAAACGTGTAACTACTTTATGAACAATAATCTTATTGAAGTATCCTACTCATTTTATATCCTTATTCTCCTATATTTGATAATTAGTTTGCTTCAAATTTTAAAAATTGAAGTGAACATTTTTCTTGCCCATTAACCATGCTTTGTATATTCTTTAGCACTGACACCAAGAAGTAAATCACTAGAATGTTTCTATGTGTATCTCCCTTCAAATAGTGTGGAACCAGACAAGAAAGTTCGAATCACATGATTAAGTCATTCCATGTCCTTCTCCCCAGTGCATCCCTTCCCACACTTACCCAGGGAAAGTAGGGTCTGAAGAACACTGTAGATCCCTGGACTTCGCTGGGCTGAAGGCTAGGAGCCTTGCAGGGAGCACTACGCTGTGTGTTCTGAACCAGGTGAAACTTCAGCTCAGCTCCACAGCTGCCAGAATGTTTTCATTGCTCATTAACTGCAAACATTGTTAGTGCTAATGAACTGTGATTTCCTTTACTGCCTAAGCAGGCTGGCATCCTCTCTTCCCCAACAGACTGCAGTCCCATGCAGCCAATGTTCAACATAAGTGCCCCCTGCAGGAGCCAATATGCTTAGTCCAACACTCTCACCTGCTGCCCCAAACCTGCCCACCCTCCTTCCATGGCCAGCAGAAGACAAGGACCTCACACTTCACTCTCATTTCAATGCTCCCTTGAGCGTGATCTCTCTCCCTACCTCTCTCCCCATCCTCCAATTAATGCAGCACTGAAAGCAGGATGTTTCCTTCCCTCTGCACTATTTCAGTATGAGTGTAAATCTCCTGAAATAAGCAGATCCTGAGTTGTTTTCATGGGCGCACCTGCCCCTGTGTGCTGACACAAGCTGCAGGTAATCATGCTGCTTGGCAAAGGTCCCTATGGAAAGCCTTACATATCATCAGCTGAGGCTCCAGCATCCGGGGGTGGGGGGGTGGGGGAGGCAGGCTAGGTGTGTGTGTGTTTGTGTTTAAGTCAGCACACCTGTTCTTTCACATGAACATTTAAGGGAATAAATTGTTTCACAGCTCAGCGCTTTTGGCTTTGTCCCATTCTTTCACTTCTACTGGACTAATTTCTACTTACATTGCAAGACACCCGCCTACAGCTTTCTCCAGGACATTTTTCTGACTTTACTCCTCTGGGCTCTCTGACAGCTCCCTCACATACCTCTCACACTGGGGTATAATGACTTCCTTCTTTTCTCAAGAAGGCATCGTAATGTGCTTTTGTATCCCCAGCAGTGACATACATAGTACATGCTCAGCAAACTGTGACTGCAGTGAGCTGAGAAGATACAGAATCATCAGCTCACAGCCAGGAGGTTCCCCTGGGGAAATGGGCAGTTTATCTAAGCCCGTTAATTCTGACCTTCAGGTACTAAAGGTGTCATTTGTCAGGGTAGAGTAGAGAAAGTTCCACTTTGTCTTATCATTTTTGTGTTTGTTTGTTTAAATGACAGAACTGTGTTATCTCACAGTCTGGAAGCTGCCAGTCTGATCAAGGTGTCAGCACGTTGGCTCACTCTGAGGCTGTGAGGGAGACTCTGTTCAGCCCTCCCTCATTGGCTTGAGGACGGCTGTTCACTCCCTGGACCTCGTCACACCGTCTTCCCTCCGTGCGTGTACATTTCTGTGTCCAAATTCCCCTTCTGAAGTTGGACACCAGCCATATTTTGCAGGTCCCTTTCTAATGAGCTTGGGCTCAATTACAGTAACCTAAGCAACACCATAATTTTACTAATTACACAAATTTATTTCATGACTGAACTAATTAAATCTGCAAGGGGCCTATTACTAACTAAGGTCACATTCTAAGGAACTGGAGTCAGGCCTTCAACATATGTGAGGTTGTGTGTGTGAGGCGGGCAGGGGGCGGGGAACATCTCGGCTGATAACATACCAAATTAAGACAAAGAAAAATCGCCCTTCCTGACCTTGGTGAGCATCTTTATGGTGGTTATTTTGAATTCTCCATCAGGTCAATCACATGCCTCTATTATTTCATTCATACTGGTTTCTTGTCTTGCTCTTATTTGGAACCTACTTCCCAGTTTCTTCATTTTCCTTAACATTCTGGGTTGGTTTCTGCACATTAGATAAAATAGCTACCTCTCCCCATCTCCACAGACTGGAGTTGTTCAAGAAATGAACCTCACTAATCAACTTGACCAGAGATTCTGGGGGCCTCTCAAACCTTTGTGCGCATCCAGACCCCTGTCTTTGTTCTTAACGTCCAGGAAATCATAGTGTCCTGTGTCTGTCAGTGGTCAGTGCCCTGAGACAGGCAAGACAGAAGCTAGTCCTTCATGTCGTACCCAGAAAAGTTGGGATACTTGAAGTGTGGTCAAATTCCTTCTTGCCTCAGGGAGAAACCAGGAAAGGTATCCATCTTGCCTAGAACCCAGCCTTTTTAATCAGTGAACAATTTTTCTTCAGATCAGCGAAAATTTCCTTTATTATTTGCTTAACAATTGCCTCTTCCCCTGTCTGCTCCTCCCCCTTCTGGATCTCTTACCATCTATATGTCAGATTTCCTGGATCTGTGCTCTGGGTCTCTCAGTTTCTCCCTCATGATTTCCATGTCTTTGCATTTCTCCTCTGAGATTAGAAATACTCCTTCTCCCTGGTTATCTGAGCCACTGATTTGGTTCTCTTCAGTTGTGCCAATTAACATAATACCAGAAATGAGATATGGAATAACACAGGTACCCTGGCCAATCCTCCAGAACCAGAAAGCTATGACAGTCCTTCAAGCATGGAAACCTGGCCATAGTACACACACACACACACACACACACACACACTCACATATGCAATACACCAAACTCACGTCACAGCACACAGACATAACTACTCCCCTCTTCCTTCTACAAGGGGATTTTGGACTCCTGCTTTGGGTCTCTGGGAGCCTATTCCTCACCCCAGGACTTAGCTTCTCATCTCCAAGCTGTTTCTAGGAAAAGAACACAGCCCTAGGAATGTCTCCCGTACACAGAGGCTGGCAGACCCCTTAGCAGCAGGATGTGAAGCCAGTACTGATTCCTGAGTTGGGGCTGTAGCTGCAAGAAGATGAAAGGTCACCCCCAGGCGTGCCTTTACATGTGCCCTTCAAGACACAGAACCATCTTGGAGCCTTCTGGAGAAGCTCAGGCCAGGAGCCTGGCATACACCTTCACAGTCTTCCTGGCAGAGCCACTCCTTCAAGGATGGGGGAGGAAAAAATCTCCCTCTCACCCCAGCCCAGCCTTATTTAAGCTTGAGTGATCTCTGTAATTACAGCAGTTGCACAGCCAGCCCAGGGCAGAGCTGCTGGATAACACTGTGACATCCACTACCAGGAATCTGACAGCCCAGGCGGGACTACCCCAGGACGTCACTCTGGGGACAGGGAGGCTGAGTCAGACCAAGATTGATCTCCACAGAGACATTCGAGGTAGCCCTTTCAGGTAGGTGCTCAGGAAAGAGGGAATAAGAAGGGAAGATGCAAAATTGGGCAGTAAAGAAACACACCTGAAATAAGGGAAATGGTTTCCTAGCTGTCTGGACCAATGTGTTCATTTTTTATTCTGCCTTAGAGCCTCCTAATGTACCAGCATAACTGCCTATTATGTACGCAGCACTTAGCACACGTTATCTCACTTGGTCTTTATGATACTGTGAGAGTAAGTTACTGTTGCCTCCATTTGGTAGATAAGTAGTTAAAAGGGGACAGTCTCCAAAGACTGACTCAACTTTCTTTCCCTAGACAATGCTTGAAATAGAATTGGAGGAGAGGAAGCCAGGGCATACGTCATGGACAGATACCTGGACAGCTGGGTTGGCAGTTGTCACAGCTCTTACATTTGAGTGTTTTTTTCTAACATGCATGATTTCCACTAGCCTATGGGTTTGTATTTTTCCAAACACCCTTAATGTTGCAAACTGCTCCAATATCCATCATTTCCTCAGGACTTTTGTAATCCCTGTGAGCCCAGAGGCTATGATATCATTAGCCTTCTCTGTCCTAAGGAGGAACAGGAAACCAGAGGTAAGACAATAGTGCAAACTCTCACAGCAAGGGGGGCAGTACCCCTGAGGCTAAAGGTGGAAATGAAATGACCACCTTGAAGAATGTGAACCTCAGTGTGAACAGTCAATAGCCTGTGACTATCCCAGAGAGGAAGTAGACATGTCAGGACCCACGGACGCCAGACCATGGTTCCAAAAGCTGTGAGACTTCAGAGCAGGAGCTCATGGTGCATTGATGCCTTAAATTTGTGTTTACAGGGAAGAGTACAGACCCGCTCTTCTGTGTCAGTGCCATCACGCTTGTGAGTCACACTCATTCACAAGTGTGCATGGGGTGGTCACCCTTTGCTGTGCCCACGTGTCTGTCCCTATTCCATGGCCTCATGCACTGAGGACACAGCGCCATGAGAAGTCTGACTATCTGGACTGTGAGTCCCCACTGCACTCTTCCTCAAGATGGCCCTGATGGTGCTCGGCCTTGATATTTTTGTGTAATCCCTCTAATTACCATATCAGTTCCCACAGTGACATGTCTGATGGGCTGTTTTATAGGCTCTTGTTGAATCAATAGACAACAGGGGGGAACTGACATCTTAGCAAGACATGAGGGGGCTGCACAGAAGGTCAAGGAGCCACACATCCTCATGTAACCCCCTACAAGCACAGTGGCTCACATTCCCAGGGGTAAAGAGCTCCTAGAGATTGAAAACAAGTGCAGCCACACAGAGAAACACACGAAAGACACCTTATCAGGCATCACAGACAAGAAAGGGACACAGCTTACACATGAAAACATGCTCAGTCTTACCACAATATACTAAAGTTATCAGATCCCAAAGTTTGAAAAGACTGCCAGGGCTGAGTAAAATTGGGACTGTTATTCATTGCTGATGGGATCCTGGCTGCTCCCAGTAGAGGCAGTTTGGCTGATGCTACGGAAAAGGCGAAGGGATTGACCCCTGACCCAGCAGTCAGATCCGGGGCTCCCTGCCCTGACACTGCCTCACTGGCTGTGAGCATGCGTGCTTAACCCAACCTGCTTCATAGGAGCAGTTGTGGGGACCCCAGAGCTCCTCTAAGGGGGTGGAGACATGAGGTACCCCACCACAGGCACAATGCAGTATCGTGGGGAAATAGGGGAGGTGAGCTTGGAAGCTCAATAGGCAGCAACCTGGAAATAACCCCTGGTCCTGGTTGCTGGCAGGGCTGACCTCCAGGGGACAGTCCCTGATTTGGAACTGGCCGTTTTAATCACCTTGAGCAAGAGCTAGACCTGAGGGTTGTCAGCACCCTAGGTTTTGTGGTCATGGGATCATAGACCAGGCCTTCTGGCACAATGACCACTAAAAAGAAGGGGACTTAAACGGTCCCTGGGAGGACGGTGTTCAGTCACCACAGTAAACCCAAACCCCACGCCACTGAGGTGACCAGCAGGAAGGCAGACCATGGGGAATCCTTCTATGTATGTCTCAAAGGATCAATACCCATTCACGGGTAATGCAGGGATGGGTTTCCCGACTCACCCATTTCATGGATGGCTGACCTAGGGCAGTGAGGGAGGAGGGGCTGCATGGGGCTGAAGGGCAGCTTGGGCGCTTAGACCAAGGACCCCACTTTCTCTTCCTTTCTGGCCCCACCAGGCTGTTTCTAAGCTGCTGGAAAGGGTCACCAGGCCACCCACTGCTCCTGGCAGCTGCTCCCAATGAGCTGGGACACAGCCTGTGACCCACATCCTCATGTAACCCCTGTGCAGTAGCTCCATGAAAGCAGGGACTGTGCTTATTCACTGCTATGCTCACAGGCCCCACCACACCTGCCTCAGTTTACCCTCCTCAGTCCACCACCATAAGCACGGAGCCAAAAGTGATGAGGACGCTTCCCGGGCTATGTCTGTCCTACTAATTCTCAACACTAGCATTTTTTAAGCTTCTAATAGTTTCTCTTTAATTCTCAGATTAATGGACTAGTCATGAGGCCTTTTGGAGTACTCAGCATTTGTCCTCCAAATACGTGCCCTGAGGATGGGAAGCCTAGCCTGGCTGGGCTTAGGTCACCAGAAGTGTGATTTCCAAGTAAGGCATCAGGAGGTGTGTCCAGATTCAAAGAGCTTCCCATTCCACCATCATTCTGACACCTGCTGGTCTTTTCTTTCTTTCAAAGATAACATAAGCAAATGTGAAGTTTGGCTTCCCCTGTTTAATACTTCATTACCAGTCACTGGAAATGAGACAACCAGAAATACAAACAGGGACCTTCTATGGAGCTCTCATCCATCAAAAAAATATCCATTACCTTAATATCTCTTTTCACACATGCACATGATTGCTAGGACGGACCTTCCCAGGGCAAAGGCGTGGACACGTTTCTGTTTCCCTTGTAGCAAACTCCAACAGCAAACCATTACAGGGCTTATAGCAGCTGACAGCCTTCTCAGCCATGTTAATGTCTGTTAGAAATAATACTGTATGCACGCACATACACACACACACCATAAAAACGATTCTCAAGTAGCAGGCCTCCAGCTCTCTGTGCTTACATGTTATTTATTCTTTAATTCAGGTTTCTGTACAACAGTTAATGCAAATTGGTGCATCTACAAGATGTATTCTCCTTATTGAAGGATGCAAAAGGTTTATTAGTGGGAGATTAACATAGAGCAAAGGAGAAAATTGACATATTTTGCTAATTGAAGTGATACATACACAAAATACGAGTCATGAGTATTCTCACAGGCACCTGGAGCCTCAGTTTGCACATTGTCTCTTGTTCCTTGAAGACATGGGCTGGTGATGCATGGCCAGGCTTCAGATTCGTTATCAACACTGGGAAGTAAATTGGCTTTTTAACAAAGGCAATAAATCTATACATGGTTTAATATAAAGCAATGAGTATCTTATTCTTAGCAAAAATATGTGCCCTTTTGTGAGAACAAGCAAACCAGGGCTACTGTTTTTTGAGGGTCTTTATGTTTTTTTTAAAGGAGATGGAGAAGAAACCATGTAAGCAATGGCCCAGTGCAGTGGAGGCTCTTGTGGAAAATCACACCTCTAATGAACACATCAGACTAACAGACCATCTGTGAAACAATGTTGAGATTAAAATGAAAATGGTTTCCTGGCACTCTGTGCAAATGTGCTTATGTTTTCTGCTTGGGGCCAACTACCCTACTGTCTTTGCTTTTCTTTGGAGTAGCTAATGTGTATGATTGCAAACTCCTTAACACAAAACTATTTTTTAGTCACAGATATTAAGCTTATTTATATGCTATATAAAGAAAGCCATGTACTCAGTTCTCCCTCTTAATGAAGGTGCCAATGATGTTGACAGATGCTATAAGCTCTCCCAGAAACTTTAGTCACATTAGAACTAAATTGCCCCTGATCCCTTCTTTTGTTGCAACTAAGGGGCCAGCATGGCCAGTCAGGTTCCCCAGAGGCTAAGGAGAGACAATCCCTCCCTGTGGAGCAGCAGGGGGCAGAAACAGAGAGTGTGGGTGCAATCATGTAGAAACTCACCCTTCTGTTGATGAAAGACATGACTGGAAAAGGCCCGAGTAGTCAGAAAGGCTAAGTGAGGAATAATTGTTCTCTGTGTCTCACACAGACTGAGACGCCTGTCACGGGTGCATCTGAGAGGCTGGCTGCTCTCACTGATGGCTGTCCTGGCATGGCTCTCCTTTCAGTGGTAAGCCCCAAGCCCTTGATCACAGCAGTGGCCTAGTGACCCAGGTCTGGACAAATTATAATACTCCATTTTCTTGAACACAGTAATGGCTCCCCATATATATATGTAACCCAAGAAGGGCCAGTCAGAGAAATAACATTTTTTGCTGGAATTGGGAATATTGGGGGAAATAAATCTGTGGAAGCCTGCAGCTATCTTCACCACGACCTGGAGGAATCCATATGCAGAATAATAAGGAAAACAACACAGAAAATAGACCTAAGAGAGAGAGAAATGCAAGGAAAGAAGGAGAGGCCAGATGGCATTATCTTGGGTTCCTAGATTGAACCATGCCTGAAGCTAAATTTCTCTATGGGTTTCTCAATAACATCATTCAACATAGTCCAACTTTGCCTTTTCAGGTTTGAGTGGTGTTTCCTTTCCTTACAACTGAAAAGACTCCTAACTAATCAGTCATAGCTCCTAATTGAGGGGACCTCTATAAGACCCTGTTTCAGACATGGTACTATACTTACCGGTGCTTTTGTGACAAAAGCTGGCAAGCAATCCCTCAACCCATCAAAACAAATACACAGATTCCTGCCCCTGACCATCTGAGTCTCCTCTGTAACATTGTGAGTAGAATACAAAAAGAACGGAATAAGACCAACCCACAAGCTACAGAATTAGGTTACAAACCAAGTCCTCGAAGGCTTACTGACACAACGAGAGCAGGACGATCACTCAGCAGCATCGCATTGTGAAGAAAGGCAGTTTCCCATGAGGATTCCAGCTACTGACCCAGGACCGGAGATTAGGAGGGGAGGCAGGACCCTGAAGTCACAGATCAAACCCAGGATCAAGGAAGGAAATCCGGGTAAGTCTCCAAAACCAAAAACTTAGAGACAAAAATCAAAGCCAGGAATTCATAGACGGGAGCTAACCAATGAAGAGTGTGGCATCAATACATGTAGATGGCCATTGCTCATTGACTAGATGGTGCTGTCTGCAGCTGGCCTTTGCAAGCCCTCTACAGAAGGGTACTGAACATACAGGGGTGAAAAGAAAGAGGGCAGGGTGCAGATGCCACAGGCCATTAGGGTTCTTTTAACAACAAAGACATTAAGAAAAGCCTTTGATAGACTCAAACAAAGCACGGAAGCCCCTCAAGAGCACAGACATTAACATCTGAAAATAGTCTTGGGTTGCTGAAGAAGATGCAGAGAAATCAGTTTCCTCTGGGGTGCCCGCCCCTGGGAGCAACATCTCAGGAGGGTAACAAGCCTGTTCTCATGGCCATCAGCTCTGCAGCATTCAAGGAATTTTCATGGTACAATAGTGATTACACTGAGCATAAAACCCACTGCACCAGTATGAAGCTCTGGATGGAAATAGATGGCCTCACCCAGCCATCCAGATCCTCTTTTCTCTGTAATCAACAGTGGAAGTCTGCAAGAAGCATGGGAAATTCTGGAACGCAGGATCTCTGTAATCTACCATGGCACACCTAGTGAGGGGCCTCAGGATATGCATCTGCCTCCTGCAGGAGACAAATCCTAGTAGAGAGGACTGCATGGTGGTTCTACGCCATTGGGTTGGAAATGAGTATGTGTGGGAAAGCTGGGCATTTATGTGGGCTCACATGCCCATAGCCCAGCAAAGCTACCTGTGAGTGAGCTCAGTGGCACCAGAAAAGAAGGATATCAAACCACCCACATACCAAACAAATGAACAGGGTGACATTGAACAGAGTGATAGGCATCTTTCCTTGAGTGGCTTTCCTAATGTGGAGAAATGGAAATTTCTGACCAGGATTTCTGCCTGGATTTAATAGCACCCATTGTGTATATATAAGAGCCTGCTTTGCATGCTTATGAGAGCAGCAGGATGTTTACCAGCAACAGAGCTGCTGGTCAGTCACAGGAGTATCACAGCATAGGGGTGGAGACAAACACCCATTCTGTCTTCTCCCTGTGTTCCTAGTATGTAATTGGTCAAGGGTCTGCAAGTCATGAGAGACCCACCCACAGAGTTCCTCCCAGGACTGGGGGAGAGTGGGGAGTGAGCAGTGATCTTGGAGAGCAAAGGGAAGCCTACTGGGAGAACTAGGAGAAAAGGGAAGCTGGCAGAGGGAAACCAGAGTGGATGACAGACTAAGACCTACTGCCAAGAGAATAAAATCCCCAATTTCTTGCCCTTGCCTTTATTTGGTCTCAACAAATTCATAATGAACTTGCCCCAGTTGGGGAACCCCCCCCCGCCCCAGAGCAACAGCTAACATCTTAGAAACTTCTAGAAAGTACACAGTGCACTGCAGAATAAGCAAACAGGGCAAGTCAGGTGGGGGTGGGTGTCAAGGGGGGAGGAGAGAAGTGTGTGTGGCTCTGGGCTCTGCTCTGTGCCCTTAGCAAGGCACTGGCTTCACTGAGCTACCTGTCCTCAACCATAAATGGGTAGAAGAGTGGCTAGTTTTGAACCCGTGAGGACCTGGAACTCATTCTGATGCCGTTATCATTGTACCAAGTCTCTGCATGAAAGGGTCACCCACCTGCAGGCTTCGGGCTGTCTTGGTAGTAGAGGTATGGTGCTCACAAACTGGACCTGCCCATGGTTTTCTGCATAGAATGTGCAAAGGGACATGGACTAAGTAATTACAGTATCTGAGGATTCTGAGAAGTCGGAAAAGTCTCCTGCTTACCCTCAAAATAATTCAGTTATTTACTGATGTCAGAATTCCATCACCTAGGCACAGGCATGGGATCAGGTTAGCCTGGGTTCGTAAGAGGCTGGACCACTAACCTCTCTGGGAATAACGGGCAAATGACTCACCCTGCAGACACCTCACATTGCACATTTGAAAATGGGTAATAATACTCATTTTTAGCACTGACCATGTAAATTCCATAACCCTAAAGCATTAAACAAATGCCATCATCAAAGTTTCTATTCAAAGGTAATAGTTCAATACCTGTGACAATGGGCATTGCTGAGTCAGATGCTCCATAAGCTTAATCACAGAATTACAGAACATTAGACCCAGAGATGACCTCACAAGTTTTTCCAGTTCAGCTCCTGGAACTAAAAAGGAACCAAAGCCCAGGAGAAGCCAGGTGACCAGACTTCCATGACAAACCACAGCCAGGCTTGCTGCAGGTCTTCTCCACCACTAGTGTTCTTGCTCTCAGGAGAGAGGCTCCCTAGCAGGTAGAGCTGAATCCAAACAGAGGAAAGAATTGGCAGCCTAACCACCTACAGCTAACTCACTGCTCTTTGTGTGGTCTCTAGCCTGGGTCAGGCAGCTCTCCTCCAAAGCCAGGTGGACTGGTGATGCCCGGGGGGTGACCTCTTCGCAGTGGGCCAGCACAGGCTTCCCAGCCTCCATGGACTGCCCCAATACAGACTCTCTCTTACAGGTTTCTCATGTATGTACCCTGGCGATCATACGGCTTTGTGGTATTGTAGTAAGGATTAGATTAAATGAGGAAATGACACTGGAGTCTAACTGACCACAGAAGTCTTCCAGAGCTCCCAGGACAGTTGCAGAGCAGGGGCTAAGCTGAGCCTGGCAGACAGTCACACACGGCTGCAGTGAGGATGCCTGGCTCAGGCTGGGGCCCCCACATCCTGCTAGGCAGCTGGGTACCTCCAGGACTCCACCCCCACCACACCGATAGCGTCAGAAGACCTGTCCCAGCCACAGCCAATGCTGAAAAGAAGGAAAGCTGGGCTCATACCATGGGCAGGAAGGGGTTCCAGATTGCTGCACAGAGAAGTTCCTGGATAAAACACTTCCAGCTAAAACCTGGGAAGGATCTAGAACAGGCCCTCCTTTTTTGGAAGAGCAGTCTGCCCTCAGGCAGCACCACTTCAAAGGGACACTCTAGGAAGGCCTTGGAGGGCAAATTCATTCTGTCCCACCTACAGATGGAGTGGGCAGAATCCATGCCTGTCACTTGGGCCCCAGCGCGTCCTCCCCTAGTCCAGATGTCAACCAGGCCAAGCAGCTGACCACAGTCAAGCCTTAACATATGGAGACAACAGGGAAATGTGCTGAGCAGGGCAGAAAAAAAAAAACAACAGAAAATTGTTTTTAAATGAAGGGTTTCCCCACCAAATTGCAGAAGGCTAAGTTGTTCAAGACACCATTAGCCAGAATCAGTCTCTGGACCCACCTGCCAGGGCCCTGTACCTAGGATGTGTAAGTTCTGTAGATCTGAAGAGAATATGCTCCAACCATTTCCAGTTGTTCATTTCAGCCCCCTCCCCAGAACTGATGGCTCTTAAATCCATCCCCTGACCATGGAAGTGGTTTGGTTTCCTTTGATTTGATGCTGCTGGGAACTATCCCCCTCTCTGAAGACAGGGTCAGCAGAATCTACCAAAATATGTTCCGTGAGGTACCACATCTTGGGGATGCTGTTAGAATACTGTATCCGGCTCACAGAATCTTGGTGTTGGATGTGACATCAGATGTACAAATGCCACTGCCTCTGCCTGGTAGCTGTGCTGTCTCTGAAGACTTGCAAAGAGAGGGGCGCATCCGCTGCTAGAGAGCGCCGAGAGTGAGAAAGGGAAAGGGGCGGGGGAGGGGTAAAAGCATAATCCACATGGTCAGAGTATGGCGCACGGTTCAGCTCTGCCGCTTAGTAGTTCTGCAATCTTGTAACTGTATTTAGCCTCTCAATTCCCAGTTTCCTGTCTTCACCATGTGGGTAACAAAGCATACTTCCAAAGTCATCATGAGAAAAACAGGTAATTTATATAAAGTGCTTATTTCAGCTTCTGCCACAGAATAAGTGCTTGGTAAATGATACCTCCAACAATAATCCCTTCCCCTGCCCCTCTCTCCTCCCCCACTTTCCTCCCCCTCTTCACCTTCCTCACAGTAGAAGCAGTCGTCTTAAAATCGGACCAGCTGTCTCCCTGAAGCGTCCTGCCCGCCGAGCCCCCACAGCAGCAGCGGGGCCATGATCAAAACAGCAGGCCTGGATTCGAATCCTGACAATTTTGCCTCATTTCTAATTTTCTCAGAGGGTAATAGGTAAGCATACAAATCTTTTCTGGAAAACAACTAACCAAAAGAAGAAGAAAAACTGGTCTCATCATCAAATATAGCTTCAACAAGTCTTGCTAAAAATGCCAAAGAAGTTCATGTCTGGGTGAGAGGCAATATAAGCAATTTATTTAGTTCAGGCTATGTGTAAAGATTTTCTAAAGCACTTAGAAAACTAGACAAATCAATCAAATATGAATATGGAGGCTGTTTCGCCTCTTAGCTTGTGTGTTCTGGTTTCAACAACAATGTGTTTGTGCGTGTGTCACGGACCTCTCTCTCCCATTTCTGAAAAAGCAAGTCAGCTGGGGACAGGAACTAGAGCAACACCTAGCTTGGAGTCTCCAGAACGTGGCAAATACTTGGGTCTTGGTAGGTGATGAACCAACACCAACCAGAGTGGAAACCTGTCTGAGTGATGTCTGTGCTTAGGTTGCCCTCCTTCTCAGTAATACCCCTCCCTTCCCACATGGGGTCAGATGGCGTTCCTTACCTGGCCGTTCTGACTTGGGACCGACCGTGAGAGTAAAACCCTTGGAAAAGGACAAGGGAACAGTGGCATCCGTCTGTGGGCTGCAGGCTGCACGTCCCCTGCTGTATTCTAAGTGACTGAGAAAGCCGGGATACACTGATGCCTGAAGGAATGATAGATTGGCAGGAGCGAGGCTCTCTGCAAACAAAGTTACTAACCAGTTACTAACAGTGCCTTTACATTTTCAAAAGTGTAACTCTACCTCTATCAATCACCTATCTATATATGTGTGAGCATACATACACATCATAGCGTGTGTGTGTGTGATCACCCATATTAGCTAAGATTAAGGTAAACCTGGGGTTGCCAAACAGTGGTTTGTGGCCCCCCCAATCTGGCCCTGACCTTATTTTGTATTTAAAGCTTTCTTGGAACACAGTCAGTCTGTTCATTTACATAGTGTCTGTGACTGTTTTCAAGCTACAACAGAATTAAATTGTTGGACATGGGCCGCACAGCCTGAGATATTTACTATATGGCCCTTTACAGAGAGACTCTGCTGATCCTGGCTTACACAATCTCTATCATCATAAATAACAAATATTTTCTGAATGTCCAAATTGCCCCTCCAAGTTCATCACAAACTCACTTCAAAATATCTTCTACTTACCCAATCTAGCTTCTCTTCCCATTATTCCACCCTCTATTCATTTTTCCACCAAATGTGTCCTTGCTCATATCGAGGATTCCAATGACCTCCGTGTGGCCAAAAGCGAAAGATGCCTTGCTGTCCAGACCATGTTGGGGCTCCCTCCACCTAGAGATGCTCCTTTCCTGGCTCCACATGCCTACATTCTCCTAATTCTGTTCACCTCTCTGGCAACACTTTCTGAGGCTGCTCTCCTCACTGTTCCTTCTCTATTTACAGCTTTCTTTTCCGTCTCCATGACCTCCAGATCAAATAAACAACTGCCTCGATGCCTAACAGGCATCCCAGACATAGTGCTGGTACCATCTCATCGTTGACCCAACCCCAATGCCCATGCACACACTTATCTCTCCCACCCTCCCTCTTCTCAGGAAATGGAGCCATCCACCCAGTCATTCTCTCTCCCTCCACACACCCCATGGTCTCTATCACAAACATACACATAAGTAAACGTTATCACTGATTTCTGCCTTGTCCCTCATCCACACCCATCAAATCCACTAAAAGTCCTGTTTGTGACTCATCTATTATGTTGAAGTATGTTCTCTTTATACCCACTTTGTTAGAGTTTTTACCATGAATGGATGTTGAATTTCATCAAATGCTAAATAAATCACAGGGCTGAAAAGTACAGCATTGGAAATGTAGTCAATATTGTAATATCTTTATATGGTGACAGATGGTAACTACACTTGTGGTGAGCATTTAATAACATATATAATTGTGAAATCGCTATGAACACCTGAAACTAACATTTTATATCAACTATACTCAATAAAAAATAACAAAGTAAAACACACACACACACACACAACCACAAAACATCAACCCGGTTCTCTTTCCGAAGGGCGCCACTCCGCCCCGCTCCCTCCGTGTGTTCCTGGATCACGACAGTCCAAACCATCAGCACGTTTTCTGGGACTACTCTCATGGCGTCCTTGACCCTTCATCCCCCACACCGTTCATTCTCCAAAGGACAGCCGGAAAGAGATTTTAAATAAAAAACAGATCATATCACTCTTCCATTTCAAACTCATCTGTTTCCTGTTACAGCTGAGGTACGAGCACATCCATCTATCATGGCCCCACACGGACAGGTATTAGATCTTCCAACTTTCCTGCCTCTTCTGACATGGTTCAGACCCTGTGCACTGACGGTGACACCTTAACTTCTCTCAGGTTGTTACTCTTGAAGCTGGCCCTCCTCTTTGTTCATGCCAGTCTCAACTCAAATGTCTTCTCAGGGAAATCTTCCCTTAAGGGGTTGTCCTTAAGGGAGTCCTCTCCACCACTTGTCATTTTACGCTTCCTAAAGTCTGCTTTCTATTTCCTTTCTTTACTTTCTTTTTCTTGGTTCTCACCCTCTGTACACTGATTTGGCTATTTTCCCTCATTTCATCATTTCTTCTTTGTAGTTTATTAGTTATACACTCTACTATTTTATATGTTATCCATAAAATTGGAAAACATGTACATACCCTAATGGTATCCTTAATTTTCTCCCAACTTAAGGAATTCAGAATTATTATCACCTGCCCCCTTTTTAACCCCCCAAATTATATTAATGTTAGGAGTTGTAGGACTAGTTTGATTTTGAAGCCTAAAAATACATTATTGTTAATGTTTCATACAGTGAAAACTTATTTAGATTTTCTCCAAATTTTTGTTCACCATTTCCTCTTTCACCTCACTGGGATCATTTTCCTTTTTTTCTGAAGTATATACTTTCTATACCTATCTGATGGGAACTATTACAGTGATTCCCATTTTATATTTTTTAATCTGTCTGATTTCCTCCTTATTCCTAAAGAGAGTTTGCAGACTATACAGCTCTGTTTTACACTTTGAAGATATTGTTGCATTGTATCCTGGTTCCCATTATTCCATTATTAACTGTATCTAATCATGTCCCTTCAAGGTAACATACCTTCTTTCTGCCGTCTTTTAAGACCTCTTTGCTTTTAGAGTTCCACAGTTTCACAACATACTACTATGCATGCTGCTTCAGATTGACTGGGCTTCCTAAAACTGAGACTGAGCCTTTCATAAATCCTAGAAAATTCTTACCCATTACCTTTTTTGCATTTTTGTCTAGCCTTTCTGTTATCTCCTCCCAAGACTGATCAGTTTCCTTGAACCTTCTCGCTCTCCCTTCCATGTCTCTTACACAGTTTCCATTTCTCTGTCCTGTTCATTCCAAGTGAATGCATTTTTCATTTAACAACACTTTGCTCTTCAGCATTACCTAATGTTTAACACACCCCTGAGGCACTGTTGTTTTTAACAAACATTTCTTTTAATTTTGAGTAAGTTTAGATTTACAGAAAAGATGCAGAAAGAATGTGCAGAGTTCCCATGTAGCACTCGCTCAGTTCCCCCACTGTTAACATCTTATCTTACTATGGAGCACTTGTCAGAATGTAAAAACTGCCCTTGGTACAATACTATGAACTACAGATGTTTGGAATTCACCAGTTTTTCCACAAATGCCCTCTTTCTGTTTCAGGATCTGACCCAGGACACGGCAGTGCCTCTAATTCTTGTGCCCCGGTCTCCCCTAAAAGTTTCTCAGCTTTCCCTCATATTTATGTTTACAGTCTTGAGGAAAACTGTCCAAGAAACCTGTAGAATGTCCTCCAACTTGGTCTTGCCTGGTGTTTCCCCATGATTAGACTGGATTCATGTGTGTATAGGGAAGACGACAACAGAGGAGGAGAGCCTTCTCCTTATGTGAAGCCTCGTGACATCCACAGGGCATCCCTGGGAATGTTAACATTCACCACTGGCTTAAGGTGGTGTGTGCCAGGTTTCTCCACTTTACAGTGACTATTTTCCATTTCCTGTTCTTCAGAAGTAAGTCACTATGACCTCCTTCAAGGGACAGGTGACATCTCTGAATTTTTAACTTCAGTTATTATCTTTTATATTTTAGAAGTTCTGTTTGCTTCTTTTACAGATCCGGCTGGTCTGATTTCTAGTCACGCTTTCCAACCCCTCTTTTATGTCCTTAAACATAACATCCTTATTTTATGCTTTGTATCTGGTAAGTCTAGCATCTGAAGGGTTTACAGGTCTGCTCTGCAATTTTTGTTTCTGCTGACGTTCATGCATGGTGGCTGATTTCCTTATGTTCAATGATTTTTAAAGTTATGGGCTCAGGTTCCTTAGAACCTTACTTTTTGAATTCCTTGAGGGTGACTTTCAAAGTGACTGCTCCAGAGCTGATTTCAGTCTGATCTGACAGTGTCTGTGGGTACTACCAACCCGGGTCTACTTTAAATTAAAATTTTAGCGTGAGCTTTCCAAGGCCATCGACCGGAAGTCTTGACCTAATCACGCATAACCACAGACTAGGGATTCTCAAAGGAAGATTATTTTTTATTCACTGTTTTTCTTTCCACCTTAAACTAAGTCCCAGTTAACCAAATTTCCTTCTGTGGATTGATGTCTTTCCCATTTCACACTTGGGGAATTGGAGGCTTATGTGGGGCTTGCCTCCCACCTGCACTGTCTCCAGTGTTTCTTTCTCAAAACCTCCACTCTTGGCCAGTTCCAGACTATGCAGTATTTGTCAAACTAAAGGTCTCAACCCATTAATGAGTCAAGAAATAAGTGAGTTGTGACCAGGATCATTTTATGATGACGTAGGAATAGAATAGGGAGGAGAAAAATAGAGATGCTCTCCAGTGGATACTACAGTGGAATCACTCACACCAGCCTTCTGTGTCACTATCCTCTCGTGGCTTTAGGAACATATCTCTCTGTATCTTTTTTTAGGGTCTTTTAGGCATTATAATATACATATGAAACGTTTCACAATCTACTATACTTTACCACTTCAAATTAAACAGATATCTACCATCACATGAAGCTCTTTACCCTCTCCCCTTTATGTTACAGTCGTCATATGTTTTGTATCATAAACACATTGTCATATGAATTTATATCTGCATACATAACTATTTACATCCCCAGTGGTATGATTCTTGCTTTCAATAGTCATACATATTTTTTAAAACTTAGGAAGAGAAATACACTGTATGATATTTACCCAGATCTTAATCATTTATGTTCTCCTTCATTCCTGAAGGTCCAAGTGTACCCCTGGTATAATTTCCTTTTTTCTTGAAGAAGTTCTTGTAGCGTTCGTTTTAGAGCAGTTCTGCTGGTGATAAATTCTTTTAGTTCCCTTTCATCCAAGAATGACTTTATTTTGCCTTCATTCTTGAAGGATAATTTCACTGGATATAGAATTATGGATTAGCAATTTCATTCTTTCTGTGCTTTGGAAATACTGCCTACCAGCCTCCATAGTTTCTGATGAGAAATTTGCATTCATAAACATGGTTGTTCCCCCACAGTAATATGCTGGTGTTTTTTCTGAATGTGTTAAAGACTCTCGATTTTTCAGAAGGTTGATTACAATGTGTCTGGGAGTAGTATTCTTTTTTCACAGCTTTAATGAGGTATAAATCACATGCCATACAATTCACCCACTTGCTACAATTCAGGGGATTTTCATATATTAACAGAGTTGTATCACCATCATCAAAGTAAATTATGAAACACTTTCCATTAATCCAAAAAGAAACCCTGCTTCCCTTAGCTGTTACCTCCCATCATCTCCAGCCCTGGACAAACACTAATCTACTTCCTAGCTTTATAGATATGCCTAGTCTAGATGTTCCATATAAATGGAATTATGCAAATGTAGTCCTCTGTGACTTACTTCTTCACTTAGCATAATACTTTCAATATTCAGCCACATTGTAGCACGAATATTTTTTTTCTTTGTTTCGATTACCAAATAATATTCCCTTTTTCCAACAGACATTTGGATTGTTTCCACTTTTTGACTATTAGGAATAATCCTCTTAAGGACACTTGTGTACAGTTTGTGTGTGCATGTGTATAAGTGTTTTCATTTTTTTTTTGGATGTACATCTAAGAGTAATATTGCTGGATCATATGGTAACTCTATGTTAAATCGTTTGAGGAACTGCAAGACTGTTTTTCAAAGCAGCTGAACCATCTGACATTCCCACCAGCAGTGTATGAAGGTGCCGGTTCTCCACATCCTCATCAACACTTGTTAATTCCTTGTCCTTTTGATTAGGCCATCCTAGTGGGTGTGAAGTGGAATCTCACTGTGCTTCTGATATGCATTCCCCTGATAGCTAATGGTGTTAAACATCTTTCTGCGTGCTTTTTGGCAGTTTATCTTTGCAGAAATATCTATTCAGATTATTTGCCCATTTTAAATTGGGTTATTTTGTCCTTTTATTGTTGAAATGTAATAGTTATTTATATACTCTGGATACAAATCTCATCAGACATATAACTTGAAAATATTTTCTACCATGCTGTGGGTTGTCGAAAGGTTTTTATTTTGATGCTCTCCAGTTTATCTGTTTTTCCTTTTGTTGCTTGTACTCTTGCTGTTGTATCTAAGAAACCACCAGCTAATCCATGCTCACGAAAATCCACACCTATGTTTTCTTCAAGTAATCTTACAGTTTCAACTTTTACATTTAAGCTTATGATGCATCTTGGGGTAGTTTTTGTATGTGGTGTGTGGTAGAGGCCCTACTTCATTCTGTTCCATGGGAACGATATTCTTTGCATTTAACCTGTTTGGATATTGCTGCAGTTCTTGAATTTATAAGTTTATATTTTTCACCAAATTTGGGAAGTTTTTAGCCATTGTATCATCTCTTTTTTAGCACTGCCCTATCATCTCTTTCAGAGATCCCAAGGACACAAATGTTTGAACTTTTCATTTCATCGTAAGGATGCCTGAGGCTCTGCTCATCTCATTTTGAGTCTCTTTCCTTTCTGTTCTTCAGAATGGATCACTTCTATTTTCAAGTTCTTGATTCTTTCCTCTATCATCTCCATTTAGTGAGTCAACCCAATGATTTTGTAAATTTCAGATACAGTCTAAAATACAGCGTTTTATAGTCTAAAATTCATATTTGGTTCTATTTTTACAATATGTATTTCTCCACTGAGAATGCCCATATATCCATCTGTTTCAAAAATGTTCACCTTTACCTCATGGCTCACTCTTATAACAGTGCTTTAAAATCTATCAACAATTCCAACACGTGGTCCACCTCTGGGCTGGCCTCTTTGGATTGTATTTTCCCTTGAGACTCGGTCATATTTCTCAAAGAACTCTGGGTCACGTTAAAAGCCTCTGAAGAATGTAGATTTTCTGTTTGTTATAGCAGGCAGCCAACCCAATTACATTAGATTTCAAGCCCCAAACTCACTTCCGTGAGCGGTAGTTCCAGAGCTAGCTCCCTTTCACAGCCTTTGCTCTGCCGTGTGGCCTGCGGCTCACAGGTGCCCCTCAAGATTTGGTCTGGGACTAGGGCTGTGGCTTCTATGGCCCTTGGGCTCCCAAAGCCTTTGCTAAGTTTCCCTGGGCGCATTCTGTACAGGCTCCACTCGGGCCGGTCCTAAGTAGATCAGCAATCTTCTCTGACTTCCCCTCCCCGATTTTCCTCTACTCTCCACTCTCCACTCTCAGGGACTCCTTTTCCTGGTCCCTCTGGCCAGAAAGGCAGAGTTCTCTCAGAGTTTGAACCTCCTGTTCTCTTCTACATGACTGTGCCTACCTTTGGGACCAAACGGTAAGAAAGAGAGAGAAAAAAAATACACTGGGGATACCCCATACACACTTCGGGAAACACTCTCCCTCAGGTTCTTCTTTCCAAGAGGATGGCTTCCCTCTGGGGTCTTAGTTGCTCATGGCAACACCGTAGCAGTGCAACCAAGTGACTGGTTTTGGAGCAGAATGCGGAAAAAAGACAAAAATCATAAGGCTTCTCTTCACACTCCCTGGCTGATGGGGCTTTCACTCTCCTCTGTCCTGAGAGACAGGCGTGTCCTGACAGTTTTTGCCCATTGCTCTTGCTCCACAGTTTCCCTGTGCTTGGGTCAAAACTGAGAATTAAAACGAGAAAAACAGCGACCAGGAAATTCCCTCCCCATCTGTCTGCTCTTATTTATTCTGAGAGTGCCCACAGAGGTCCTTTTGTATTTTGTCCCACGTGTTTGGTTGTAACCGCTGTGAAAAATAAGCTGCAGTGGCCTTCCTTCAGGGCGGCCAGAAATGGACAACATAAAACACGTTTAATGACACATCACCTTCTTAATGCCTTGTGTGTTTATGGAATGGCTCACATTCTTGATTTGAAGGACCCGGTTCAAGTACAGGCTTTTGTTTCTGATTAACTGCTGTATCCCGAGCACCTAGGAAATCATCTGGTCGGTGGTAATTCTCAATAAATATTTATTGAATAAATGGACCTTTATGCGGAATGCTTTTTTCAGCATTTTAGATTTTACTGAAGATAATTTCCTAGAAGTTAAATTACAGGCTCAAAGGTGTAATTATCTTTCGGGGTTGTATTCATGTTGTCAAATTCTTCCCAGTTGTGTTCCGCTCGACACTAATAAGAGAGTGTCTGTCTCATCACAGTGGTACAGACTTTTTTAACGTTTTATAATTTATTGGTGAAGATGTTATGTCACTGTTATTTTAATCTATACCAAATACTTTTAACTTGAGCAGGAATTTCTGGAGAAATCTTTACCAGGGAGAGGCCATTCTGCAGGCATGCTCCATACATTCTGCCTTTGACATTCCCCCAAAGGGCCCTCTTCTGCAGATTCTTGTGTAGGAGAAAGGAGAAGAGGGGTGTTTTTAAAAGCAGGAACTAAGTCACAAATAACCTTTTGCAAAAAAAATACACCCAGGTTCCACTACCTTTTTAATACCCACATCCAAAAAGAAGGTGTCCATTCTCTTCTGAAATAGTCAGACTGGTATTTTCCAACAAGAAACCCTTGTGAAACAATCACCCCAGGTGCTTCCAGTTTCCAACAGGAGGATCAGTCACTAGAGTCAACCTTTCAATTAAAAAAAAATTAAAGATGCTAGACAATACTTGTAATCATGGGGAAAACACTTAAAAGTTGAAATCAGAGAAGCACCATGAAGTTAAACCAAATATTGGAGTTCCAAAGTTCTGTGGGAATTTGCCAACACCAAACACTTGACCTTGGATTCATAGGCTCTGGGGGACAGAAGTCATGGCCCAGGACCCACGCGAGGGGAGCATGTTACAGGTGACACAGAAAGTCTATTGGCTTTGCCTTCATGGCCTCTGCAAAACAAGTCTTTCCCGTAACCCTGGAGAAGTGTAGGCAAAACCGTCTTGGGAGGAGCAGAACCGAAAAAGAAAAGAAAATATTAAAAAATAAATAAAAATCCCCTGAGAAGTGCTAGCCTTCACACATATTTTCACTCTGGAAAAACATAACCTGAGTCTGCCAAGAAGCACAGGCTGCACATTTGGTGGGAGGTGGTCCCCACCTGTGGGGCCACAGAATAGGACACAGCATATAGGACACTGCTCGGAAGGAAAATACTTCCATCTTCATCTTCAGGAAACCCTACAAAAATTTTCAGGACAAATGACCATCAAGCAACCAGAGGCACATCCCACACCAATAGCGGCAGCCTCCTGCCGCAGTGCCGACATGTGGCAGGCGCCCCTGGGTCTGCAGGAGGCAGCCAGGGGAACACATCCCTGATGTTGGGCCCTTCCTGCACCTGATCTTCTCCTCGGGCTTCTCAGGCCCAACCCAACCAGAAGCCTGGAGACAGGGAGCCCATCTACCATTTAGGTCAACCTCCCAGGGCACCAAGCAGGTGGAAACAGGGGAGTGCATGTGGAGGGACAAAGGGAAGAGACTCGGTGCACACGAGACGCTCAACAAAAACCAAAAAACCCTCACCCCGGGAGTTGCTGTGTTCTGTCCCAAGTGAGCACATACGAAAGAATTTCAAGAATTCTGTCAGCAGGACTCTCGGCCTATATCTTTGTGCAGGGTCTGATGATGTAACAGCATTGGCAATAATGTTCATTTGCTTCATCCTGCCATATTTTAAAATGCATCTGCCACTGGGATAAATTAAATCACATTAAATCACCAACAATCCATAAAGGAAAGGAAAAGTCATCTCCTTCTCCTCAGTCCCTCCTTACACGTTTTCAAAATGAAGGAGATACTGACCTGTTACAGTCATGTTCTTCTGGGACCACATTTGCTAGTAAACGGGAACACTGGGTTCTAAAAGCCGTGCTCATGGATGTGACCTCCAAGACCTCTGCCGCCTGGGACACTGAGTGAAGACCAGTGGATGCTCCAGGCAGGCACAGCTAAGGAACTTCATTTTGTTCTGAAGCACTAAGGTTTTGATTGTTTCTGGCTCCACGGTTGCTGGATGGTAAAACTGGACACGGTGGGCCTTGACTAGGCTACATGCTTCAGTCTGGCCAGCACCCATTATGAGGATTCAGAGGCACTCAACATATTACAGAAGCACCATCATGCTCTGGCTTTATATCTAGAATATTCTGAAAAGGAAGGCTATTAGAAGTTAGGCATTCTAGGTAGGGATCCTTGGTCAAATACTCTTAATTAATTCTTATAGAATTATACCCACATTCACATCAGAATCAATCATCTCTGATATTTGAATGTGACTTTGATGATTGTCCTATGTTCTTTTCCCAGCCAGGAACAGTCTCTGTTTTAGTCCCTATTTCATTGTATTACAAAGGCTTCACTGTTAGACAGAAGTCAAGGACCCTGTCGTATTCATCTATCTGTCCCCAAACTTACCAGTGTCTGATGAGCAGCAGGTACACATTCTTTCATTTATGTTGTCATTCAGTAAAGTTTTAGTGAGCACTTACTATGTGACAGACACTGAACTAGAAGCTAGGGACAAGTACAGAGAACAGAACGGTCAAAAAATTACTGTCTACATTCAAATTATATTTGAATAAAACACATAGTGTGTCAAGAACAGCTACTAGGGAGAAAAACAGAACAGGAAAAGGCTGTGAAAACCAGTTGCTTTTTATTTTCAGAAACTTCGTAAGGCAATTGCCTTAACTTTGGTAGCTTGGGTTGGTCATGTGTATTTACCTCATGGAAATCAGCAAGCACGACATATTGGTGCTGTCCACCCCCAGCCGAGAGCCAGCTGTTGGACACTTACCAGAACACCTGTGTGCCCCGGGCTACAGTGAGCATGGTTGGTACTCCTGTTAGATAGAGTGGTTAAGGAAAGCTTCACTGAGAAAGGAGCATTTGGGTAAAGGCTGAAGCGCATACTGGCCATGTAGCTGCTGGACGGAAGAGCATTTCTGGAAAAGAGCATATCAAGTGCAAATGGCACAAAACTGGGCATGGGTGATGAGGAGAGAACAGTGGGTCATCAGGCCAGAGAAGCCAAGAGGCCCGATACTATTGCGTTGCAGAACTCTATAAAGACTGGACTTTTACTCACTTGGGATGCAGGCATTGGAGGAATTTGAACGGTGTGGCACATGGTTCAGTTTATGTTCTAACAGGTTCATTGTGGCATATTTGTGGGGAGCCAACCAAAGTGTGTGAGGATAAAGCCAACCATGGTGAGCAGGACCAGGAGGACGTCACTGCAGACACCCAGGTAGCCAGGTGACAGGTAGCAGAGGGTGGAGCATTTTTAATGGCAGTGGAGTGGCGAAGGGTAGTTGACTCTTGCATGTTTTTATAGTAGAACCTACAAGATTTGCTGAAAAATCAGATTCCAAATTTTCTTGAGCATCTCGAAGGACTGAAATGCTATTGACCCCAATGGAGAAGATGGTGAGAGGGTCAGGTTTGGGGGTACACAGAGGGGCACAGGGCAGGTGAGCAGCTCAGGGTCAGACATCTTGTAGTTATTAGATGTGCACGGAGCAGATGTCTTCAGTCTGAGATCGACTCTTGGCTTTAGGCACACTGCCTTCCATTCCAGGTTCTCCACAAGCTCCTTGCCTTGGCAAGTTGCCTGCAAACTAGCAACTCCTTTGCGTGTGTGTAGTAACAGAGGGATGAGTCTCGTTTTGTTACGATGTCCCGGGAAGCTCTGGTCAGCAGTCCAGGTCCTCTCTGAAGCCCTTAGACCTGACTTGAGTGACATGGTGCTGAGAGGCCTGGAACCATAGACTTATGAGGCTCACATGAAAACCACTGTTCAGTTGCCAAATTTTAACTGGGTCCAGGGCCCTGGGGAGATGCAGAGGATGCATGTGTGGGCCGAGGGCTCTGACAGAGGAGCAGCGGAGCTGCTCAGTCCTCGGGCGTCTGCCCAGAATCAGGAGGGGGTGCACTCAGGAGCCACCTGCCCCAAGGACGGCCGGCAGAGACCAGAAGGGAAGGCCACCAGATGCACAGGGACCAAAGGAGGTGGGGCAGAAGCTTCTTGTCCACATCGAGAAGGTGTGAAAGGAGAATGAACCTCTTGTGCACAGTCAGCCTGCATGCGTGGGTGGGTCCTCAGGCACCAGGCCCCCCCACCCCAACTTAGTTTCTAACCGCGGGGCCACACGGGACGACGGGGAGAGAGTAACAAGCCACAGGAGTCTGGCTGTTAGACCTTCATGCTGTGGCTCAATTAATCAAAGATCTGCCATAAAACTTAACCGACAATGCTCTACACCAAGACAAGTCATAAAATAGGAGCTGATTAATTTCCCTCTAATTTGTATGATAATTAAAATTCTAACTTTTAATTCCGTTAATGTCCTCCCACACGGAGGCTGACTGTGACGGCCCTCTTCACCAGGGAGACTTCGTGGCCGTTCTGGCCCAAGGCTTCCCTCTCATCCATCAAGGCCTGGAGATAGGTGAGCGCTTCTCTCTCCAGCCCGTTCTAACACGAGCCAGTGAGGAGCTGGGTCTCTGCTCATGAATCAAACACTGTAAGTCATTTGGTATTTTGTCAGCATGTTAGGCCAGCTCTGTGAATGCCCCTTCCTCTTAATGAACAATTCACTTGCTAAATGCAATAAGGCCCCAGATACATCTGAGCCACACGGGCCATGGCTGGGCCTGTCTCGGACGCACCAGCAGGCGGCTTCCCCGTCAGCGTGCTCTGAGGAGGACCTCGCACACGTCTGCTGTGTGGCCGATAGGGTTCAGAAGGACCATGATGTCGGGGCCTCAGAAGGCAGGAAGCGGAAGGAGAAAGGAATCATTAGGAGCCGTATCCTCCACTACCCA
The DNA here is from genome assembly GCA_032199065.1 of Smutsia gigantea. NCBI lineage: Eukaryota > Metazoa > Chordata > Mammalia > Pholidota > Manidae > Smutsia > Smutsia gigantea. The sequence goes on from JAVSCE010006741.1 coordinate 352,877, forward strand.
TGATATTGCGGAGCTTTTTTGACTTCAGAATTGCATAGTAAATTCACAAATTCCATGAGGGATATTTTATTGTACCTGCTTTGCTTTTGAGGAAACTGAGGCACAGTGAGATTCAGTGAAACACTGAAGTCACATGGACCCTAAGGAGTAGGATTGGAACTCAACTCTGCATGACCTCCAAGGTCTCAAACTGGTGGACACCCCTTCTGTACCTAACAGAAATCCATGCCTGACTGAGCACCTACTGTGTGCCATGTACAACCCCGGGATCTTTACATGCCTTATTTCTAGTCTTTACCAGAGTCTCAGACCTGAACTCTGATCTCTGGAGGACACGGAGCTTCCTTCTGGTCATGCAATGTGTCCAGGCCACCCGGCTGATCAAAGGCAGAGCTGGGATTCTGAGAGAGGCCAGCTTACCTCAGAGCCTGTGTCCTTCACTGCCCTGGGCTGCAGACTGCAGGATTTCTGCCTTGCCAGTGCTAGCTGTGAGGATGAACACACCCTTGGCCAGACCTATGTGGACACCTAACCATCAGCACACAGGCCCATGCTTACCAGAAGTCATCGCCTGGACTCTACCCTAAAGGATTTGGGGCAAAAGGGCCATGAGCTAGGCTAAGCGGGCAGGTAAATCAGGGCCGGCGGAGAAGGGCAGAAAGATGCTGGACGAGGCGAAATGATGGCACTGCGCTGCCCGCCACTGACATAATGAATATGCAGAAAAGCTTGTGCAGCATGCCACGCATTATGTTAGCCAGGAAAACACAGCAGGGAGTGTTGCCCAGCTCCATCATCTAGGATGTGCGGACAGTAGGGAAGCCAGACACACAGCAGGTAATGAACCCTACAGTTCAGGAGCTAATGAGGCAATAAAGATAAATCCAGAACACGTCAGGAAGGTCCTGACTGGCTGCAGATTGGAACAAGCATCCCAGAGGAATCCATGCTCAGCTCCTGTCCTAGCAGTATGATTGTAGTTATTCCACTGTTCTCATGCTCTGTGCTCTATTTCAATGGAAATATTTCACTTCCCAACATTTGATACTATATGGCACGCGGGTTTCTTTTCCCCCAGAATTGCACGGTAAATTCACAAAGCTTGTAAAAGTGAGACTACAAAGTCCCCACCCTTGACCTGGAGCCCCTTTATAACTACTGCCCAGTCCTCAATCTCTTCCTTCTCTTCCTAATCCAAACACTCCCACATGTATTTCTCTACTTCCTGATCATATCACAGCTCTCCAGATCTGGCTTCCTCCCCCGGCAGTCTAAGGACACTCCTCTAATTAAGGTCACCAGCTAATTCTTACTGTTAAAATACAAGGAGCATTTTTTCAGCCTTTTCCTTATGGGAGACAACTAGTGTATTGATTCCCTATTGCTGCTGTAACAAATAACTCCAACTTAGTGGCTTAAAACAACAGTTTACTGTCTCACAGTACTGGAGGTCAGAAGTCTGCCATGGATCTCACCGGGCTAAAATCAAAGTGTCCTCACAGGTGCCTTCCTTCTGGAAGTGCTACAGAATTCATTTCCTTGCTTCTTCTAGTGGCTCGAGGCTACCTGCTTCCCTTAGCTCATGGCTCCTTTTATCTTCAGACGCAGCAATAGAGCAGCAGGAATGGGGTGTTCACGTCCTTCTCACATGGCATCATTTTGACCTCCTTTTCTGTCTCCTTCTCCCACTTTTAGGACCTTTATGATTACACTGGACCCACCTGAATAATTCAGGACACTCTCCCCATGTCAAAGCCCTTGATAATCAAATCTACCAAGTCCTCTTTGCCATGTGCAGTAACACTGTCACAGGTTCTGAAGATTAGGGCATGGGTGGATGTCTTTGAGGGGCCATTATTCTGTCTACCACAGCTAATAATTCTCTTTTCCTTGAAACCGTCTGTTCTGTTGGTTTGTGTGACTCCGTCCTCTTCTGCATCTCTTCTTATATCTATAACTCTTTCTTCCATGTCTCCTTCTTTCACTCTCCATTCTTTCCCACTGTTTAGAGCTATGAATCAAGCTGACCATCCCTTCATGGTCCCCTAGTGACCTCAACCAGGCACTGCTAATGCTAAAGGAGGAAGTAAATGTGAGAGCTGTTCTGCTAGCAGGAACTTCTCCCTCACTCCCGAGGTCCTATCACATCCTTAGCCATCCGGCAGGTAACGTGAGAGATACTCTAGATTCCTCACCCTCCTTCATCACACCACACCAAATCATCACTAAGTCATGTAAAATTCAGCCTCAAAATAGATTTCATTTTAAGTCAGGGTCATGCTCTAAGAATGGCAGTTCTACAGATTGTTAAGATTAAACAAAGTAAAGCTCCACAAAAAACTGTTAGAATTAAAAAATCTATTCAGCAAAGCTGCATGATACAAAATTAGCATACAAAAATCAGTTGCATTTGTATACACAAATGACAAATTATCCAAGAAAACTGAGAAAACAGTTCCATTTACAACAGCACTGAAAATAATAAAATACTTAGTAATTAACTTAACCAAGGAAATGAGAGACTTGTAACACTAATGAAATAAAGGCACAAATAAATGGAAAGACACCCTCTGGTCATAGATTGGAAGACTTAATGTTGTTAAAATGTCCATACTATTCAAAGTTACCTACAGATTCAATTCAATCTGTATCAAAATTCCAGTGGCATTTTTTCCTACAAAAATAGGAAAAAAATCCTAAAAATTCATATGGAATCACAAAACACCCCAAATAGCCAAAACAATTTTGTGCAAGAAGAACAAAGCTAGAAGGATCACACTTTCTGGTTTCAAAATACATTACAAAGCTACAGTAATCAAAACATTATGATACAGTAATCAAAACAGACCAATAAAAAAACCCAGAAATAAACTCATGCATATATGGTCAACTGCTATTTGGCAAGGGTGGCAAGAACACACAGCAGGGAAAGAATAATCTCTTCAACAAAGGATACTGTGCAAAATGGGCATCCACATGCAAAAGAATGAAATTGGAGCCTTATATCAAACCATACATAAACATCAACTCAAAATGGACTAGACCTGAATATGAGGTGTGAACCAGTAAAACTTCTAGAAGAAAACAGGACTTCTTTCAGATATTTACTCAAATTTCACCTTCTCTGTAAGTTCTTAGAAAAAGACTTCAGGACATTAATCTTGGCAGTGATTTCTTAGATATTATACCAAAATCACAGGCAACAAAAGTCAAAATAGACAAATGAAATTATGTCAAACCAAAAGGTTTCTGCACAGCAAAGGAAACAATCAAAACAAAAAGGCAAGCTACTGAATGGGAAAATATATTTACAAATGGTATTTATAAAAAGGGCCTAATACCCAAAATATATCAAGAATTCGTGCAACTCAACACCATAAAAAACAAATAACGCAATTAAAAAACTGTCAGAGGACCTGAATAGACATGTTTCCAAAGACATACAAATGGACAGTGAAGATAAGAAAAGGTGTTTAGCATCACCAATGATCAAGCTGGTGCAAGTCAGACTCGCAGGGAGAGGTCCCTTCACGCCTGTTGGAATGGTGTTTATTGAGAGAACAAAAGGTCACGAATATTAGTGAGGAAGCGAAGAAAAGGGGAACCTCGTACACTGTTGGTGGGAATGTAAAGTGATACAACCATTATGGAAAACAGTACAAAGCTCCTCAAAATACTAAAAATAGAACTGCCATATGATCTGGTATCCCACTTCTCGGTGCTCACCCAAAGGAATTGATAACAGAATCTTGAAGGTAGGTTTGAACGCCCACATTCACTGCAGCATTATTCATAATAGCCAAGACATGGACTCAACCTTAATGTCCACCAAGGGGTCACTGCACAAAGAAAATGTGTATAAACACTTCAAACACATTCAGTTCATCCCATGTCAATTATACTCCAATAGACCTCTTAAAATGTTACCAGAACCAAGCTCTTGCCCTCTCTTCATACTAGTTCCCATGCTGTTCCTCCTTCAGGCCCTGTGCATCCGTATGATTTACATGTTTTCTTCTTTCAGATTTTTAATCAAATTTCACCTTCTCAGGAAGCTCTTTTATGTGTCTCTTACTCCTGTTGTAAGAAATTTCCACAGTTTTAGTGGCTTAAAAAATCACAAATGTATTCTTCTACAGTTCTGGAGGTCAGAAATGCAAAATTAGTCTTAAGGGGCAAACATCACAGTGCTAGAAGAGCTGGTTCCTCCTGGTGGCTCCAGGGGAAAACCAGTTCCTGGCCTTTTCCAGCTGCTACAGCCTTTGGCGCTCCACAGTTCTCCCGCCTCTGCGGCATCATTGCCCTGCTGCCCTTCCCCTCATCAGTCCTTTTCACCTCCCTCTTATGAAAGGACCCTTGTGACTGCTTTTAGGGCCACTCGGACGATCGAGGATCCTCTCCCCATCTCAAGGTCTGCAGTCCTCGTTTCCATGTAAAGTAGCAAATTCACGGGTTCCAGGCATCGAGATGCAAACATCCTTGGGGGGCCGTATCCAGCTTCCACACCTCCCTGTTCACACTATCTCGGGTAATAGTACATTCACAAACGCTTCTTATTCCCCTGTAGTCTTTACTTTTTCTCCTTGGCATTTTTTAACACGTAAAATACCATATGTTTTGCTTTTTCATTATGTATCTTTCCTATTAAACCCTAGCCTCCATGAAGGCCATGATTTGTTTTGTCCATTGCAATACTCCATAATGCCTGAAAAAGGGCAGGGTTCAACACCTGACCACCGAACAAGAGAATGGATCCAGTCTCAGGGACCCTCATACATACCTTGCTTCACATATTTCCTCTATCCAGTCAGAATATCAGGGGTTCGATACTCTTGCTTAAAATCTATGTGGTGATGCTAATTATTGACCCAGAGACTATTGAGGGTTTAGAATATAGGATGATTAAGCTGTACTCCAAATCATGATCTTTATGCAAGCTTTATGAGAGTCATGTGATATCTTGAAATACGTAGAGTCTGGTGAGTGATGGTGTCATCCATCACGGCAGCTGCTGGACTGACTAGCCCCGAGAATGCCTCGTCATACCCCTGCCTGGCCAGAAGCTCTTACAGGGCAAGACTTGTCTTTATTTTCATGAGCCTTGTTTCTCCATAAGGGTTCAATGAACACTCAGTGAATGGAATCTAATTCAAGTGAATGAATCTCCTTGCTGTACTTCAGAATAATAAGATGGAGTTTGTCTAAATGTTTAATGTTGTCTCTTTTAAATGGATTTAACACTTTTTAGAATTCTGGGGTTTTGCAAACATAAGACCCCCCATGTTTCAAATGGTGTTTTGTTTTGGTTTTTCTCTAAGAGATTGGACCATATTATTGAGATGGAAGATAATATTTCTACCCAAAACCTTGGTTAAAAAAAAAGGCTAGTAACCAAGGTTACTAGCTTTGACCAAGGGTTTCAGAGCAGATATTCTCCTACCTTCCTGAAGTCCAAGTGCAAATTTATCCTCCCCCCACCCCCTACAAAATAAGGCTTACTGGGGAAGGAGACTGATGCAGGCAAAAGGAGATACTGAGGATGATGAAATGGTATCTAAGGTGTCGTCCCCTAGGACATCTACCCTCTCAGAATAATTACTCTCAAAAGTAAGAACTCTAAACTGATATTTCTTTGGGGCCCTCCCATCACTTTTAATGTGTCATCTCTATTATTTTTCCATGCACTACAGATATTGCTTCTTGCTTCAATTCTAGAAGTAACATGAAAGTGGAATGGTGTATATAAATCACTCATGAACAGGAAGGCTGACCCTGTCCTTTCCTGCCTCAGAACATCACTAATTATCAGTACCAGGAAACACTAGGCTCGGTGATAGGTTAATCCAAAATGCAGAAGCTCTGGAATGGTCTAGGAGCATACCCGTGTCATGCGCGTGGCTCAGCTCCAGCCCTCATTCCTCCTTTTCCTACTCCGAGCAGGAAGCACTGCTCCCTCACTGCCAGCTGGGCTCCCCTGCGGATCTGCTCTCCCCAAACACACCCAGAGACACAGAAGTAATTGATCAGCGCTAGACCAGAGGCCTGGGAAGACGAGTCTGATGTCAGTAGGAGGCAGAAGGTAGGCTCAAGATTCAGGACTGGGAAATTATCCAGCCCAAGGCGATGATTCAGGCTGAAGGGTCTCAAAGCACCCAAGCATCAGATAGGTGGACGGGAGAAGAGCCAGGCAGCCAGATCGCCCGTAAGAAAATAAGGGCTCAGGCCCTCTCAGCAAAGGGACAGTCTTGGGTTCTGTTCCCTTCTCTCCCATACTACCCGAGGAGCGTGGGCCATCCCAAACCCTCTTCTCTTTCTACTGACCTATTTGCCTGGGAACGTTTATTAAGTGATAATAACTGGCATTTATTGCTAGGTACACAGCACTGTGCAGGTTCTAAAGATCATATGAAAAAGAAACCAAATATGCTTTACAGTCCTTGTGGAGAAATGGCTGGGCAGTCACACCCCCAACAAACAGGAAATCAATCAGAGGAAAGTACAAGAGGATAATAGTAGCGATTAGTTCTGGATGGCAGTGTGAAGGTGACTTCTATTTCCTTTTTTGTATGTTTTTCTTCTTTCAGAAGTTTATAATAGTCTGTTTTTCTACTTTCAAGAGTTTGTAATATGGATGTGTATTGTCATGCTGTGTTATGCGCCCTGATGGCTTGATGTATCACCACCACCTTCAGCTTCCAACATTAGAAAAACCCGGTGTGCAGCTGCTCGCATTTTCCCTGATGATACGGCAGGTGCTCCGTGAAGCAGCACTGGCCCAGCCCTTAGGGGCTACTACCTCCCCCAGCACAGATACCGTCCCACCACCGTCCCCAGACACCGCCCATCAGCCAGGACAAGGGTCAGTGTTGGGCTTTGACCAGACACTTCTCCACCTGCAAGGGTCCAACTCCTTCCCCCTGTAGGGTACAGATATCTTAGCAAGCATCTTATGAAGCCTGGTAAGGTCTGTGGCAAGCAACAGTGAAAATGTAAGACCACCTTGAAGTCACCCCACACGATCTCATGGCCAGCACTCACTTGGGGAAACTGCAGTGGTCAGAGCAGTGCCACAGAAGTTCATCATGACCATTAAACTTCTGACAAGGGGCTCGGCCTCCTCTTCTGCTTCCTGCCCTTGGAGGGGGCCCTTGCTCATTGTCCCCATGGTCTTGTCCCTCTGCAGGCTGCCCAGGAACTTACAGACTCACTGCTCCATCGCAGTGGAGGGAAGAGGATGTGTCTGGAGTGGCCTCCCTCCAGCCCTGCTCCTACCTGGGGTCAGCAGCTGCACATGGGCATCCCCCACCTGAATGAGCGGATGTGGTCACTTCCCCACGGAGAGAGGGCTGCCAAGCCCTCAGACCAAGGCCAAGGCCTGGCTGATCCAGCTGCCGAATGCACACCACGACGTTCTTACAGTCACCTTATTACTGACACACGCAGCACCAGAAGAGTGGCTGAGGAGGCAGCCCAGCGTCATTGCCCCCAGCAGCGTAAGAGAGACACAAGATGGCTGAGAGTGAGTGGGGTCACTCCATTCCTGGGGGACCCCTTCTAGGCTGCAGCCACACCCCATGGAGCAGGGCCGAAAGGCCCATACCTCATCAGAACTTGAGTGGCCATAAGAAGCTGCCCCACACCTCCTCCCAGGGGCAGGGAGGTGAGTGGGAGGCAGCCTCAGACGGATCCTTGCAGGCCAGTCCCTCACGTCCCAGGAGGAGCAAGGCATGCCTCCAAGGCTCTGGGAGCTGCGGTTCCAGCCTCTGGCTGCGTGGCCCTTGTGGACTATGCAAGGTCACCAGAGCACCATGGCGCGGCCATCCCTGCAAGGCCCACACCTCCCCACATGGCAGCAGTGTCCCCCACTGTCCCCAGCAGCAGTGTCCCCACCTGCCCAGCAGATGCCTTGGCCACCGCCCTGGAAGGGTACCATGGTGCAGCATAAGGCAGGAGCCCCAGCTCCAGCATGGAGAGGGAAGAGAAGAGTAGGGGACAGCAGTGAGGGCTGTCCCGTTGATCCAGAGACATGAAGGTGGCCAGAACCAGAGCAAACAGCAGGCCAGAGAGGCGCACAGACTCTGGAGATGTCGGAGGCACGATGAAGATGTACTTCTTCATCTTAACAGCAGGCAGAGGAAACAGGGGATGAGGGGGCAGATCCATGCCCAGGCCTTCAGCTTGGGCGCTGGCACTCCTGAGCTAGGGAACACTGGCGGGGGCATGTCCCCCAGGAGGCAGCTGCTCTGACGTGGGCCACAGGCACCCGAGGCGGGGCCCGACAGGGTGGGCAGGCCATGTGAGCCAGCACGTCGGGACTTTGCCCTCCAAAGGCACAGTCAGTAAGAAGGCCCAGCCTCTCACAGCACAGCAAGGGGAGGACGGCAGGAGGGAACAGATAGACAGGAACCAAGATAACAACGGGAGTACAGAGCCCATGGGGGCTGATGGGAAAGCACCTGAGCCCGAGGAGCAAGCCGAGCTGCAAAGGAGAAATGCAATGTTTTCCATCAGTGGGATCGGGTGGGGAAGGGTATTTGGGGGGACAGAGCAACCCGTCAGATCACAGGGGCAGGTGTACCATGAAGCTGTGCTCAGGAACTCAGGAGGGAGAGGGACACTGGGGGAGGAGCAGAGTGGCCCACCAGAGAGGACCCCAGGACTAGCTGCAGATGGTGGACAGTGGGCTCAGTGCCCCCTCTATTCAGCTGCCTTGTCCCCAGGAGTTTGCTCCCTGGCAGGCAGGTCCCATCGTTTGGGGAGAGATTACCGGCTCCGCCCCAAAGCAGCAGTGGTGTAAACACAGTGCTCAGGCTGTGGGGAGTCCGAGCCCAGAACTGCGCTCCGGGAAGGAAGTGGTGGTGTAGCGACGGTACTGGGGAGAAGTCTGAGCCCCACACGCTTTGAAATGTCGGTGCAATTCCTTGTGGGAAACTCTTTCTGATCAGGGATTTGAATAACAAAGGGTGGAAGAAATGAATTCAATGTCAGCTAAGCCTGACAAGCGGCTTTTTTTCTCCATCTACTAAAGTGAATCAGGATTCTTAGGAACATTTAAACTTAAAACATATAAAAGAAAACATGATTCTCATGTACTTCAGTGGCACTAAAAGGAGTGAGTCTAGACAAAGGGTTCCCCGGCCTCATAGTCTACTTTACACGCCACCATGGGTTTCCTGCAGCTCAGCGCTCGGACATCGGGGTTAAGGCTTCCTCTGGACCTCCCTTCTCCACAGGCTCCGGGACCTGCGAGGAGTTGCCCCAGTTTCCACTGCTGGATCTGGTTCCTAACATTCCCTAAGATAATGGACTGTCAAAGGCACCTTACATCCTTTATATTTGCATTTTAACAACAAGGTCCTGAGCGCATTTGACGAACCTTCCTTGCTGGCTGAGCACGGGCCTGGATCCCTCACCCCGCCCTTCCACAGCGTCCTTGTGAGTTCACCTTGCTTTGTTACACTCTGTGAACTAAGAGATTTTGCTTTGTCCTCCAAACAATTATACTCTTCTTTCATATTTTTTTTATTATAAAACTAATGAGTATTCATTACTTTTACTTTGGGAAATATGGAAAAAATATGAGGAAAAGTGGAATCATATACAAATATGATGTTAAAATAAAATCCATTGCCTTTCAGCTCCACCACTCTTGGGGCCATGCCTCCTGCCTGCCTACATGGCCGCTCTCAGCCCAGAGCCTGCTGCCGCCCCTCCCACAGCATAGCACCAGCTCCCAGGGCCTGTCCTGCGCTTCCCAAAGCTCCTGGACAAACTCCCGCCCAGCCAGCCTCTCCCCAACCCCCTTAGTCATTCCCAACGCCCACTGCCATGCCTTCTGACTCACCCTTCATTTCTGCTCGCAGCGTTCCCGCGGTCCCCAAGGAGGCATCACCAGGGACACCTTTCACACGACCTACACAGGAGGTTGTCAAGGGCCTGGACAGGGTGAGTGTCTGCCAGTCGTGGCCCCCAGGAAGCTGATGGGCATCTCTGTCGGCCCTGGCCCTCCTCGTAGCCTGAGTTAGCCTCCATGAGCCTGCCAGTGGGGGCCAGGCTGGGCATACAGACTGGCAGAGCCCCTTCGATGCCAGGGCATGCCCGAGCAACTCCACATTAGGGCACTGATAAGACGGACAACCAAAGCCAAGGGGCACAATAGTGTTCTTACTTTTTGCCTGTCTCTGCACCTTATCTACTGTTATTTACTGTTATATAAACAGAATGGAAAAGCAAGATCATTATCCAGCTGCTTTATAGTAGGAAAAAATAAACAACTGCTATTGTTGACAAGGAAATGTTTAAAACAAGAATTGACTGTATGTCCTCTGTTGCCCAGACCCATAAGGCACACCAACCTGCTTTAAGATGGTGCCGTGTGGCTCCCCAGAAAACTTTCAGTCTTCAGCACTGGACAAACCAGGCCCAAACGCAGGCCCACCACGAACTGGAGACCTGGGGAAGTGTCTTCACTGTGCTAGCCTCAATATTCTCATCCCTAAGTTCAATATGAGAATATTAACACGGAGGATTAAATGAAAAACACCCATGCAAACAGCTCAGCACAGACTCTGCACTGTTGTGGGTGTGTAACAAATGTTCTCCTAAAAGAGAAGCCCTTGCCTGCACTTTGCACTCACAATGAGGCCAGGTCGGTCCTTCTCTACCCACCAGCAGCACTGCGGTGTCCCCATTGGACGGCCAGTGCTCAGTCAGCCCTGTGGGCCCACAGTGGGATTCTATGCCCTCCATCGGCACTGTGCTGTCCACACTGGGGCTCTGTGCCCTCCATCGGCACTGTGCTGTCCACACTGGGGCTCTGTGCCCTCCATCGGCACTGTGCTGTCCACACTGGGGCTCTGTGCCCTCCATCGGCACTGTGATGTCCACACTGGGGCTCTGTGCCCTCCATCGGCACTGTGCTGTCCACACTGGGGCTCTGTGCCCTCCACCGGCACTGTGCTGTCCACACTGGGGCTCTGTGCCCTCCTGTAGTGTCTACACTGTGGACTCTTGCTTTCTGCCTGCACTTGGTGTCTACACTGGCTTCTTATCCACCATCCATTCACACATTTTGATAATGGGCCAAATAGCTCCTACTTAGGTACAGGCTGTGATGTAGGTTTGGGTTAATAAAAACAAAAAGACCTAATTCTTGCCTTCAAAGACAAGGTATGTGTCAAGGAATGTCAGCAACTCTGCCTGAGTGGTCCAGAGCTGATCTCTGTGCTAAGGAAGCGTACTCCATGCATTTGCTGAGGGTGGCCTTACATGTATGGGTTCTGCCACAGCTGTCCCCTTTTTCTATGTTTCCCTTCTTTCAGGAAATCTGGACACCAAATATCTAATGAGATCTTTACCAGAATTAAACTACAGCTACTAGTATGGCCAAGCCAGAGGAAAGCAGGTAAGCCAAAACTTAAGAAGAATTAACCTTCAGTTGAGAAGTTGCCGCCTGTGCACTTTTTCTAACAATGAGGAAGGGTCTGCTAGCAGGGTCCCTGTCTCTGCGTGCTCATCCCCAGCTCGAGGCAGGAATAACTTGTCGTCGCAAATATTTCATCTGGTTAACGAGCTTTGAATGACGTTAAATGTGCAGCCTTGTCATGTGGCAGACACAGCCTTAGGAATGATTCTCTCCTCTTAATTGTGCAGAAATAAGATGGTGTCACTCAACACCAAATAAACAGCGAAAATGAACTCATTCCACACTCAGGTGCCCAAATACATATGTGTAAGTGCAGAGATTTGAAAAGACCTCATCCTCTCCCTGGTCCACCGCTGTCTGGCCCAACCAAGTGATGCACTAACCCTGGAAAGAGACATTTTCTAGGGAAACCTGGGTGACATGGTATCACATTTACAGTGGGCAGTGCCTCCCCCTCAGGAGGGGCCAGACGTCACAGGGGCACCAGCTTTGGAAATCTCTGCTAGGGTTGACCTGTGCAGCTACTTAGCTGTAAAAGTAGATTCTAGCACCATTAAAAGTCACTTAGACTCACCTCGCACCCCTGAAACATAGTGTTTAATACAGTGTGTGGGATAGAATTGTTAGTATTATCTCCAGCTAATACCACAAGATTGTACCTTGAGCCAGATGCTTTTATGATTATAATAAATTATTATTGTTGTTATTATTACTATTATAAAAGATTTCCTATATATGAAAGGATATTAACAACTTTAAGTTATAAAGACTAAAATTATTTTATTAATTTCAACCCTGGTCCTTTGATGCCTAGTAAAAATTATATCTCTATCCCATTCCTAAAGTTTGATTATCATTCCCTTTATTTTCATTAAATTTAGGCAATATTTATGTTTCTAAAAATAAAATATTGCTAAATATTTAGCACTTAACAATTTTGTATAAATGGTATTACACATGCCTATTCTTCTCTGACTTGCCTTTTTTCCCCACCTGTGTTTGAGATTTGTTCATGCTTTTGCATGTGGCTGTAGCCCATTTTCTCTGCTGTGTAGTATTCCACAGTATGAATGACCATTTATGGGTGGGCATTGGCATCATTTCTAGTTTTTGCTATCACAAACTCTTCTGCTATAAAGCTATTTTTGAATGCTTCCTGGTACAAGTGTGCAAAATTTCCTGTAGAAGAAGTTTCCTGGTAAGCATAAAATTGCCTGATAATAAGCTACACCTATCTTCAACTTTCAAAGATATGCCAATAGTTTTCCAAGGACATTGTGCCAACTTCCACCAGGAGTATAAAAATGTGTGCCTTTTGCTGCATATTTTCACCAAAAGTGAGTGTTGTCCTTTTCTTTATTTTCTAATCTAATGGGTGCTAAATACTACCTTTGTTTTGTTTTAGTTTGTATTTCCTTGATTACTAATAAGGTTGAACATTTTTTGTGTGTCCTGATCTTCATGTTTCCTCTAGAAAATACCTACTCATACATTGTTGTCCTTTGTTCTAGTGGATTGTTAGGATTTTTCCTTAAAATATTTAGCACTTAATATGTTCTATATACTACCTCTGTTTTAAATATTATGTCTTCTGACAGTTGGTGGCCTGTCTTTTCACTTTTTTATGGTGAACATAAGGTGTAGTGAACAGAGGTTTATTTTTGTATCACTTTTAAGGTGTTTCAATGTATCCGTCTTTTTCGTTATGGGTGTGTTTTTTATGTCTTATGGAAGAAACCCTAACTATCTCAGTCATAACAGCTTTTTCCAGATACTCTTGTAAGCTTTTTGTTGTTGTTAATTTTGCCTTTAATTAAGGTCTTTAAACCAACTTGAATTAAATTTTCTGTATACAGGCAATTTCATTTTTTTCCATCAGAATAACTGATTAAATAATCTGTTCTCGTCTTCTGAAATGTAGCTATGTGGTATGTAGCTAGGTCTGCGTGCCTGGGTGGGTCTGTTTCTGAGCCAGTGCTATTCTGTCTTAATTACTGAGCTTTGCTAAAATTGTGCTACATAAGAGGGCAACTTTTCCTGATGTTGTTCTTCTTTGAGAGTATCTTAGATATTACAGGCCTCTTGTTCTTTTCTTATGCATTTTAGAGTTAGTGCAACCTGTTCCCCAGAACTAAGTATACATTTGGGAAGAGGTGGTATTTTTGCTACATGAGTCAGCCTATCCAGGAACATGTCATATTTACCCACTTCATTAGTCTGCTTTGATGTCTGGAAAGTTTTAAATTTTCTCTGTGAGGAGATTATACAGATCTTGTCATGTTAGTCTTAGGTCATTCCTTTTTATTTCTGAGTAATATTCTATTGCATGACTATACCACAACATTTTCATACCTCACCTAGTGCTGGAAATTTGCTAAAAATACTTTTCTAAAGACATTGCATGGGCTTATTCCTTTATTTCTCTGTATAAAATCCCTAAAAGTTGACTAGTTGGTTCATATGATAGGTATGTGTTTTAAACTTTAAGAAACTTCCAAATGGTTTTCCAAAATGGTTGAATTATTTTACATGCCCACCAGCAATGTATATGCACTCACATTGTCCCCAGCACTCAATATGTTCAATTGCTTAAGTTTTAGCTTTTCTAACAGGTATGTGCTGGTCTCATCATGTTTTTTTAATCTGTTTCATTGAGGTATAATTGACATAACAATAAACTGCATGTTGACACATGTATATTCCCATGAAGCCACCCCCACAATTAATATAATGGGTAAAACCATCACCTCCAAAGTTTCTACATGCTCCTTTGCAGTTCCTCCCTTCTCCCCAGTCCCAAGGAACCACTGACCCACTTTCTATCATATAGGTTAGTGTGAGTTTCCAAAAATTTTGTATGAATGGAATTGCACAGTGTGCATATTTTTTGACCAGGTGTCTTGCATGTATCATACAGTTTTTGAGATTCATCAGTGGTGCAGCATGTATCAATAGTTAAGTTATTTTTATTGTTTAGTAGCATAGCACTCCACTGCATGGAGGTACCATAGTTTATCCATTCATCTGTTGATAGTGATTTGGGTGTTTCTAGTTTGGGGCTGTAAGAAATATACATTCCATAAACATTTGTGTACAAGTGTTTGTATTGATGTTTCCTTTAAATTTCCTTGGGAATATATGTAGGAATAGAATAACTAGATCATGTGGTCGATAAATGTTTGACTTTTAAACAAACTGGCAAAATCTCACCAAAGTAAATGTAAAACTTTGTATTCCCACCAACAGTATATAAGAGTTCTAGTTCCTTCCTATCCTTCCCAATACTTGGTAGTGTCAGACCTTTTTCTCCCCTTTCAATTTTTCTATTGAGGTAAAACATAGATAACATAAAATTTACCACCTAAATATACAGTTTAGTGATATTAAGTGCATTCACATTGTTGTGTAACCATCACTTCCATCCATCTCCAGAACCTTTTCATTACCCAACTGAAACTCTGCACCCATTCAACACTAACTAGCCAGTCCTTTTCCCACTGCTCCTAGTAACCACTGTTCTACTTTGTCTTTATCAACATGACTACACTAGGTATCTCATATAAGGAGAATCATACAATATTTGTCCTTTTGCATTTGGCTTATTTCATTTAGTATATCTTCAAGGTCCATCGTGTATCAGAATTGTATTCCTTTCCAAGGCTGAATAATATGCCATTATATGTACAAACCGCAGTTTGTTTATCTGTTACTTTATTGTGGCCTAGCAAATGTTCTACCTGGGAAAATGTCCCGGGTGCAATTGAAAACAATCTATATTCTGCTGTTGTTGAGTATATGTCTTGTAGATTTAGTTGGTTTGTTGTGTTGTTCATGTCCTCTGTTTCCTTATTTACCTTCTGTCTAGTTGTTGTTATTACTCTTATTGCAGGTCTGCTTCTCCCTTGAATTCTCCTCCGTGTTCCTTCATGTTTTGATGGTCTGTTATTGGGAAGTATATGCTTATAATTGTCATATCTTCTTGCTATATTGAAACTATTATAAATATATAATGTCCTGTTTTGTCTCCTATAATATTTTTTTTATTTAAAGTCTATTTTGTCTAATATTAGAATAACCACATCACTCTCTTTTGGTTATTATTTCATGAAATAACTTTTTCCATCCTTTCACTGTCAGTGTATTTGTATCTTTAAATAGAAAATGGCTCCTACATACATGGCATATAGTTGCACCGTATTTTATTATTCATTATGCTAGTTTCTATTTTTTGAATGGAGAGTTTAATCCACTTAAATTTAAATTACTGATAAGAAAGGATTTACTCTAACATTTTCCTATTTGTTTTCTATGTGACTTATAGCTTTTTATTCCTAATTTTCTGTATTACTATCTTCTGTGTTTAGTTAATTTTTTTGTAGTGAAATGTTTTAATTGTTCTCTCTTTCCTTTTGTGTATAATCTGTAGATATTTTCTTTGTGATTATCATGCAGATTACATTTAACATCCTAAGTTATAACACATGAATTTGGACTTATACAAACTTAACTTCAATAGCTTACAAAAACTCTGCTCCTATATAGCACTTTCACCACCCCTTCAATTATCAATGCCCTGAAATCATATCTTTATACACTGTGTATCAAAAACTATGGACTAATTATTGTTTTTAATGCATTAGCCTCTTTTATCATGGAAAAAAACAAGTGGAATTATAAACCAAAGTTACAATAATACTAGCTTTTATAATTGCTCATGAATTTACCTTTACCAAATATCCTTATGTTTTCATGCTGCTTTGAGTTACTGTCTCATGTCCTTTCATTGCAACCTGCAGGAGTCTTTCAGGGAAGGTGTATTGGTGACAAACTTCATTGGCTTTTTTTTATCTGGGAGTGTCTTAATTGCTCCCTCATTTTTGAAGGACAGTTTTGCAGGATATAGAATTCTTGGTTGATTTTTCTTCATCACTTTACATATATTAGCCCACTGCCTTCTGACCTCTAAGGTTTCTGGTGAGTAATATGCTGATAATCTTATTAAGAATAACTTGCACATGACCAGTGGCTTTTCTCTTGCTGATTTCAAGAGTTTTTCTTTGTCTTTTAACAGTTTGATTCTGATGAGTCTTAGCTTGGTTCTCTGAGTTTGTCCTACTTGCAATTTTTAGAGCTCCTTATGAGTTTATATTCATGTCTTTCATCAAGTTTGGGATGTTTGGGGCCATTATTTCTTCAGAAAATCCCTGTGCCCTGTTCTCTCTTCTCCTTTTATACCCCCGCAAGGCATACATCGGTCCACTGGATGGCGTCCCACGGGCCCCTTAGGTTCTATTCACTTTTCTCCATCCTTTTCTCTTTCTATTCTACAGACTTGATCATTTCAATTGTTATCTCTCCAACTACCTACTCAAATCTGTTTTTAAATACCCCTAGTGAATTTTTCATTTCAGTTGTACTTTTTAGCTCCAGAATTTATTTTTGGATCCTTTTTGTGTTTTCTATCACTTTATTGATTTTTCCATTTTGTTTATTCATGGATCTCTTGGATTTGTCCACATCTTCCATTAGTTCTTTAGGACAGTTATTTTAAAGCCTTTTAATAGTATGTCCACCACCTGGTCTCTCTCAGGAATGTTTCTATTGACTATTTTTTTTCTTTAAATGGGCTATAATTTCCTGTTTTTTTATGTCTTACAATTTTTTTTTGAAAACTGGATATTTGAATCTTATAATATAGTAAAGTAGCTTTTATAATCAAATTCTTCCCTTTCCCCAGAGTTTGCTGGATTTTTAGCTTTGTTTTTAAGTAGTTATAGGGTGCCTCTTATGCCTAGATCAGCTTAAGTTGTAACTTGAAGTTTTATTAGGTCTTTTCCAAGCATATGCCTTTCTCTGGACATGTACAGCAACTTTCTAAATTCCACTATATATTCAGTTGCTTTTGAATATCCTAGTCTGGAAATGAATGGAAAAAAAAAGCTCTGGTTCTTTAAATCCCGAGCCAGAGGGGGTTACAACAATGATGGTGGGGGTTGCAACAGTGAGAGCCCACCTCTGGATCTGCTCCACAACCAGAAGAAGCAATCACTTATTAGAATACAGGTATCTGATGTTTGAAAGACAAAGTCCTTATTTCTCATGCTTGCTCCAACAAGTCATATGCAACTTACTCCAGGAATGAGGGTATGATTGCTTGCTTTGGGGCTTGGGGGTAAGGGATGGGTGGCCACTACCACCACCAAAGCTGAAACTGGTTCTATGGAAACTGGAAGCCTTCAGACAGATACCCGTGTTTAGGGTGTAAGGTAGTATCTTATGTGGTTTTTGCTTACCAGTACAAGCTTTATAAATATTTTGCCCAGGCTATGTCTTCACATTTCTATCCCCTAACAGTGTCTTTGATGAGCAGAAGTTTCTCATTTCGATGAAATTCTATTTATCAATTTGTTATTTTATGGATGGTGCTTTTAATGTCCAACCTAAGCAACTGTTGTCTAGTATAAGTTCACAAAGCCTTTTTCCCCCCTATATTTTCTTCTAAAGATTTACAGTTTAGATTTTATATTTAGGCTTATGGTTTATTTTGAGTTAATTTCTGTGTATGATACATGGAGTGAATCAAAGATCATTTTTTGCATATGTATATTGAACTGTTCCAACAGTATTTGTTGAAGACTACTCTTTCTCCACTGAATTAATTCTGCACTTAGTTGCAAATCAATTGTCTATTTATGAATGATTCTACTTCTAAACTCTATTCTGTTCCTATTGACTTATGTGTCTATCTTTATGACAATATTACACTTGATTGCTGAAAATTTATGTCTTAAATCCAAATGTGTTCTTCATTTTTAAAGTTCTTTTTATTACACTCTCTGCATTTTCAAATGAATATTAGAACTAGTTTGTCATTCTGCAAAAATTCATGCTGAGATTTTATTGCAACTGCATTTGAATCTATAGATCAATGTGAGGGAACTGACAGTTTAACAATACTGATTCCTCTGTTGCAAGAGTACACTATATCTCTACACTTCTTTAAGTCTTCTAAAAATTCCTTTCCACAGTGTTTTGTAATTTCACCACATAGATCTTTCATAAATGTTTTGTCAAATTTACCCCAAGAGTTTTATATTTTGAGATCCTGTGATATTATTTTGCAGTTCAATTTTAGATTGGTTTATTCCTATATACAGATATACAATTTTTTTAGCTCTGAGTTTTTTGGTATTTTTTTGTTTTTGTTTTTGTTTTTTGGTATCTTCCTCTAGATTGTTTACATAAGGAATGATGTTGTCTACAAATTAGGACAGTTTTAATTCTGCCTTTCCAATATAGATGTCTCATTTCATTTCCTGCCTTATTGCACTACTTAGAACCTCCAGTACTTTGTTGAATAGAAATGGTGAAAGTGGACATCCTTGATCATTCTTAATCTTAAGGGGAAATGTTCCCTTCTTCATCATTAAGTATGGTATTGTCTATAGATTTTTTCTTAATGCCCTTTTTCAGATTGAAGGAATCCTCTTTATTCCTTATGTGCTAAGAGTTTATTTGAGACACTTGCTGAGTTTTATCAGTTTAATTTGCTGAATCCAAACTTATATATATTATTTCTTTTCTTGTTTACTGATATGATGAATTACATTTAAAAATCTTTGAATGTTAAAATAACTGCGTTTCTGGACAAACAATATTTGGTCATGATGTATTAGACATTTTATATGTTGTTGAATTTGATTTGCTATCACTGTGGTTTTTATGTTCTTAAGTTCTTGAATCTTTTCTTCTGTAGTGTATTTTTCTGCCATGTAAGCTCTATTTGTGTCTTTTTATATGTTTTAGGTCTTTACTTAGTACATTCAATCTTTCCCCCACTTTCTTTCATTGATGTTACTTATGGGTCTGTTTTTATTGATTAATTTTTTTCTCCTCATTATGGGTCATGCCCTTGACCCTGCAAGCTACAATGATAGTTCCTTCTACTTATTTGGGGTCATTCACTCCCTCTGCAAGCAATTCCCTCCCATATACGTGCCAGACTCCCAGTCCCACCTCCTCAAGTCAGAGAACCATCCAAACCCACATGGGTTCCCCCTGCCTGCACTGCCATCTAAACACTTTCTCTGGGCAGTAAACTGGGGGGGTCTGCGATTCATTTCATTATTTTCTTCTCTTTCTCAGGGATGACAATCTGTGTTACCTGTTCTCGAATGTCTAAAAATTGCTGTTCCATACATTTTGTCTGTACTTTTTTAGTTGTTTAAATTGGTTGGCAAATTCAATCTCTGTTACTCCATCTTAGCTGATAGCATAAATTTCATTATGTGTAAATGTTAATCTTACTTTTAGCCACTCTAGAAACTCTTTTTCAATTCCAACATAAGTATATAGATAATCTGCATTTTCCTATCCAAGCAGTTGTGCCATCTGCAATCCAATATCCAATAGTGACAATCCAATATCTTTTTTTCCCACACTTATATCTTTTATTTCTGTTTATTTTTCATTGCACTCTCTAGGACTCCAATGTGGCATTATAAAGAAATTCTGAAAAGGATCATTCTTATCATGTTTCTGAGTTGAAAATAAATACTCCCACTGTTTTAGCATTAAATATGTTCATAGGTTTTAGTACATGATCTTTACCTATGATCAATGTTATTAAATGCTTCTTTCCAACTATTGAGATGATCAGCATTGTTCTTCAGTTCATTAGTCGGGTGAACTACATTAATAGGCTCTCCAATGTCAGTCAACTTAGTCATGAGTATTACTTTTTTAAGTAAAATCTGGAATTATTTTGACAATGTCTTGTTTGGCATTTTCTCTGTTGTTTGTGAGTAATACTCACCTATAATTTTTTCTCATTTTGCTCTTGTCATTGTTTGGTATGAAGGAATTTTAACTTTATAAATTGCACCGGAAGTGTCTTCTCTTTAATCTCTAGAAGAGTTTTTAATTGGAATTATCTCTTCCTCGACAGTTTATAAGACTTAACCCAAAAACAATGAGGATCTAATCTTTTCTTAACAGGAAGATGTATAACTACTCATTGAATTTATTTCATGGTTACCACCATTCAGGCTTTCTATTTATTCTTATGTGAGTCTTGCTAAATTATATATTTCTAAGATTCTGTCTATGTTCTAAAGTTTTTGATTGTATACTTCATAGTATTATCCTTTTAAACAAATGTTCTGTTCTATTTGTATTCATGCCTTATTTTTATATTGATCACTCTGTCAGAAAATTCTTTAATTCATCTTTTAAAGACCCAGATTTTAACATCATTGATTCTTTCTATTGTATTATTTCTATTTAAGAAATGTTTGATCTTGTATCTTTCACTTTTCATCTTTCACTTTGATTTTACTCTTTCCTTTACTGTTTTAGTAAGTTTGATGCTTGACTCATATATTTCAGAATTTCTTCTTTTCCAATAAATATGTTTTATGGCATATATTCCCCTTTAAAAGTTAACTACAAAAAATGTTTTTTATGATGTCAATTCCTTGAAATTTGTTGTGTCTTATTTTGTGATTTAGTGTTTAATCATACCTTGAATCATTTCTTGAAACTTGGGTCTTATTTTATGATTCAGTGTTTAATCATTTTTATAGTGTTCTTATGTGTAAGTATAATGTATACTCTATAATTTTCAATATAAGGTTTTTTACATATATCAAGCTTCTTTAGTATGCTATTTAAATTTCTTAAATCCCTACTATTGTTTTATTCCTTATCTCTCAATTGCTGAGAGAACATTGAAATGCCCCACTATTTCATGAATTAGTTTAATTTTCCATGTACTCCTGTCATTTGTTTGCGTTGTTTAGGTGCATAGAAGTTTGAATTGATATATCCCCTAGAAAATTGACTTTCTTATCATTGTAAGATTGGTTTTCTTTGTTCCTAATAAAATTAGCAAATTTTAAGGGTGTCTTTGTTTATAAACTGTATATAGCTAGGTTATGATTCTGTGTTCAATGTGGCGATATCTATATTCGAACGGAGACATTAGTGCTACCATGTTTTTTATTTAGATTTATTTCTACATCTTATTTTTACTGTTCTGTTTTTCCTGCTATTTCTGTGCCTGTTTTTGTTTTTTATATTAGTTGAGGTGTGTGTGTATGTTTATGTGCGTTCTTGTATTTTAAACACTCTCCTATTTAGAAGGTAAGCTATTCTCTTCGGATACTAAGTAGTCTGTATCAACTGTTTTCAATCCAAGAAGCTTTAGCACACAGGCTGTGGCAGGGGGAATAATGGTACCCACCCCAAAAACGTTCACATCTTCATCTCTGAAACTGGTGAATATTTTACCTCAGAGAATTTGCTGGTGTAATTCTGGCTAAAGTCCTTGAGAAGGAGAGATTATCCTGGATTATCCAGGTGGACCCAACCTAATGAATTCCTTAAGAGCAAAGAACTTCATTGGCTAAGATCAGAGAGATATGTGACCAGAGAAGAACAAGTAGAGAGACGCAGTAGTGTTGGCTTTGAACGTAGAGGAAGGTGGCTGTGAGCCAGGAATGTGTGCAACCTCTAAAAGCTAGAAGAATCAAGGAAATAGTCTCTCCTAGAGACCTCAGAAAGGAACGCAGCCCTGCCTGCACTGATTCTAGCCCAGGGAGACCTGTGTGGGACCTCTAACCACTAAATTTGTGATAGTTTGTAACGGCACCAATAGAAAACTATTCAAATCAAAGTAATTATTATACTAATTATAGTCGTTGTTATAATACTAAATGTAGTAATTATGAGCTGATATAAATAATAAACACAAATTTTGCAACAAAATACAAAGTTCCTTAGTATCAGATGACACCAACAAGATGGCAGAATAAGAAACTCCAGGCTTCCATTTCCCCCAAGAAACACCAAATAACTAACAATAAGTGGGCCAAAATAGTTTTGTGAAAATTTTAGAACTAGTTAGGAAGCTGCAGCAACCAAGAAAATGCCTAATCAAGAAAAAGCCACAGTCAGATACGCAGGAAATTTCATGGCATTTTTGTTTGCCTTTGCCCCACCCCTTCCCAAGCACAGTGGCACGTGATTGGGAGAAAGAGGTGCAATTTCTCATTCTTCCCTCAGGATGGAAAGAAAGGAATGGAATTTACTCACCATTCTGGCTTGCCCAGAGGCTGCCCAAGAGGTTCAGTCCCGTTTTGCCTATGCAGAAAGCTGACAGGAATGGTGTCTAGTTGGAATATCAGCTTGGAGGCTGACGGAAGCAGTGCCACATGCCACAGTGTGTGAGAGCTCCAGGGGGTCTGCAGACGCATGGGTGCTGGGGGCAAGAGAGGACAGCAAGAGGAATCCAGTAAAAACCTAAGGTCTTCACAGGAAGCCTGGGTGAAAGTCTTTAAAATTTTTTTTAATTATCATTTTTTTATTTTTTTATATTGAGATACATACAATGCAATGCACACATCTTAGTGTGCAGTTCGATGAATTTTGACAATATGTATACACTCATGGGACCATCGCCCATATCAAGATATCAAAGATTCTCACTAAGATTTTCCCCCCTCAACCATACCTACCACCTCCCTTATGACAACCACCAGTCTGTTCTCTGTGTTTACCATCTGTTTCTGTTTTGTTTGTTCATTTGGTTTGTTGTTTCAGATTCCACACGTAAGTGAAATCATATGGTATTTGTCTTTCTCTGTCTAATTTCACTTACCATGATACCCTCTAGGGCCATCCACGTGGTTACCAATCATTTTTTATGGCTGAGTACCATTCCATTGTAAATATGTACCACTTCTTCTTTATCCATTCATTTATCAATGCACATTGATGTTGCTTCCATATTTGGGCTACCATAAAAAATGCAGTGATAAACCTAAGAGAGCACATGTCTGTCTGAATTAGGGGTTTTATTTTCTTTAGGTAAATTCACTCAAGTGGAATTGCTGGGTCATATTAAATTTCTATGTTTAGTTTTTGAGAAACTTCCATAGCGCTTTTCATAGTGGCTGCAGCAGTTCACATCCCCACCAACAGTGCGTAAGGTCTCAACCTTTCAAGGGTGATGGTCTTAAGAAAATTAAAACATTTAATATCAGTGTGTATACAGGAGACTAAAAACATACACACAAGCCCAAGAAAGGTGCGTCCTGGGAAAAGGCCTGAGAGGTTCCTGAGTCTCCACTCTAGGCTGATTGGTTTGAATAGAGCCAGTCTGCAGACTGAGAGAAGTAACATTGTTTTCTAACGCCTACTTTTCAACAAAAGTTCACAAGTCACACAAAGATAGAGGGCTATATGGTCCATTAGAAGAAAAAAGCACATCTCCAGAAAGCAAACCTAAAGATTTCTGACTTACTTGACAATTTTTTTTAAAACTATCTTAATATTGCTCAAGCATATTTTTTGTGAAAACTTTAGAACCAGTTAGGAAGTTGCAGCAATGAGTTAAAAGAGACTATGGGCAGACTAAACAAACCCAGGAAAACAAAATGAACAGAATATATGAACAAAAAGACAATATCAGCAGAGAGAGAGAAATTATTTAAGAAAGAAAAAGAAGCAAACAGAAATTGTCGATCTGAAAAGCACAATTACTAAATTGAAAAATTCACTAGTGGGGTCCAGGGGCAGACTTAAACAGGCAGGAAAAAGAATCAGTGGACTTGAGGACAGGTAGTGTGAACCTACAAAGACTGAAGGGCAAAAAAACAAGAATGAAGAAATGAATAGAAGCCAAGGGACTTAACCGGCCACCATCCAACTGATGGATATAAACACGAGCGTCCCAAGGGAGAGGAGAGGGAAAGGGGAAGAGAACTTATTGCAAGAAATAATGGCTGAGAACTTCCCACCCAGGAGGAAAGAACTGGATACAATACAAGACGCTTAGGAGCTCCAGGAGAAGACGCCCACTCCGAGGCACATTAGGGCCAGACTGCCCGAAGGCACAGACACAGGAAATCTCGAAAGCAGAGCAACGGCTCATCGTGCACAGGGAATCCTCAGTGCAGTTATCGGTGGGTGTCTCAGAGGAAACTTGGAGGCGTAAAGGCAATGGGATTATATGTTTAAACGGCTGAAAGGGACATCCCCAGGATGGTGTAGTAGGACACCCCACAACAACAGTAACTACGACTTTCTACAAGTGAAAATAGCTCAGGGATCCACGGAAGGAGGTTCAGGGGCACGGTGGGGTTAAACGCCCGAGAAGAGCCCCACAAAGGGCGGGAGGTGGTCTCACTGTGCCTGCCTCATCCCGCCCCCCGGCCAGCCCTGCGCAGTGCCAAGGGGGAGCTGCCCAGCCAAGACTTCCCCTCACCAGGACTGCAGAGCGGGCAAGCCACCAATTCCCCAGCCTTTTGGAGCATTGCATGTACACCCCACGACAGTGCCGCCCGCCCAGGGACCAGCTTGGCTGAGACGCCCAGCTGAGACGGGCATCTGGAGACAGTGAGGCACAGGGAAAGAGGACAGGGCTACCAGCTTCAGCCACACCGGTGACTGGGCTCCCCAGTGGCAGCTCCGAGGAGGACCCAACAATCCTGGCAGATGCTGCAGACCCCTGTAGCTTTCATCACTGGCGACCTTGTTGTAGATGCCAGCACATTGCCCCTCAGAGGACCCCAATTTCTGCCCCTGTGGAAACCAATGGCCAGCACAGCCGCCAGACACCCTGCAGCTTTCCCAGTTTCTCATGTTCACAGACACCAGCTACCTGAGTCCCCCCCTAACACCCCTCTTCCCCTCCAGATGCCCCAGCCAGAGCCCCTGCAGATGCCCTGGGCCCGGAATCTGCACCCACAGCCAGGCCCGGACTCAGAGGCTGCACAGATGCATGTTCATAGCCGGCCCCACAGCTGTGCGCATGCCCACCGCCAGTGCCTGCAAGTCCGCACTTCCACACTGCTGATTCCGATTCCTGCCACAGCCCTCCTCTGCTGTGGGCAGACCCACCGTGGGCCCCTGCAGCTCATGAGACCTGGACCACAGCTGAGACACCCACAGTGGCTCAAGCACTGTGTGCTGGTCCCAGCGCCTCTCACAGCCCGTGCCAGTGTATGCACCTGCAGCTACCCCATGCCATGAATCTGCGCATCACTGGCCCCAGCTCCTGCTGGCCTCCACTGCCACGTGCCTGCCTGAAGATGGTTTCTGCAGCCATACAAATGCAAGTCAACACTTGCTTGGGCACCTGGAGCCATCGCTGATTCCTTTACTGGCCTGTACTGCCGTGCATGTGCACAGCCAGCCCCTGCAGAGGCACATCTGCACATCACGAGGCCCAACTCCCCTCACCCATCCCCACTGCTAGCCCCTGAAGCCATGCAAGTGCATACTGACACCTGGGAGTTCGCAGCTGCCCATGCACCTGACAACGGCCCTGGCCCACCCCGCTGTGCGTGGGCCTGCAGCTGAGCAGGCACTCCCCACCAGCTTCTCGGGCCCCAGCCCCATCCCTTGCCACTAACAATTTCATATATGTGTTTGGAGTGGAGGGGGTGCTTTCCCCACATTATCCAGGTGCCTAGTGACACCGAGAAGGGCATCGCTGGCAGGGCCTGGAGGAGGCTCCAGCGGAAGGGGCAGTATGAGCCCTGGCCACGAGGAGCCACTCTGCTCCCCTGCCTTCTGTGCCCACCTCCGGTCTCCTCCAGTGCCGCTCCTAAATTGACACCTGGTCACATTACTCTCATCCTCAAGACCTGCCTTGGTTCCCGCTGCCCTTTGGATGCAGGTGAGCCCCTCTGCTCTGGCGCCCACACTCTGGGATGAGCCTCTGGCCTCAGTCCCCGCTTTCCTTCCCTGGCCATTTCAGTAAGTCCAACCGCGGTTACATACTTACTGCCTTTCCTGCACAGCCCTTCCCTCCCTCGCCTGGATTCCTTTTGTGGAGATTTTCTATGAACATCTCCTCCTAAGACAATCAGCTCACCAACCGAAGCAGCGGAGAGATGGCCCTCTCCACCCCTCCTCCCGGGCAGACACCTAGTGTCTGCACAGAGCTGCACAAAGGCACGTTCTGAGGAAGTCGTGGCTAAAGGAGAGGCAACCTGCAGACGGTCCGATTTAGTTCAAAGGATGGAGCCTGGAAACGCAACTGACAGGAAGGGGCCCACCCCCTGCTCCTTTCGTCATGCCCGGATATCGTGCTTCTGTGATTACTGTCTCATTTGATATAGTTATTGCCATTCTGTGAGGCATAGAGGATTACCCCTTTACATAATGAAAAAATAATGTTAGTCATTTGTGTTCACCATTTACCTGTCAGGTTCCTTCTCACTTTTGCCTATTCTGCAAACGACCCTGTGAAGGAATGGTTTTAGCTTCTCTGTTCCAGTGAGCACCCTGGTTATCTATATCTGCAGAACAAACTACCTCAAAATGTAGTGGCTTTAAACAGCTCCCAGTTTACGGTGGCTCATGATTTATGGGTCAGGCTTTGGGGGCCTGGCTGGGGATTGTTCTGCTCCGCGATGAGGCCAGCACAGAAGTCACTGTGCTACTCTGCTAGCGGATGGGGCCATCTGCAGGGGCCAACCCAGCTTCGTCCTCCTGTATGCCTCAGCCCTGGCACAGAGCACTGTGGGCTGAAGAGACCAGCCGAGAATGAGCCCCAGCGGGCTCACATGTGGCCTCCTGAGGTGAGGGTCTCAGGATAGGCCATCCCCTGACCCTGGGACTCAGGGCTCAAACACTGTTCTGAGGGCCGTGATGGAAGCTGCAAGGTTTCAAATGTCCTATCTCTGGTAGTCACAAAGGCCTCACTTCTACAACGTGATGGTCGGGCCAATCATCGCAGGGCCAGCTCAGATGCAGGGGAAGGGCCGCCCTCCGTGGGGGCCACAGCACAGGCTTCGCTTCCATCTTTGCCCCGCAGGGAGGCCCGTGTCTGTGCCATCGTAGGGGTCGGGCCTGGGGCTGAGCCAGAGGCTGCAGCTCTCCACTAGCTTCTGCACTATTTTGAGGACTAGAAACCTACTTTCTGAAAGCGAGTTGACATTCTATTTCAGAAAAAAAGTTACTCAAGATGAAATGACTTCAATCTCCCCTCTTAGAAAGTAGAGCAGAGAGAAGAAATGTCTCAAAGATGCGGAGAGCAACCCTGATTCCTGTTCTGGGTTCCCTGCTGAGCCTGCCCAGAGCACAGTGCGGCCAGCCATGGGGGCTGGGCTAGAGAAGGTCCTGGAAGGGAAGATGCAGCCTACAGCTGACATATCCCTGGGATCCCAAAACACACCAACATTAAAAAACAGAAATGATTTGCTGTGTTCCGTTTCAGGTGATGTGCCTCTCTGCTGCCCTGATACAAATCTTCTGGAAATCTTTCTGACATGGCCTTCCCACGGGCCTCAGGTGTTCCTTATGGGACATCCACAGTCACCCACCTCCCGCCCGGTCACATGTGGGAGATGCTTACCTCTCTTCTGCATGTTCTGAGAGCTCAGACAGACTTTAAAGCTGGAGGGCCCGGCTCTTCAAACATCCCCGCAGGTGCTCTTGCGTCCAAGAGCAGGAAGGGCCTCAAGTCGCTCTCCACGGAAGGGCTGTTGAGAGGGTGGGTTTTGTCATCCACCTTCTTAGTTGTCATACCCACCCCTCTTAGTGTTATACCTGCATACCATCTTTTGCTTTTTATCTCTATTAATATCTACTTCCAAATATGAGCCCAGGTGTGAGCACGCTCCAGAAAATTCCTGATCTGGGCCAAACCCCATTTCTATCTGGCAGTGACCTCTGAATGACCTATCGTTTCCTAGCAGTCCCCCGCCCTCTGGATGGGAGAGTCTTTCTGAATCTTGTTTGAAAGGAAGGAGCAAATCCCTCTAGACTAAAGAGTGATAGTCTTAGGATCTCTGAATTCCAGAAACCCTACAACAGCCAGGCTCTGAGATGTTTAGAACAATCAAGAATCGAGGAATCCGAAGGCTCGGTCCTGGGATGCTCACTCTGCTCAGCGGGAGCCTACGGGATCACGTGACACTGTTCCAGGGGCTCCTGGAGGGTCAGGGAGAGACCGCGCTTCCAGGAGCCTGAGCCTCCCTGCAGGGCGGCCTCGCACCTGGCTATATTACTTAGGAGGGTCTCTACAGATCTTACTTTTGAAGACCAGGTTCTTTGGGGGGAAAAATGTGTGCAAATCACTAATATAGGCCAGCCCAGAGACTACAGCTCTTCCCCCTGACGATGAAGCATCGAACGGCCTCACCCTCAGGCAAGATGGACATGTCAGGGAGACAGAAGTGAGCAGGGCTGGGCTGGGAGGGTGGAGGGCTCCTAACACTCTCAGGGCATCCACTCAGCGCTGGCCCAGAAAGCACAGAGATGAGGGCACACAGCTGGTGGGGGGCGGAGGACAGGTCCCCATATGGTGCAGAGCTGGGCTCACCTCTGCCACCCAGAGACGGAGGTGGCCTGTCACTGAGCTCCTGAGGGCACAGGGCAGGTGCTCTCGATATGGGCCAGGCGGAAGAGGAGCTTCAGGCTGGGTAGCTAGCAGGACCAAGGGCCTGGGGTGGCAAGACCTGGAAAGGAAGGGTCTGTCTCCTGAAAGGTGCTTGGACCGTCATGCCAGAGAAGCGAGGATGAGACGTCTCCACCTCTGCTGACTCACAGTGCTGCAACTATGGACAAATTCTGAAGCCCTTCAGAGAGCCTCACTGTCCACCAGCTGAAGCTCCTGGCAGAAGGGAAAATCCGAGGAGGGGCTGAGATCAAGCATCAGCGCAGCACCAGCCCACAGAGGAGCTCAGGTCACGGGGCTGTGGTCACAACTGCCCCCAGAATGAGGTGGCTCTGAGATTCAGCTCGTATTCATCAATTGTTGATCGTAACTTGTTGGAATGCATTAGACTTCAGTTTTGCTTAAACACTAATAGTATGATTTGCTTGTACATGTATGTATGTAGTATTTGTTATTTGTTTGTAATAAGCTTCCACACTCTGGAGTGCCTGAGAGCCTCAAAGAATAAAGTATTTGGGTAGACTTTTTTTTATTGGTTTATTTTCATGGAGCGTGAGCAATGACCCATCTCAAAGATGGGAGGTTTATGGGCCCAGCAGACAAACATTGCACCGGGAACCCGTAATCACCCCCACAGCATCGGCAGCTACAAACACTCATTAACTTAAAAAATGCAAGTCAGCCACTCACAGACTGCCCGTTGGATTTATCACTTAATTAGCATTTTACGAGGATTGTTTGCTAAGGGTGAGAACCCAGACTGCTGGAATGGCCTTCTTTCCCCTTTGATTTCCTGAGGAGGTTAGAGGACGACATGGAATCTTTGATGAGCAAATCAGCATCAGACTGAACACACTGCAGTCAGAGGTCCCCAGCGGATAGAGAGGCGCTTCAAGTATTTGGAGGGGAGTGGACTGCATTTTACAGCACAGACAAGCCTTACAAAGCTATAAGTGCACAAAATGTGACATTATCAGTGCCCTGCATGTTCCCCTGAGTTCCCTAAATAAAATAATTTGCACAAAGTTATTTACCAAATTAAGAAAATACGGATCCTCTTCCAAGTTCATCAGCGGGCTCATCGCGTGACAGAGCTCCGACCATGTGCCAGCATGAGGGTGGGTGCCGGGGGTCCACACGGTGCTCGGCAGAGCAGGCAGAGGGGCAGAGGGGCCGTCAGGTGGCCTTCAGGACATTATACAGACGAGTGGTGGCCAGTGTAGGAAAAAAGCAGAGCACCCGATCAGGTGCGAGAGCTCAGGAAAGCGGCCTCTGAGGAGCGGCAGCCGGATAATACCAAAAGTAAGTCAGTGTGAGGTCCTTAGACGAGAAACAGAGCTTCCCAGGAAAAGGAAATGGTAAACACAAGGGCCTGACCTCACGGAGCTTATATTACGATGAAGGGAAACAATAAAGGCAACAATCATTGAAATAAGTTTTTAAATACATATGGCAGGTGGTGATAAATAGTTTAGGACATAAATAAACCAGGTGGAATGGGCATGCCAGGAGGAGAGATAAATTTCTATTTTATAAAAGGGTGGTCAGGAAGGCAGCACGGTTAATATAACAACTGACCAGGGACTGGACAACCTTGGGCTGAGTTGCTGGAGTGGTGAGGCCAGGTCACCAGGGCAAGAAGTCATGGGATGGAGAGGCGAGGACTGGGACCTGGTGGGTGGATTTGGAAATCACCAGGAACTCTGGCAGGTGGTAGACAGCAACAGGCAGGAGCGGCGGTCAGAGGACATGTCGGCACCCAGAGAGGCTGACTGCAGTGAGGGTTGCAGCCCAGGAGGGTGCCTGTGGATGTGCGGAAACAGGACAGGACGCCTCAGTGGGGCCTCCCAGAGCCCTGGATGCCTGCACTGTCCCCACTAAGTCCTCGAGTGAACCCAGGACGATATGTGTGTCTTGGATCTTTTCAATCAAACCTCTTTATTACCACTTGAATCCAGTAATAAATAAATAAATTTCACTTTACTCCCAAAAGAAGGGCCCCAAAATCTCATCTGAGTACTGCATACAGCCCAACCCAGGCCACTAGGATGCCCGCCCTCCTCTTCATCAGGTCCAGAGGTGACTCCTAGCGGTCCAAGTGACTCTAGCTAAAAGACTGCCCAGTCCCTACCAATGTCAGTGGTGTAGCGAAAACAGTTGTGGCAGTAAACCCCCCCCCTGGTGGAGGGCAGGCTGGGACGCACAGTGACACAGCGCATATCACAGTCTGCTGGTGGGGAGTTCTGCTCTATGGGAGTATCCGCCTCGCCTGCTCTTCCCCATGGCGTGGCAGACCGACACTGGGGAGCATGCATTTCCTGGGAAAAGCTCCAGCCGTCTAAGTCTCTTGATTGCAAGTCCCATGGCTCCAGGCTACAAAATCACATGTGGGACAGGGACAGGGCTGATTCTCGGGTGACACCATGACTTGAAAGAACAGTGGGTGCTACGCAGGGTCCTGCATAGACTCATTTCTCCCTGCCCCTTGTCCTCCACCCTCCGCCACTAATCACGGCTACAGACTACAGAAATGACCCAGGAGACAACTGAGGCAGGGCTCCGAGGGCTGGAAGAGGAAGGCAAGGTGGTCTAAGACTGTGCAGATGTTGGGACAGCAGGGTGTCCCGGCACCTCCCTCCGTGGGAGGCGACCCAGACCCCCAGCCTAGCAACAGAAGGCAGCCCAGGTAAGCTCACTCCTGCCCAAGATCAGACAAGAGGCACCCCAACAGCCTCAGTCAAGCTGACAAACTAGTAAGAGGGACCAGTCAGGGTACCCATCAGAAATAAAGGGGGGGGTGGGGGGAGGGGGATAAAGGGGCACAACATCGTAATCCTAATATAAGTAGGTCACGGGGATGGCAGGGCAGCCTGG
Source organism: Smutsia gigantea (assembly GCA_032199065.1). NCBI lineage: Eukaryota > Metazoa > Chordata > Mammalia > Pholidota > Manidae > Smutsia > Smutsia gigantea. The sequence continues at coordinate 384,586 of JAVSCE010006741.1, forward strand.
AGAATAGAGCCAGTGGTTCTGGAGCATCTTCCTATGCTGACAGGGAGTAACTGCACCAGAGGGGGTGAGGATTTAATACGTGCATAATTGTTGAATCACTGTGTTGTATACTTGTAACCAATATAATGTTGTATATCAACTATACTTCAATTAAAAAAATGAATCAAAAAAAGAAAAGATATAGGGCAGCAGAGAGCACTCTCCTTCCCACTGGGCCTGAGAGCCCCCTTTTCTACTGAGAGGTACTGAGACTGATGAGTGAGCAGAGACAGCAAGAAAGCTACGGCAAGCAAATCTCTGCCTTGAGAGCCCAAGACTCTCCCAGCAACCAGCGGCAGAGGGACCAGGCACCCTGAACGTGGACACCTCCCCTCCTCCCCTGAGAGCCTGGCCTAGGGACCACAGGCCCTCAGGCAGAACCCGCGGGGAGCCAGAGCTGGCAAACCCTTCTGGCCAACATGAGGCGGGAGGGCTCAGCTGACAGAGGCGCGCCCACAACCTGCAGGCCGAGCCCGCTAACAGCAGGGGATTGAAACAGGAGCCAAGCCACTCCTGACAAACGGATGAAATGTCCACGATATAACTGAGAAAATCACCTGCATACCAAACACCAGACACTCCCAACATGAATGAGAAAAGACATTCAACTTAGGCCAACACCCAGATGGATCAAACATTGGAATTATCTGCCAAGGATTTTAAAGCAGTCATTAAAATGCCTCAGCATTCAATTAAAAACTCTCTTGAAATAAATGAAAGTATGGGAAAGGAATAGATATTATAAAACACAACAGTCAAAGTATAGAACCAAAAAAATCAGTAACAGAAATAAATGGGCTCCAAAGTGGAATGAAGATGAGGGTTAGAATTGGTGGAAGCGAAGACAGAGCCATAGAACTCACCGTCTGAACAACAGCAAGAGCCTAGACTGAAAACAGAACAACAACATCGGGACTCGTGGGAAACACAGCAAAATCCCCAACAGCGCACGGGCAGAGACCCAGAAGGAGAGAGAAGCAAGGCCCACAAAGTACTTGAAGAAATAATGTTATGGCTGACAAGTCCTAAATTTGTTGAAAAACACAAACCTAGAGATCAAATAAACTGAGCAAACCCCAGACAGGATTTAAACAAAGCAATCCATGCCAACACATATCATAATTAAACTCTTGAAACCTCAAGAAAAAGAAAAAAATCTTGAAAGCAGCTGGAGAGAAACGACGTGTTACGTGTGGGAGAACACCAAGCTGAGGGCAGAAAGGCTCTCATCTGAGGGCATAAGGAGGGCGTAAAACGGCAGGAGGAGGTGATCGAGGTGGCCAAGCAGGAGGACTCTGAGCCCACCTCCTCCCACCGTGGACCCTCCAGGGCTACAGCTGCATAGGCAGCTCTCTGGGAACAGCTGGAGACGAGCAGAACGGCTCTTCCACAGCTAAACATTTAAAGAAAAAGCCACACCAAGGAGGACAGGGGAGGCAGACACGATGCATAGCCCAGCGCCCCGGGCGCAAGCAGCAGAGGTATCACAGACACAGGGGTCCTCCCTGAGGGGTGAGGGGTCAGGCCCCACATGGGCACTCCAGCCCTGGGGTCTGCACCAGGCAGATGAGCCCCCATAACCTCCGGCTTTGATCATCGCCTGGCTTCACTCCAGGAGAGCAGGAGGCTTATCTCTCTGAAAGGGCCAGCACACAGTATCACTCATTCCGAGATGCAGCAGAGAGACAGCAGTTTGAAAAGCACCTGGGCCGTATGTCACGGAGATATATTGACTAACTTTAGGGTGTGCACCAGCCTACAAACGGGTAACAGGGAAATGCTGTGAACAACTTCATGCTTCTAATTATAACAACATAGAAGTGGTCCACTTCCTTGAAAACCACAAATTAAAACTCAACCAAGACAAAACAGATTATCTGAATAACCCTGTAAGCATCCAATAAATTGATTTTGTAATTAAAATCTCCAGAAAAAGAAATATCCACATCCAGATGGTTTTACTGAAGAATTCTACCAAATAATTAAATAGTTAATGCAATTTTAAGAATCTCTTCTAGAAGACAGAAGAGGAAAGACTTCCCAACTCACTTTATGAGGATAGTAATACCCTGGTATTAAAACTAAGCAAAAACAACATTTAAAAAAAAGGGTATCATAGACTATATCCACCATAACCTTAGACCCAACAATCCTTAAGGCAATATTAGCTAATTTACTTCATCAATGTATGAGAATAATTATACAACATGAACAAGTGGGATTTATTTCAGGAATGGCTCACTGGTTCAATATTGAAAAATTAATCAATATATTCCACCATGTCAACAAGTTAAAGAAGAAAAATTATATGATTTTATCAACTAAAGCAGAAAAAACATTTGACAAACTCTAATGCCCATTCATAAAAAAAAACCCTCAGCAAATCAGTAATAGAGGGAAATTAGTTCAATTGATAAAGAACATTCAGAAATGATGTTACAACTACCATTGTACTCAGTGGTGAAAACTGATTGCTTTTCCCCTAAGATCTGTTACAAGGCAAGGATGTCCTCTCTCATCATTTTTATTCAACACATTGCTTGAATTTCTAGCCACTGCAATGAAACAAGAAAAGAAACAAAAATGTACAGATTGGAAAGGAAAAAATACAACTATCTGTATTTGCAGGTAGCATGATTATGTATGTGCAAAATCCCAAGAAATCTAGAAAAGGTAATAACAATCTAAGAACTATTAAGTGATTTCAGGAAGGTTGCAAAGTATAAATCATTACTGACAAATCAGTCACATTCCTGTATAGTAACAATGAAATTGACAACTCGGAATTTAAAATACCATATTATTTATAATCACTCCAAAGAAAATAAGATACTTAACTTAGGTACACACTTAACAAAACATGTATAGGGTCTGTATGCTGAAATTGTGCAATGCTGATGAAAACTAAAATAAATGCAGAAACATACAGTGTTCGTGCATGGGAAGAGCCAACGAAATGGTGTCAACTCTCTGCAAATTAATATATGTTTAATGTAATTCCTATCAAAATTCCATCAAAGATTTTTGAAGAATAGACAAGCTTATTCTAAAATGTATATGGAAAGTCACATACCTAAAACAGCTAAAACAATCCTGAAAAAAAATAGTAAGTGGGAGCAATCACTCTACCAGATATTAAGGCTATTAATATATAGCTACAGAAATCAAGACAGTGTAGTTCAGGCTGGGGGACAGATGCATAGACCCAGAGAAAACATTAGACGACCCAGAAATAGGTAGAGACAAATATGCTGAACTGGTTTTTGACAAAGGTTGAAACCCAATTCACTGGAGAAAGGATAGCCTTTCCAAGAAATAATATTGGAACAATTAGACATACCTAAAATTACTCAAAACAGACCATATGTGAGATGAAAACTATAAAACTTCTGGGAGAAAAAATAGGAGAAAACTTCAGATCTAGGACGTGGCAAGGAATTCTTAGACTTACCACTACCCATAGAAGGAGAAAAATGGTAAATTGTACATCATCAAAATGAAAAACTGCTCTATCAAGACTGTTAATAGAATGAAGAGACTAGCTACAGAATGGAAGGAAAAATGCAAGCCACATAGAATATACAATGAACTCCCAAAACTGAACTGTAAAAGAAAGTAGCCATTAGAAGCTGGGCAAAAAATATGAACATGTATTAAGAGGATATACAGAAGACAAATGCACATAGAGAGTTCAGCAACGGAAAACAGATTAGCAGTTAAAGGAAAGGGAACGAGGGAGGTGCGTGTGGTTATGAAAAGATGGGTCCCTGCGGAATTAGAAGTATTCTGCGTCCTGAGTGTATTAATAGATACATGAACCTGGGACACAGGAACTTACACAGGTGGTAACATTGTGTGAAGTTTAATGTACATATGCACAATAAATGAGTAGAAGTAAAACTGGAAATCCGGATAAGACAGGTGACCTGTATCACTGTGGTATCTGGGTTGTATTATCGCTCTAGTAGTTTTGCAAAATGTTACCATTGGGAAGATGGGGCAAACTGTACAGGATCTCTCTGTATTTTATCTTACAGCTTCATGTGAGTGTACATTTATCTCAGAAATTTCAATTAGAAAACAAAACAAAATATGCACGGTGGACTTCCAGGCTAGTTGCCCAGAACATTTCCCTGCCACTACCATGAGCCAAAGAGCAAGGTCACTTCTAGGTCCAGTCTAAAGGGTGGTTTAGTGGGTAACAGTGGGATTTTTGTAAAAGAACAGATTAGAAATTATGAGAGCATATTCCACTGTAGTGAGGATAAAATTTATTTTGTGAAATTTTTGCATGAAGATTATATGCTTATCCAGTTTATAAATACCATACTCCAGGCCCACCTTCTGCGCCTCTTCAGGTGTATTCAGCCCCCAAACCTCCAGGTCCTGCCTCTTGCTCAGTGGAGAGCCCTGGTGGCCTCTGCTGTCTCTCTCCTAATGACACCGGCTTTCTTAGACGCCCACTGGAGGGAAGGTCAGGCTCTGGACAAAGCGTCTGTCACACCTTTGTCCACATGACCAGACCAGCAGAGACTCTGCCCGAAAAACAGGTGTTCCTGGGCAGACATTGACCAATGTGAGACAGGAGCCAACAGAGTTCTTTGCTTTGCCTTGCAATAGGCCTTACTGGAATTCAGTGGCTCCTTAGAGACTCTCTGCAACATCCTGCACGGCCGTAAGCCCCTCTGTTTGCAGACAGAGCCATAGGCAGCTGGGAACCACTCCTCCTTCACTGCCTCACTCCCACCTCACCTAGAGGAAAGCACTAGAACCAAAGCTAGGTTTCCCAGGGAACCAGATTGACACAGGCAAGTTTATGCATACGGATGTCCACACTGCTACATAATACACATTTTTTATACACATATACATGTACAAAATATATATTTCTAAATATTTATATACCTAGATATAGAGATATGTGTGATGTTCAGGCCCAATGAAAATATATTTCTATAGGTCGTGTTTAAAACTTTTGCAAGTCACCAATGCAGCCTTGGTCTTCCGCCTAAGAACTCCTGTGCCCCACACACTGGCCTCACCAGGCACTGCCCGGCACATGGTCCCTGGGCTGAGGGCCTCCACCTTGTGGGGGTACAGGGTCACTGAGCGAAGGAGAGAGACTCAGCAACATGAGAGAATGAGGTGGAGATGTGAGCTGGAAATCTGGGAATTCTAGTCTGAATGCTTACTGCTCTGAATGGTCTCATAGAAGCCATTTATTCTCTGGTTTTCCAGTAAGATGCAGAACATGACCTGGAAGACATCATGGAGAGTGACTTCACTTAATGAATGAGCTCAGGTTCAGAGAGGTTTGGTCATTTGTCAAAGTTCACAAAGTCAGTTGGAGTCAGAAGCAGGACCAGGTCACCTGGTTCTCAGATGAGCAGGAAAGAAAGCTGAGCAGACATGCTAGGCCCGGAGGAGGTGTGGATGGTGCAGGGTCGCACGGTGTGGCGGATACTGATATGGACCCTGCAAACTGGGCAGCAGACACTGTGCCCAGCCAGGCAGAGATGCTCTGCTTGCTGAGAAATAATATCCCGCTAAAGACAAACTGGCCCGTCATGGGCAGGCGGCTGACAGCTGCAGGGTCCCGTCTGTCACTCCTGTCTGGCTGACTGTCCAGCTGGGAAACTGAGGGTCTCTGGCTGTCTCCATCAGCCTCAGGCTGCCTTCCCCAGACCCTCACCCTAGGACGACAGGGAGGGTGACAGGGGCAGCACTGTGCAGGTGGAAGTGGGGCCAGCATCTTCCTCTAGGCACCCCCCCACCAAAACCAGCCAGTCTTACTCCAGCACAGCACGCCTACCCAGCTGGCATGCTCGTCACCTTCTCTGCGTTCATTCCCCAGCGGCGACCGTGCGCTCCCATGCCTTTGCCCTGAAAGGCTCCATCAGAGGGGCTTGGTCGGAGGGAGGGAGGGTCGCTCTGGGAACCCAGCCCCACTGTGATTCATGCCTTCATTGCTTCGTCCATCAGATCCACAGCGTGCACTGCGAGGCTCTGACGGGAGCCCGCCCACGCCGAGGCCCTGCAGCCCAGCTCCACGGCAGTAATAACAGGCACCGTGGCTGCAGCTTGTGCCGCGGAGCTGGAGGGCGCTGGAAACGGAGGATCGGCGCTGGGCCGCCCATGGCGTTGCCCTGTTTAGGCCTTACAGAACTCCATTGGGCAGGGCAGCTCTCACACGGCCGAGAAGGCAGGGAACTTGCCCGCCAGACACAGCATCGCAGATGGAAGGGCCCTGCTGGGAGCCCCGGGCGGACGGCCTCCAGCATCTGTCAGAGGACGCAGGCCTGGAGGGAGGACGCTGGGAAACGCCAGCTTCTCACCCGCATGCCCACCTGCTGTGAGAGCTGACGAACCCATCCCCTCCTGCCCTGATTCGTCATAATGGTTGCAAGACCCATTAAGTTACGCACCACGGACTGATGAAACAACAGTCCTCCCCACTCCTCTCCACATAGGCTGCCTCCCAGTAAGAGGACAGCCATCGGCACACAGGCACCTGTTCCCCTTTATGGGGTGGGTCTCAGCGTGACACAGTGCGTCAGCATCCGGCTCGTTTACCAAAACCTCTCCTGGCAATTTCTCCTGCCTTCAATGGTGTGCTTGCTGCATCCTTCCACACGCTCCCAGACAAAACCACCCAGCTTACATCACCGGTGGGGTTTTCCTTTCTTGGATCCCATAAAGCTACTTGGTTGTTGCTTTGCAAGAAAGCCAGGAATTATTGTCATCCCTTCACAGACAAACGTATCACTAACACCAAAGCCACATCCTCTGCTTCTTCCACTCCTTTCTGTTTCATTGCGTATCATAATGTTATCTTTGGGACAATACCTTTAATGGGACTGGGACGTGAGCTATAGATATGTGCAGTTCCCAAAGTGCACATAATACAATCCAAGTGATAGGGAGACGATACAGTTTCCTACCCCACTGTAACCCCAGAGAATAAAAAAGGTGCTATCAATAATTAATTCAGGGCACCCAGGACTGTCCCCAGCAGCATAAGATGTAAGGTTACACCAGCTATGAGCAAGTTTGTGTGTATGCAAGCAAGGACAGCCACATCGCAACTCCTGGACACCGTTATGTAAGATGCTCTCGATTGTACGATGCCTCTCATCTGACTGAAGAAATGCTAAAATGAAAGTTTTAAAAGAAGTGCACCTTAGATTTGATGAAGGGTGACCTAATACACCAGCACCAAGGACTTCCTTCTCATTTGGTGAGGGCTGTGTCCTGTGTGCACAGCACTGTGCTCTCCCCACCCCTCTCCTCCCCTCCCGTCTGTCGTGATCCCCTCCCGTCTGCGGAAGCCTGTGTCTCCTGACACGTTGGTGTCTCTCAGGAGGCTGCATCCTGGTCATGTGCCTGTCTGGATGACCTCACCCTCTCTGTCAACTCCGGAGCCAAGCTCTCCATCCAGAGAGCCCCACTAAGAGCCCCTCAGCTCCATCCTCAGGGCGGACAGACGCCCAGACCACACGGCTCCCTCTCCTGAGGCAGGAGGGCTGGTGGGGGATGGTGGCAGGCAGCCGACTCCACCTCCCTCTTTGGCCACCTCGTCCCCTCCGCAGCCCCCTCTGTCTCACACGCACACTGTGAGGGGGGCGCACCCGACCCCATGGAGTGACGTCAGGGCAGGACATGCAGGATTGGCTCAGGGCCAGCAGCAAGGCCTCATATGGATTTGCCAGTTACAGACCTTTCAGGAGCAAGTGCCTGTTCAGAGTTTCCTCCACCTGCATTTCCCCCTATGGCAGGTGCTGCCACCTCCTCACCTCACCCTGGGCGGCAGCAGAGCCTAGTGGCCAGCCAGTCCGCACCCCATCACTCTGCCTGCCTCTGCCCCTGGCCTGTGGGCTCTGGATTGTTAGTAGCGCTCCTGCTCCAGGCTTCAGGCTAACCCTGTTAGCACTGGTATTGCTCAGCCAGCACCTAAGGATGCTCTAGCTCTCCACTCAAGGCCTTCTTCCCAGGGAGGCCTCCTGCTTCCCTGGGCCAGGTCAGCCCAGCTCTGAGCTCCAAGGTGTGGCCTTCATGGTATTCATCACTGCTTGCAATCAAGTTTGCACTGTCTTGATTACTTCATCAATGCTTGTCTACCCCCCCTGGACCACAGGCTCCTGAGGTCAGTGTTCATAACAGTTTCATTCATTAGCTGTTCCCCTGTGTCCATTATAGCATCTGGCATCGAGTGTGTTTACATTAAAGATTTGTTGGAAAAGTGCATGGATGATTAATAGATGGTGCATCCTTATGTACGGCATTAAAATCAATCTGTGCACTTGGTTGATCAGGTAGGAATGATGAGAAGGCAGCAGGCTCTGCGGCACCTGCAAAGCATGCAGCAAGGGGCCTCTGCCCTCACCACGCGGTACACCCAGCAGGCTCGGCCATGGCGTTTCCCGATGGGACCAAGACAGAGGCGACCGCAGGGAGGGAGGAAGCCCCTCGCTCCGGCACCTCCTTTCCTCCCGGTGCACAGGCCTTACCAGGTAAACCCGCTAGGCCAGGGGGAGGTTCCTTGGCTCTGTGAGCTGAGGGAGATGAAGCCTCTGGACTGGCACCTCATCCGTCCCTGGGGAGGTGCCCAGGACGGCCCAGCAGCATTTCACTTCTTATGTTCACAGGCAGAAAGAGAGCCAGCTCTCCCAGGAGCCAGTGGGCTCCAAGCTGCTGAGGATCTGCTTTCAGCCGGATCACAGATGTGGAAGGAGGCCCAGAGGGCAGGGTCTTCTGCCTGCAGGGCTCAGGGGAGGGAGCCCGGCACCGGGGCCAGTGCTGGACCAGACAAGTGGACCACAGTGCCACACCTAGTTTGATTTGTAGTGTGGAGCTGGGAGAAAAGTTAAATCCTGTTTGAGAGGCATTTATGTCATACTCACATCCCAAATTCGTGCTGCGGTTGGAGTGGGGGTGGGCGCGGATGACGCAGGGTGTTGAATGTCGACGCCTGTGCGGGTGTTGCCCCATCTGGGCTCTCTGCTCGCACACCCTAGTTTCATTCTATCACAGCGTTGTGAGGAATGCATTAGCATCCACGCACTGGAAGATGAAAGTGAGGGCCTCAGAAGTGATGCCCTTCTCTCTTGGACAAGAAGAAGCTAGACTGGAAGTAGAGGCTGAATCAGGGCCGCACCCTGTATCAGACGAGGCAAGGGGGCTGATGGAGCAGAGTGCATGGACCCAGAAGGTCCTCTCCTGCTTGCTCTCTTTTCCCCGTTTGGGTGGGGGAAATGCCCACACGGGGTCAGGAGGATGAAATCACATCCTGGAGGGACTTTGTAGGTGGCATTCTCCACATGTTGGTGGGGGCAGGCTCATGGCCATAGGGCTGACTCAGAGGAGACCAGCAGTGACCCATACCCCATGGCCAGTCTCCCTTTCCCCACCCTTCAATCCTCTGAGCAGGAGGTTCCTCACAAGGCGGAGGGGACAGGCCTCCACGGTGGGAGCAGTGGAGACCTAAATGTGCAGTGGAGAATGGCAGTGGGGTCACCTGCAAGGTCACAACCTCACCCTGTTGTCTGGACTCATGCTGTATGAATTTTTTGACTTCCTTTTAAAAATGTAAGTGCAAACTCTGCTTATAAAAAATGCAAACAGGGGCCCTCTTGTCCCCTCCTAGTGCGAGCCAGGAGCTCTTTCCTCTCACTGTATCTCTCAATAAAAGCCTCTACCCTGTCTCTCCTAAAAAAAAAAAAAAAAAAAATGCAAGCAATGCAGAAGTCCACACAAAGTTCTTTTTCCCTCCCCGAAATCCCAGCCGCCTGCATAAACTTCTGAACTTTTCTACACACACACGCACACTTGCTTCTAAGGATACATCTACAGGTATGCACACACATACAGGGGCATTTCACCCTCTGATGTATCCTCCCTCTTGTTGCCTGTAATATTAAGTTGCTGTCCCTCCTTCCATGTCAGGGCACAGAGATCTACCTCATTCTTTACAGTGAACCTCATTTCTTGCTCATCCACAGGAAATGCCCTGATTTTCCCAAGCCAACCTTGTTGCCTTTGTTCACACTCGTCCCCTGCCCAGAACACCTCTCCCCACCACCTCCCGTGGCCCACGGCCTCCGTGGTTCCAAACCAACATCAAGACTCAGTGAAACAGATTAAAGACCTTGATGTAAGGTCTGAGGCCATAAAACTAGAAGAAAATACAGGCAGTAAACTCCTTAACATCAGCCTTAGTAAGTTTTTGCTGGATGTGTCTCCCCGGGCAAGGGAAACAAAAGCAAAATAAAGAAGTGGGACTTCATCAAACTAAAAAGCTTCTGTACAGAAAGGAAACCCTCAACGAAATGAAAAGGCAACCTACAGTATGGGAGAATATATTTGAAAATGACATATCTGATAAGGCTCTAATATCCAAAGTATATAAAGAACTCATAAACAACACCAAAGAAACAAATGGTCTGATTTAAAAATGGGCAGAGGACCTGAACAGATATGTTTCCGAAGAAGACATACAGATGCCAACAGGCACATGAAAAGATGCTCCACATCACTAGTCATCGGAAATGCAAAGTCAAAACCATAATGAGGTATCACTTCACACCAGTCAGAACGGCCACTACCGAAAAGATAAGAAATAACAAGTGTTGGCAAGGATGTGGGGAAAAGGGAACCCTTATGCACTGTTGGTGGGGATGTAAATTGGTGCATCCACTATGGAGAGCAATAGGGAGGTTCCTCAAAACACTAAAAATAAAAGTACCATGTGACCTGAATTCTTTTATGCTGGGGAAGGGGGAGCAGGAAGGGAAGCATGTTAGGGGGAGACTGAAGGCTGCAGACGTCTGGGCACCAGCCAGGGTCCCGGAGAGCTGAGGAGCTCTGTGTCCTTGTGGGGTGACTCTCGCCTACGCAGGTCTGGTCCTGATGCTCCTATACATCTCCGACAGGACAATCACTATGTCCACACACACTCCCCTCTCTCCAAGGGGGAGGCAAGCTTTGGGTAAGGGGCCATCTGCAGAAATCTCCAACTGTACGCAAAATTCCTTTTGACGATTAACAAGCCTATGTGCAGGGCTGCAGGGCTGAGCAGAAGCCCTTTTCCTGTTCTTTTCTTTCGGCTCAGAGGTAAGGGCAGCAAAGGAGATGGAGGCAGTTTGGAGGCAGAGAGCCCAAGCTTTTTCTGTTACAAGATTAAAAGAGTTCTAGAGAGGGACATTGGTGATGTTCATACAACAAAGTGAATGCACTTAGTGCCAGCTACTGGGCTACTACACACTTAAAAATGGTTAAAATGACAAATTTTATGTTACGTCTATTTTACCATAAATTTTAAACTATGAATAAAGAAGAGAGCAAACGATAAAAAACAGTAATACCAGTGACAGTGCAGTGCAGCTGCAGTCCCGCCAGCGGCCCCGTCCCAGCGCTGCTGCCCTCACTGGGCTCTGGGAGCACCGTCCCATGGAGGGCCTGGGGGTGGGAGTGGCTGCTCACCATTGCTGCCCCTGGAGACCTTGTGAGTCTCATGAATTCCTCTAACTCTGCCCTAGAAAGAGGCCCTTCCAAAAGTTATTTTCAGTTAAAAAAATAATGGTAAGATTTCCACTGAGTTGCTTTCAACCACAAGCCCAGCAGGAATGCATGCTACCCCCAATAGGTCCTCAAGCCCATGTGTGACCACTGGGCTCAGCAGCGCCAGTGCCACGCTCTGGAGAGGACATGTGCTCAAAGCCAGCCAGCTGCCCTGGGCACTGTGGTATTTTTAGACCTTGCAGAACATGTCTGGACTTCAGCCTTCCCCACTCCAGGAGTACCCCCCTTTGCATGAAACTGTTTGTGACACATTGATTGATAATCTTCCCAACTAAGCAGAAGGCACTAAATCCTGTGATTATGTGATAAACCCACTGTACATCAGGCCTCCCATTAACTCTGTAATGTAATGGAATAAAAACATGAGTTGGGACTTGGAAAATGAGTGACCGTGCAGCGTCTGAGCAGAGGTGATGAGATGGGTCCCAGCAGGAGTGCGGTCAGGGAAGGCCACTGCGTGGGCGCAGGCGGCCCGGTGAGGCTCCTGCCCCTGCAAACCAGCTGTGAGTGCCAGCAGACACCTGTCCTTGGCCCCGACCCCGAGCCAGCCACCTGGGGGGGCAGGGGGGCAGGCCCACCGGCTGCCAGAGCCACCTGCCTTGCAGGGTGCCGCCACCCGAGCCCAGCACACTGCTCTGTGCTCAGGCCTCTGCTTGTTGCGTTCCTTCCACCTTTCCCTCTACCCGTCCCCGCTCTTGGCTGACTCCTACTCATCCTTGAAGACTTTGCCCAGTTACTGCTGTTTGTCCTAGACACATGGGGGATCGGGGCTGGGCCCCCTCCTCTGGGTTTCCACAGCAGCCATGCTTCCCTGACCCTGGTGGTGCAGCTCTCTGGTAGGTATGGTGAGGGCCTGGCGCTCTCCCCACCCAGCCAGAGGGCTCCTTGGGGCAGGGAACTAACGCACTGCCTCTCTGTGTCCAGGGACTGCCACGCCAGAGGATATCAGATTCCTGCAGCCTTTGAGAACTGCCCCTGCTGGGAATGCTTCAGGGCCCTTGAGATCTCACCTCACAGCCTGGCTGTGTCTCAGATGGGGGTGCCAAGCCCCTTCCACGTGGCACCTGCAGAGCGAGGTGTGCCCTCCCCAAGAACAGCCATGTCAGGGCCAACTGCTCATAGACAGAAAACGTTTATCCGCCGGCCTCATTCTCCTTGGTGAGGGACACCACCAAATCCAGGCTCCTTCCAGGGCCCCCAGGGTCAGGACAAAGCCAATGTCTGCCCTGTCTGCAGAAAACCACAGCTGTCCTAGACACGGGGCACACCGGGCAGCCCTGTACCCTGGATGGACAAGAGTGGGCCAAACTGTCTGCAGAAAACCACAGGGGTCTTAGGCATGGGGGGACACTGGCACGGACTTAAGAAAAGCAGCTGGCAGCTTCAACCCCCTTTTACTCTTCGGGGAAGTGTACAAAAGTACACAAACATTGTATTATTTAGTGTGAGCAGTGGACTTCCCTGTATATGGCATGTGTGTTGTGTTCGCTCGGCCCTCCCGCTGCAGGCCCCAGGCCTCTGCACAGCGCTGCGTCGAGCAGCTCACCCATCCCGCACTGCGGCCCTTGTCGGCCCTGGTGCGGGCATCCCTGAGCTCCTGCACTCGGGCCTGGGCTTCGCCGAGTGCGGGCTCTCTGTCCGGGCATATCCTGGGGAGCTGGGCATGTGCCCACCCGCACTGTCACCACACCTGCAGTCCGGCGCTGAAATGAGACCACAGATAATTAAAGCTCAACGCTTCTGCTCACGGAACAGCAACACTCGTCCTAGCAGAGCCCAGGGCTCTGTCCTCGCTCTCTTCTGCTCTGACCAAAATCCATGGCACGGCTCTGCCATACAGGGTCATAATTCCCGGGTTCCCCCAAGGAAGACAGCTTCCCACACTCAGCAGCGGAGCATATGCAGTGTAATCGGAAAGCACCAAAGATTAGCCAGGAAGACAGGAAGAGAAAGTGGCAAGGGCTGTGACATTCACATTAAGCCAACTTTAATCACAATATGCATTTTAATCACCTCAGGCAGCTTCCGAAGCTGCCTGCTGGCAGCCCTGGAGGTCTGGAGTTCTGGACTGGAAATGGAGGCCCAGGGGCCCCTCGCTGCCCAGCCCCCTGCCCATGGAGAATGGCAGGCACAGCTCATCTCTGCCTCAGGTCCCCCCTCACTCAGTCAGGCTGCAGGAGGGACTCAGCAGCCACACCTGCTATGCAGCAGATCCGCCAGGAGACACTCTGGAACAAGCTCTTTGGCTGCATTTTTCTTCTCAAGTTAACCAGCTGCTGAAGGTGAAGGACTGGGTGGTTGGCCTCAGGCTGGGGGCCCCAGAAGGCTCGTGCCTGCAGGCCAGTCCTCCCTCCACCCACCAGCCTGCTCCGTAGGGGCCCAGGCTGCCGGGCCTGCCTCCGGTTGCTGTCTGGTGGAGTGCGACCCTCCGTGGGGGAAGGAGGACCCCGAGCCACCTCGCTCCCAGCAGTACCCTGCCTCAGGGCTGCAGGCAGGTGCTCCCCCCAGACTGACCCTGCTCCTCCCCTTCCTCCTCTCGGTCCGGACCTCCCCTGTGTCCAGACACCTTCCCGGCGTCTCATCTGGGTGCCCACACATGCCTCATGGGCAGCATCTCCCAAACAGCTAGGCAGACTGTGTCCCTCCCTCCTCCTCAGCCTTCACCACACCCTCTATCGGTGCTTTAAGCTGTGACCCCAGATGTTGCTCGATTTCTCTCTTTCCATCAGATGTCCTAGCTTCCTGGACTCTGGCCCCAGACGCCCTGGGTGCTCGGCCCCATCTCTCCCTGCCTGAAGCCGGCCAGCTGTCTTTGCTACGCTCGGGACCCCCAGCCTCTCCCTGAGGGTGGGGCTCCTGGCCCAGAGGGCACACGCTCCCTGCTGAGATGACCCGGGGCCTCCTGTCACTGCAGAGTCCTTCTACACTCTGAAGAATGGGGTGCCAGTCACTCGGGGCCTGGCCTGTCCCCCTTGCCCACCTGCCCCCCCTCCTCCCTGCCCTCCCTGTCGCTCCAGGCCACCAGGCCTGTCCCGCTCAGGAGCCTTCTATGAGCTATTCCTTCTCTGACATGGCACTCTCGGCAGGTGGACACCCCGCCTCTTGCCACCCGGGATGTCTTGAGTGCCACCACTCACGGAGGCCTTCATCTATTTTCACTTCTCATGTAGGAGTTCTTAGTACTTTGAATGAACTTCCTTACTCTTTTCCCTATTGTTAATTCCCTCTGTCGTAGAATGTGGATGCCGTGAGATAAGAGATCTTGTCCATGGTAACCCTTCTGCCTGGAAGGTGGTCTGGTACTTGAAAAGCATCTGTCAAATGAATAAACCATGGAGCACCATCCCGAGAAGCCACAACATGACAATACAAACAACACGACTGCTGGGGCAGGTGGGACCCACTGAGCAGAATGTGGACGCTCTGTATACAGGTGCACACGCCCAGATGGCTGATTCATCTATTTATTAGATGTTCCATTCTTCCACGCATCCACTCGTTTGCTCTTTCATAGAGAGCTCCGGATTTTGCCAAGTCAGAAGTATACGCAGTCCGGTAGGCCTCTTTGAGGAAACGAATATAGAAGTCTTTTATATGCATCATCATTTATATTTCTAATAGGAGATAACTTCTTTAATGAGTATCAGGGTTTTTTTAATGAGATCCTTGCAAGTGTGCCCTCCTGATGATTGGAAGGATTTTCCACAGACTCGCTTCTACCATCTCCCCTCCATGACTGCCACATTTCTGGGGCTGGGGCTGTAAGACACATCATCACCCCACAGCGCCCTCTCTGTACCCTGTACCCTGGCATCATGATGCCAGGTGCTTGGCGAAGAGCAGGGAGGAATATTTCTAGAAGCCACTTCTGCAGCCCAAAGGCGCTCAATAATAACAGGTGGAGGTGATTGTAAGCAACTTGCAAATATTCCACTAACCTGAGCTGGACAAATGCCCTGCTCAGGGTCCTTCTTCTGGACCCCAAAACACTGGCAACCCCCCATCCCCCTACCCACCACCATAGAGGAAGTGAGAGGCATGGAAAGAGAAGACTTCAGTGATTTCAGTTAAAATTTTAGTGAAAAATTTGACCATATGAACACAGTGCGGGGCCCCCCAGTACCGTGGAAGGGAGGTCCCAAGGGCTGGTGTTCCCGCCAGCATCAGTACAGTGCGTGTGGGAGGCTGTCTGTAAAGCCAGCACGTGCCCATCTCATTGCTGGCCTGCAGGAGATTCGTGCGGACAGACAAATGCAGATATGGACACGTGCACATTCAGAAGCAGACACAGCAGAGACACATGCTCGCCCAAACGGAGGCAGCACATGTGCAGCAGCCCGTTTGCACACACTCCCTCACATGTATGCACTCACTTCCCCACCTAAGTCAAAGGGCATGCTACCAAGGGAGAGTTCTTTTCTTTAGATCCTCTTTGGTGGTAGAACAAGTCATCCCAACAATTCAAAGACGCGTTGAAGATGCGCAGACCGAGCACCAGCCTCGCTGGTTTGACTGGGTGTGCACAGAGGCCTTACCTGGAGCCCCACAGCCCCGCACGTCCAGCATCCCCCATACTGAGGGGAACGGGCAACACCCCTCGTGGTCCTATGCCGGCCATCCTCCAGGGCCACATCCTTCCTCACACACCTGGACTGGTCTCGCTGGGAGGACCTGAGCCCACATCATCCCCAGCCAAGCCCAACACATGCAGACTCCTCCCTGCAGTCCAGACACAGGGCCTGGGACCAGGGGACCCTGGCAGGAAGTGAGCAGGTGGACCTGCCAATACACAGAGACAGTGAAAGCCTGGGCCCAGACCGAGGAGACCCAGCCCTGGGTCTGCTTCAGACTGCACAGATGGGGATGGCCCAGGGAACCTGCAGCATAGGCTGTGAGCCACTGGAGCCGCATGGCCGCGGGCAGCCCTGTCTGTGATGTCAGGCTTTAGATCCAGCCATTGGGGGAGGAATTCAGGGCAGGGTCCCTGTGTCCCCAGGAGCTACTAGACCAGGCAGGGGGTGGCCCTCAGTGTAGCCTTGCTGAGCTGAGAACTTGCCGGCTGCTGCTAGCGTTAACATCATAAACACAGTGAGCATTCCCTAGCCGTGCCGTGTGCTCTGGAGACCATAGAATAAAGGTAGGATATCCATATCTAATCTGGAAAACAGGATGGATGTGCCTACAGACTCAAGAGGGAGACCAAAGGGTAAGCTAGGAGCAGAGGGATAAAGAACTGACATCACAGTCAGACAGCCCAGGGTTGAACCCTCAGCAGCCTGGCCTCGTGGGATGACAGTACTATAAGTCTCTTTGCCGCTAAGCCTCAGCTTTCTTGCTGAAGGCATAGACATTCTTAAGTCTAAATAGGACAGGATGCCCACCTAAGGCAGGACAGTCTGTGTAAACCGTGGTCACAAACAGTAGCTCACTCCCCTTGTGTCCGTGGTCATCTGGGGACTCCACTGCACACTGTGCATGTCCCTGGCCCTAGGCAGGGGAGCAGTCATCCCCAGGAGGGTGACAGCTGCAGAGACAGAGAGACCGGATGGCACGGGCAGGAGCCCTGGCCTTCCCCGGCCCCTCCCGGGCCACAGCCCCTCACTCCAGCCTGCCACGGGTCTGCAAGGAAGCAGACAAACCAGGCTTTGTGCACTGCCCTAATTACACTAGAAAAGTTTAGAGCCTGGAAAAGTGCTCTTACCTTTATTAAGGGCTGGCTTCTGAATCGTGAGGCTTGTTACTCAGTTAAGATTATGGACTCTGTTTTTTCTTTTCTTTCTTTTTTTTGCTTTTGGGGTTTTTTGTTTTGCTGTATTTTACTGAGGTATAATTGACATACCACATTACATCAGTTTCAGATATAAACAAATAACTCAGTATTTACGCACATTGCAAAGTGGTCATCACAGTAAGCCCGGTGAGCATCCATCACCAGACATAGTCAGAGAATTTTTTTCTTGTGATGAGAACTTTTAAGATTTTACATACAGTCTTAGCAACTTTCAAATATGCAATACAGTATTATTAACTAGAGTCACCATACTGTACACTACACCCCAGACTTGTTTATTATAATAACTGGAAGTCTGGACCTTTTGACGCCCTTCACCCGCCCCCCTCCCCCACAACCTCTGACAACCAGCACCCTGTTCTCTGTGTCATTGAGCTTAGTTTTCCATATTGGTTTTTGTTTTCATTTTAGATCCCACACGTAGGCGAGATTGTAGGGTATTTGTCCTTCTCCGTCTGCCTCGCTGCACCGGCATAATGCCCTCGATGGTGATGTCCGTGTGATAAGCGAATAGCCTTTACCAGAAAGACGGAGCTCCTGGGCCTTCCCCCTCTTGCTGCGACCTGGGGTTGGGAGCTGTTAAAGAACTCTACCTCGGTTGGTTACACCCCATGGGACCCACGAGCATAAGCCCCACTGGCCACCAGAGCCGGGTAATGTACAGGTGTCCCCTGGGCAGCAGCTGCACAGGTCAGGGCACCGGACAAGGGTATAAGCTCCTATGTGGAAGGTTTCAGGGAACCGGAGCAAGCCAGGGGGACAGAGCAGGTTGTGTTCACCAGCTTGACAGCCCCTCTGTAGCCCCTTTCAAGTGTGCCAAACCAGAAGCCTGCCCCTCACACCAAACCAGCCCACAGGCCTCTGCCAGAAGGCTGGGGGAAGGGGGTGTTTCAGTCTCTCTGCGCAGCACCTGGGGTGAGAGTCTGCCAGGAACTGCCTGTCCCATGGTAACAGTCCCATGGACCTGGGAACACAAGCCATCCTGGCCTCCCGGAGCCAGGTGACCCGGGTGTCCCTCAGCTGCCCCTGTGCAACCCAGGCCGCCAACGTAAAGCCAGGGCACCAGGCATGTGCAGAAGCTCCCCTCCAGAGGGCGCTGGCCTCTGGACCGTGGCTGAGGGGGAGCACAGAGATGGCGCCCGCTGGCTGGAAGGGCGGGACGGCAGGTGCCAGGAAAAACAAGATAAAGAACAAAAAGAAAAAAAAAGGAAAAGGAGGTGCCTGCCGGCTTGATCAAGACAAACGGGGAGCAGGAAGGTGGTGCCGAGAGAGTATCCAGGGGCCTCTGCCCCAGGCCAGGGCTTCCGGTGAGCAGCACGGTCCCTTTCCCATGAACACTGGGCGCTCTTCAAAGGGCTTTTCTGCGCCGAGCCCTGGGCGAGGGTGCGCGAGCCCCCTGCGAGCCGCTCCTCAGGTCCCCGCAGCCCGAGGGTCTCGGGAGTGCGCGCCCAGGTGGTCTTCAAAACCTGATGTTCTGGGGCTTGCTTCTCCGGGGCTCATCTTAATGTTGGGGTGCCCAGCGTGGAGCACTTCACTCCTCAGGGAGCAGCTCTGGGTTTCCAGCTGGGTTGCCAGGGTTTTGCCTCAGCCTCCCCTACCTGCTTCCTTGTGGCTTCCCTCTTATTTGCCTGATGCGAAGGGGTTACTCTGCCAGGTTGAAGTTTTTTTCCAGGGGAAATTTTCCCACATACAGCCGTCGATCCAGCGGGACCCTGCGAGGAGATGAGCCGGGACCTACCTACTGCCGTCTTGGACCCAAACCTTTGAGTCTGTTTTTCCTTAAAGACACTCCTTCTCCCATGCACAGCCAGGGTTGACCAGTAGATCCAGTGGAACATTGCCACAGGAGGTTAGAGAAGGGAGAGCTTATGGGGACAGGGAGTAGTTCAGAAAGGATCTGGAAGAGGCTGGTGGTCAGGACCTAGACTGGTAGAGAGGATGGGAAGGGGGTTCCTCATGGGCATGGTCTGAACAACATGGGTGAGCAGACACTGTGGTGCGATGGCGGCACCAGAGTGGCTGAATTTAAATTCTGCAAGAGCCTGGATAGAAAATCTTAACATTGTAATGTACCCAGACTCCTTCCAAATAACGCATTAATGTAACAAAATTCAATTAAAGGTCCAAACGGCATTTGCACTACTAGGATGGAGAGCATGTGTAGCAGAAATCCAATTATAGTAACTGAACCAAAAATGGACTTATTTTTCTCTATTACCAAGAAGTTCAAGATAAGCAATCAGGTACTGATATGGCAGCTACATGATGACAAAGCTTTCTCTTATCTTTATCTATTCTGTTTTGTCAACTATACAATATGCACAAGGTAGCTGCTATTGTTCCAGACCTCTCAGCCACACTCCAGGCAGGATAAAAGGAAATGATGCATGCCAGAGGAGCAACTCCCTTTTTATGAGGAAAACAGTTTTGTTTTGTTTTTTTCTGGGAGCCCCAACAGGAAAAATATCACTTAAGTCTTATTGACAAGAACACATATACATACATGTTATGAGGAGAAAAGAATGGAAATTAGGCAACTAGGAGGAGTTTTAGAATTCAACAAAATAATTCTAAATTTCATCTATGAATAAAGAAGGGGAAAAAATTTTTTTTAAAGCAGAATATTCAGGGTAAACAAGTCCTGCCAGATATGAAAACATGGCAAAAAACAAAAATAATTTAAAATTTTTATTGTTGATGGAGGGGAAACAGTCCAATTATTAGAACAGAATAGAAATTATGAAAATAATTCAAGTGTGTATAAGACCAATTAGTACATGAGAATGGTGGCATTTAAGATAAATGAGGGACCCATCGTCTTGGAAAATGAATTAGGTTAGATCTCACCCTTGTGCCAGGCACTGAACAAATTACAGAGCAACTAAGGAATTAAATGTAAAAGTAAAACCATAGAACTGTTTGACAGATGCACACGACTATTTATATAATATTGGAGTGAGGAATGCATTTTTAAACATGATTCCAAAGATCAAACCTTAAGGAAAAGAATGGTGGACTCCACTGTATTGAGAGTACACATTTCTGAATTGTAAAAACACAAAATAATAAACAAGAGTTCAAAGACAAACATCTTTCAGGGAAATAGTTGCTATGGTCATCAAATTGTGTTAATATCTTTCAATGTGTAGCGTTTTGGGGAATCGATTAAAAAAGACAAGAGGCGAGTGCTCAGTTTATTAAAGAGCAAATTTAAATACATCATGGAGAACACCAAAAACAGCTTAAACTTCCTAATATATTATTAAGGGAATACAAATTAGAGCAATAATAAATTGCTGTTTTTCACCTCCAAATCATACAGACTTTTGAAATCAGTGATCTGGGAATTGCGAATAGTAGGTGTTTTTATATTCTCTTATTGCCTCTATTGTCAGACTCCCTGCAATATGAAATATTACTGGTTTAATACATGAATTATTTCTCAGCCTTGAAGAAGATGCCACATAACTACATGGTTCATCCTCAGGACCCAGGTCCTCTGAGCCAGAAGCATTCCTGCCCCTCCAGTGGCCTTTGCTGTCTGTCTGAGATGAGCATGTGCCCTAAGAAACGTGTGGCACACAGATGCTCCACAGTGTTTCAGAAAGGCAGCACTGACAGCAGATGTCTGTGCTCCTGGGGACTTGTCCCTCGGCAGCAGCGTCGGCATGGCCCCACCGCACTGAGCCAGGTGCCCTTGCATCTCAGAGCACCTGATGCCCGCCAACAGCAAATCCCTTCTGTATGCAACCTGTTCTGATTACTCAGTACCCTTTGTTCATTCAAAGTATGAAACGAAGGCCTCCCCTCCTCCAGGAAGCCTTCCTGAGCATTCCTGTGCTGCAGGCCCAGGTGAGGACCCCACGCCATGTTCCCACAGGTCTCTGTTTGCAGGTGGGGGGATGTGGGAGCACCTTCATCGCATCTGTACTTCCTATGACAACTCAGCAAGCACACAGACCATTCCAAAGTGGCCTCGGGACTTGGCTGTTTCCTTCCAGAGCCCGTTAGCAAATGCTGCGCCCTGTGTCTGTGGAGAATGGCGTGCCCCGCAGCTCCACAGGAGCTGGCTCTAGGGGGCGAGGCCCCGTCAGCAGCCACAGAGGCACATGCCCAATTAACCTAATCAGGAGAGATGCTTGGAGGCAATGAGTGTTTACGTAAATGGATGTGCATTTACTGGGGTCTACAGACCCCACAGAGAGCCAGCCCACTCGCTGGCGCACACAGCAAACATCTGGGGACTCTCGCTGTGTGGACCCCTGATGCTGGGCCAGAGACTGGGGTTCAGGATGGTGGCGAGCCCTGCTAGAGTCTTCAACGGGCAGCACCTTGGTCAGAAGTGGATTTTGCAAAGATTATTCTGGAAGCCATGCGTAGAGGGGATTGGGAGCAGATGTGCCCCTAGACGCAGGGGCTGCTGGACGGCAAGGACCTCAGCCAGGCAGCACTGGCTAGTGTGGATTGGATGGGTAGATGCTACCACTGAGGAGAAGGTAAATGGTTAGATGGGGCACAGAGAAGGCAGGGAGGTCCCAGCTTACAGCTCAGACTTCGGGAGGATGCCACTGCCTTCAAGGGGACCTGGGAGGAGACCCGGGCGGAGGTGGGGGAGCAGACCGCCATCTTCTTCCTAGTGAACCTGACGATGCCAGACTCCTGGGCAGACGCTGCGTTTGCAAACCCCCTCCCGTGTCAGAGGAAGCATGGCTCTGGAGCAAGTCAGGACCTCATGCGCTCTGGCCTGAGCTGAACTTCCTTGGGATGAGAGCAGGACAAGGATGACACTACTTGTGAGGAAAGAGAAGGAATGTGTATCTCTATTTTTACTGATTTACTCATCCACTCCTCCTCCGATGGCTCACCCCTCCGTGAGCCTAGAACCGTAACAGGTCTACCTATGCTCCCACCAGGGCTGAGCATGGACGTCAAACGGGGTGAGGGCAGCCCAGACGCCACAGGCTGCATGTTTAAGCAGAGACTCTCCATGTGAGCCTGGCAGGAGGTGTCATCCCTCCACACACACCATTGTGGGCTGTGCCCCAGGAGAGGGACCTCACCCCCAGCAAGGAAGGGCAAGGATCACCCCCAGCGCAGGAAAAGCCAGCTTTCCAACCGCAGCTCCTGCCTCCCTGAGACGCCTCCTGCACCAAACGCAGCCGGTGGAGCTCAGTCCCCATCTGCAGAACCTGGTTAACCATGGACTCCCTACCGTGTACAGATTTAATGCATGGCTCAGGGCTCCTCACATGGTCTGGCAGCAGGAGATGCTGAGTCGCTGCCCTCAGGAGGCGCTGCAGGGCTTGGCCTCGTGCCAGCACAGGGCTAGAGCGCAGGAACAGTGAAGTCCCAGGGTGGAAGGAAGGCCTGGGGGCAGCACCTCTGCCTCTTTAGTTCAAATGGGTGTGGTCAGGCTGCAGGATGCTCTGGCCTATGCCCAGGGCCTTGGGCATCCTTGCCCAAGTTCCTTCACTGTGTCCCTAGGGCATGGGCACACTCCGGGCCAGTCCCCTCCATCCTTCGCAGGAAGCCCAGCAGGGACCTGCGCAAAAGCTTCTACCAAAGTGTCTCCACAGAGCCCCTCGCCCTAGCCTTTCCTGCCCCCTTCTCCACAGGTGCTCTACCTGCGACTGCTTTATAGGCTCCCAGATTGGTCCTTTCTCGACACACTCCTCAGAGCTCTGCAGTGTGGGTCCAGCTCCTTCCCTGCGTCCCTTCTACAGTTTAAAGTTGGTCAGCCCCTCAAACTCCCCCAAGCCCTTTTCTAAGACCTGTGAATGGTTCTGCCTGAGGGAGCCTTCAGTCTAGGTGTTGGGACCATAGAGCCCCTTCTCCCCCTGCTTCTTCCAGTCTAGAGTGGACGCCTGGACCCCTGTGGCATCTCCTGCCCTTACCAGGACATGTGCCAGTCTCACAGGACCAGCAGGCCTGCCCCACACTGCACAGGCCACCAGAGGCCTGGGCTGAGGGTCAACACAGAGTCGTGGGCAGCCCAGTGAGCCATGTCCTTGCATAGCAGACCCACCTCTAGAGCCACAGCCGCCTGCGAGCCCAGCCCTGCCCACTGCCACACCTCCCATCCCCATTCAGCCAAGATACCCGAGGGGTGGCCTCGGTGGTGCTCACTGCTCAAGGGGCCGGGTGGCACACAGAGACAGCCCACAGCGCGCTGGCAGAGCCAAGGCACGGGGCACGTGCTCCCAGGTGGTGCACAGCCCAGCTCTCTCGACCCCCAAGCGGGCTTAGCTTGCAGCAGGTGTGGCTAGGCTCCCCAGCAGCTGCTGCAGGAGGGGACTCTGATCTCTGCTGCCTCGAGTATTTATAGATGGGGTGACCATACTCTTTACCGTGCAACGTGAGACCCTTTCAGAATGAATGACAGTGCTATTAATAACTGCTGGGACAACAGGTGTGAATGGAGACAGGTAAACTGGATATATGTTCTATTTGCTGAGAGCGGGGAGGGAGGCGGCAGGGACCACTGAAGCGATGAGGACTCTGAGCTGTGCAGTAGGAGTCACAGAAAGGTCCTGTTCCCAGGTGCCCACGGCCCCGGAGCTTGGGTGTTGGCACAGAGTCAGCTGGAGGCCCCGGGAGCCTGCTCGTCCGCCCAGACACTGATTAATGTCTCACTCTGCTATTTCTATTCATTACAGAAACTGCATGTTAGGAATTATTACTCCCACTTAAAGATGAGGAAATTGGGTCTTAGATCAGTTCATTAATTCCCTTAGGTCACCCAACTGGCAAGTCCATGCTTTCTCTGTTACTCTGCATTCTTTTTATGCCATTAAAATCTGATGACAAAACATTTTTTTTTCTGTTTCAAAGCCACACCAAGCTCCATATTTTCCATCTGAACGCACCCATTTTTTCCTTAAGTCAGCAGTTTCCTCTCAACACCCTATCTCCACCAGCGCACTCCTGCTCCATCCGTCCCATCACATGGGTCGGAATCCTGCAGGACTGTGGCGTGAAGACCCGGAGAATGAAACCAACCAAAAGTTGGCCAGTTCCAGGGAAAACTCCAGACACAGATGGCCAGGGTCTGGGGTCAGTGCAGTACCTCGGCAGCGAGGCCAGGCCATGCCCTCCATGGGGAGGCCTTCCCCCACCCAGGGACTTTCACCCTCATCATAAGGATTCAGATTCCAAGCACAGCATTTAGGTTCTAGAGGGCCACCCATGGTTCCTTGCCATATGGCTCTGTCACAACGTGGCACTTAATGTGTCAAAGCCAGCAAGAGTCTCTCATTCTAGTCTGCTAAGGCCAGAGTCTTATACAATAAAATGCAATCACAAACATGAGGGAGAACCTCCTCACAATCCAAATGCCACGTCCCCAGTACTGCTGATCTTTAATAAATCCTCTTCAGTCTCTTATCTTTCAAAAGTTTTAAGATTTTGTTTTTACCTTATAATGATGTCACTCAATTCTTCACAGACTATTCCATTCTGCTTTTTTCTTTAAAAAATTACATAAGCATCCTTCCATCTTATCAATAGCTAGTAGTAACCATAAAACATAGGCTGTACGATGTTCCTTAAATGGACACACCCTTGGTGCTTCACCAGCTCCCGTGCATTTGGGTTGTTCCCTGTTTCCACTATAGTACAAATAGCACCCCAAGACTCATGAATATTCTGAAAACTCTGTCCTCATTTAATATGACCTTCTCAGAACTGTGAGGACCAGGTAGAATTCAACACTTTAAGGCTATGGGCACATATTGCCAGATTGCCTTCTACAATTTCTACATTGCTAATTTACAGATGTTTCAGCAGAATGTAAAAGAGGCATCTCACCTGATTCTTTCACTGACTAAAAACATTGAACAAACATTCTCCAAGCACTTACTATGTGCTTAACACTTTCCGGGAACCACATCCTTCCCAGACACAACAATCTGGTTCCTGTTTAGCCTTCAGCTCAGCCCAAAAGGGACAAATCAGCACAATCCCCCCGCCCCCCCCGCACATGTTTTGGGGATTGACGGAGGTAGAGACACAGTATCCTGCACCCCCAATAATCATACACAATTCAAGGTCACAGCCCATGGCTGAGAGACGGCCCCTGATCTATGCTGAGACAGGCAGAAGGGTTGGGCTGGTGGCCTCACAGGGTGTTAACTAACCAACGGGGAAGGGACAAAGATAAGGGTCAGTAAAAGGAGTACATTCGACTGGACTACATGAAGTTGCCAATAATCTACCATTTTTTCATCTCCCAAAACAGCAGTTTCATATGGTTCCAACTAATACAATTTATAAAAAGATTCATCAGACACTGTTTTGGGAAAATTGAGGGCTTTGGAGTTAGAATGCCCCTAGGTTTGATTCCTAGCTACCAGCTCACTCGCTGAGCAACCTTGGTCCGCTCACTCATTCTGAGTCCATAAAGATAACTACGCCCTTGCTGCAGGGCTGCTCTAGGATTAACCCAGGGCCGGCTTTGTGGGTCAGCAACCTGCACTGTCACACAGGCCCCGATGCTCAGAAGGGCCCCTGGGGGTTTAAGGCTCTGCTGACCCCATCTTGAAATCATCAACAATTTCTGAGCAAGAGACTTCACTTGTCATTTTACCCTGTTTCCTGCAAACTATGCATCAGGTCCTGGATCAGGCTCCTAAGACCAGCACCTGTGCTATAGTATGTACTCAACAGGGGTCCCTCCCCATTCACTTACCTGGGCATATTTAAAACATAATTTGGACCCCTCCTCCTAAAATCCATTTAACACAAATTCTGCAATGGAGATGTGGATAAAAAAGAAAAAGTTGCACTCAACAGCTTGTTGTTCCTAATGCTCCTAGGCGCACATACCCAACTCAAACACTCCCAGATCACCCACTGCACAGGCCCTGTTCTCAGCAGACGCAGCCCTGCCAACAAGGATCTCACACCCTGCTGGGGGCGCCCTAGAGCAGACAGGCAGCTGGGGCTCAGCAGGCTCCCAGCCACCCCTGAAGCAAGAGCCCCATATCCAGCTGGGAGCCCAAGTTCAGGGAAAGCTGCCAGGGCTGCCTGTTAAAAGCTGGTAGGAGGTACCAAAGGCCAAGGTGGGTGCGGAAGGTGTGTGGAGGGACTGTGTTAGAGGCAGAAAGTGAAGCACCTGTAAAACCCTTGCACACCCCACCTCTTATCCTCAACATGGACCGGGAAGGCTTGGGGCCGACGTTCATGAGTGCTGCTGGGACAGAGCCCTTCCCCTGCTGACCCTCTCAGGGCAAGGTCTCCTTGGACAACCTCATCAGCCGGTCTCTCTCCCCTTGGCCCCCAGCACCTGTTGCCGGATAAATCCCAGATCTCTCTCCTCAGTTGAGTATCATTGCCCCAAATTGCACCTGGTATCTCCAAGGGCCTGCTGGACATTTCTGCCTGAATGCCTGCTGAACCAGGTGCAAACATAAATGCACGCCGGAGCCGTTCTCAGCCCCTGCAATGCTCAGCACCATGCTCAGGACTGAGCCCAGCTCTGTGACCTGCCAGGACCCTCAAGCTCCCCAAGTCCCCAGCTCATTCACTCTTCACTCCCACTGAATGTCAGACCCCCTCTCCTCCAAGCCTCTGCACACCTACAGACCACTACACGCCCTCTTTTCTTGTCCGGTCATGGTTCCCATGGCCCCGTCCTCTGCCTGCCAGCACCCACGGCACTGTGTGTCTGTCACCTGCGTCCTTGTCTCCCTCTCCCACGCATGAGACGTTGGTTTTGGGGGCACTGCAGTGTTCACGGGGCCACATGTGGAAGCCCTGACCCGGAGCTGAAGGAATGCATTTGCTGGTGTTGCCCGTGACCCATGCCATGCCTCCTCATTCCTGCTCTGCGTACTGGCTACCAAGCCCACCTAGACGTCCCAGCTGGAGCTCTGGACATCAAGCTATGTTCCTCTCTTCGCTCCCTGTCCACATCCACTCAGCTACTGTCCCATGGCCCCTTCTTCAAAACCAACCCCTCAGCCCTTGCTCACCATCCCACAACCACTCCCTGGGCCAGCACTGTCATGGATGACCTACTGTGGTGACACCCTCTCATGTCCTTGCTCTCACCTACCCCACCTCCAATCTCTCCTTTGCAGTGGGTTCAGAATGATGATCCACAAATACACATTCTCCACTCAGTGACGCCCTAGCCCGGCACCTTGTGTCTCTGCAGGAACCTCGCCAAGCCCTCTGCCCAGTCATCCCAAGGCATTTGCACACCTCAGACGGTCCGGGTGCACACTGCCCCCGGATCAGTGTGCTCACATCGCCTCTCCCCACCACACCCAGCTCCATCTGAGCAATGCCTCCTTGGCCTCCAGGTCTCAGCACAAAGCTCCTTCTGTAGCTTGCCCCCTGTGCCAGACCCCGTGTCCTGCCGCGTCCTCCCCTAGAGCACCCGGACCACACTGCAGCTTCGATGACCACCTTTGTCCGGCTTCGTTTAGGATGCCTGCTGCTCATCTGAATCCCCATCTGACATGGAGTCTGGCAGCCATTCAGTAAATGAAAGACTGAAACAAGCATGAGACCTAAAAATGCTGCAGGCTTTCTCTCCGTGGCATGGATGTGCACTGTTTGCCCACCACTTTGATAACTGCACCTTGGTAGTTTTTGCCTCAAATTCTCTCTAGAGAATAATTATCCAAATGGCTTGTTCAAGATGACTCCCTGCTCCACAGGCCCCACAAATTCTGGACTGTGGAGTCCCAGAGTCCTTATTAAGACTAACCATAACATTAATAAGGTGAGTTGTATTACATATCGGCCATAACAGTTTCAAGACTCCTTTCTGCACTTCATATCATCCATCCCTCCATAGCTAACCTTCCATGAATAATCTCCAGAATCGAGCACAGATGTATGGTTTCTCTCTCCTGCTTCTTCCCCTCTTCTTCCCCCTACTTATTCCCCATTCTTTTCTGGGGAATAAGCCCTATTCTGTCTTACCCTATTTCAGTGCCTTCAACGGTAAACCTAAGTATCCAGAGGTCCAGCCAAGGCTTCAAAATGTCAACATTAAACTGAAACTTATCTTCCACTAAAGGAGCTGGGTGCTCAAATCCTCATAGGGGATTAGACCCTAAGCTTAAGTAGCCAATCATCCGGCTCTTAGAGCAGAGATGGAAGCCTGACTTTTCTTCATCAAGAGCAGATGCTTAATTTCAGAGACTTGGAAGATCTTCCTGGAATATATCTTGATACCTAGCAATATTTATATAAAATTGATACAGGGAACTTCCAGAGTTTCAGAGGACTTCCAAAAATCCACCCTTGTGAAAGCAATAAGAACACTAACAAAATCAACTTTTTCAGAACACTGGCAATTAACCAAAGGCTGACAATAATTCAAGAAGTGTTCAAGAAAAATGACTGAGTCTCAGCAAGAACACCAAGCTTTGTGGTATTTTAACTTGTCCAACTCCTGTCTCCCTGTCTCCAGCTATGCTTTCATCTTGTAAACCAGAAGTCTTGCAATAACAGTAGCTGTAAAAAACAACAACATCATAGTAGCAGTTAAAGGGGGGAAGACAGGGTTTGGGAGCCTCAGAAAGCCCCATCTGTAGAGAATTGTCAGTATGACCTGTCCAGCAGCTCCCTAGAGGAGCCCCATTCCCAGGACCTCTTGATATTTGACCTGACTCAGAGTTCATCCTGGGGGAAGAGCTCTATCTGCAGGAGCATTCGTTGAAAACAATTAGTGGCAATTATTTAACACTGTCATTGAAGCAGGGATATCTGTTATGGCAAAAACTGTAAGATGATCTGGGGGAAAAAGATGTCCCTGTGGGCTTTGGAAAGCTTTGCCATATTCCTGGAGGTCTAGAAGGACATACACATATACAGGACAGTGTGCATACTCAAGACCTGAAAATTCCTTAATCTCTCCCCTCTGGTCAAACTGGAGGATCTACACAGGCAGAAGATGAAGGTCGAGGCAAAGCTGCAAATCACCAAAGAGAAAGCATAAATACCCACTCAGAGCCTAAATATACATGCAACAAAACTGACAGAATGAAGGGTAAATAGATAACTCAAAAACAGTTTATACCCCACTTTTAATAATCAATAGAACAATTGGGCAAAAAAAAATCAGCAAGGAAAAAGAAAACTTGAATGCTATTAACCAACCTAAGAACGTTCATAAAACATTCCACTCAACGCCAACAGGACACACATTTTTTCAGGTGCACATGGAACATTTTCCAGGACGGACCATATGCGAAACAATAGAACAAACCTCAACAAATTTAAAAAGACTGAAATCTACCAAATATGTTCTCCAAGTACAACGGCATTCAATTAGAAATCAATAATAAAAGGAAATTTGAGTAATTCATATGTTGAAATGAAACAACACATTCTTAATAGTCAATGGGTCATGGAAGAAATAAAGAATTAGAAAATACTTTGAGATGGATGATAATAGAAATAGAACATACCGAATGTTTGAGATGTAGCTAAAGCAGTGCTCAGAGGAAATTTATAGCTATATTTTAAAAATATATACACCTATGTTTTTTTAAAAAAGAAGGTTCTCAAATCAATAATCTACCTCTACCTTAGGAAACTAGATAAAGGAGGGTAAATTACATCCAAAGTAAGCAAAGGAGGACATAAACATTAGAATGTAAATAAATGAAATAGAGAGTAGAAAAACTACAGAAAAATTAATGAAACAAAAAAAATTGGTTCTTTAAAAAGTTCAACATTATTGACAAACCTTTAGCTAGTCTGACCAAGTAAAAAAAAGAGAAGATTCAAACAACTAAAATCAAGATTTTACAGAATTTTTTTTAAAGATTATAAATTAATATTATAATCAGATATATTTCAAGGAATTATATAACCTAGATGAAATGAACAAATTTCATGAAGGACACAGCCCCAGAAACTGACTCAAGAAGGAATCAGCAGTCTTACTATAACAAGTAAAGAGATGGATTTAGCAATTTTTAAATTTTGTGCAGATACAATCTCAGGCCCACATGATTTCACTGATAAATTCTACAAATGTTTCAAGGAGGAATAGTACAAATACTTCACAAACTCTCCCAAAATATAAAAAACAGAATGCTGCCCAACTCATCCTGTGAGGCTACCATTACCATGATACCCAAACCAGACAAAGACATTAAAGAAAACTTCAATATATGTACAAATATCATTAACAAAAATATGAGCAAACCAAATCCAGAGACATATAAAAAGGATTATATAACATAATCAAGTGGACTTATCCCAGCAATGAAAAGTTGGTCTAGCATACAAAATTAATCCATGTAATATACCATATTAATAACAGAATATATCAGAATCAAATGGGTATCTCAACAGATGCACAAAAAGCATTTGACAAAATCCAGCACACCCTTATTCTAAAAACATCCACAAACTAGGACTAAAAGCAAACTTCTTCAACCCGATAAGAGGCATCTGTGAAAAAGGCATCCCCAACTAACATCACACTTCACGGTGAAACACT
Source organism: Smutsia gigantea (assembly GCA_032199065.1). Classification (NCBI taxonomy): domain Eukaryota; kingdom Metazoa; phylum Chordata; class Mammalia; order Pholidota; family Manidae; genus Smutsia; species Smutsia gigantea. The sequence continues at coordinate 415,461 of JAVSCE010006741.1, forward strand.
GAATGTTTTTCCCCTAAGATCAGGAACAGGACAAAGATGGCTTCTCTTATAAATGCTATTCAGCACTGTACTGGAGATCCTAGCCAAGAAAGTTAGGGAAGAAGAGGAAATAAAAGGTATCCAGATTGGAAAGAATTAAAACTACTTCTATTTGCAGATTATATGACATTTTATGTAGAAGACCTAAGGGGATAAAAAAGCTAGTAGACTTAATAAGTGAATTTAGCAATATGGCAGGCTATAAGATTAATACACAAAAATCTATTGCATTTCTACACACTAGCAACGAATCTGAAAATGAACTTAAAATAATTACATTTACAATAATATCAGAAAGAATAAAATACTGAAGAAAGTCAACAGAAGTGCAGGACATGTCATTAAAACTACAAAACATTTTGTTGGGAGGAATTAAAGAAAGTCTAAATAAAGGAAAAGACATCCCACATTCATGGATTAGAAGACTTAATATTGCTGAGATGGCAATACTCCCCAAACATACACAGATTCACTGCACTCCCTATCAAACTCTCACATCACTTTTTTGCAGAAATTGACAAGCTAAATTTTCCTAAAATTTATCCTGAAATTTATATGGAAATGGAAGAGACCTAGAATAGCCAAAAAGACCTTGAAGAAGAACACAGCTGGGTAACTCATGTTTCCTGATTTCAAAACTTACTACAGAGCTACAATAATCAGGATAGTGTGGTACCATAATAAGGAAGAATATGTAGATTAATGAAATGGAATTGAGAGCACAGAAATAAACACATTTGCAGCCAACTGATTTTTCCAAGAGCACTAAGACCATGTAATAGGAAAAGAATGTTCTCTTCGGCAAGTGGTGCTAAGACAACTAGATATCTTCACACCATATACAAAAATTAACTATAAAATATATCATAGATCTAAAGGTAAGGGCTAAAACTATAAAACACTTTAGAAGGGTACATAGGGGTAAAAATCGGTTACCTTAGGTTAGCAATTATTACTTAGCTACAACACCAATAGCACAAGCAAAAAAGAAAACAAATAAATTGTATTTCATCATAATTTTAAAATTTTGAGCTTCAAAGGACACCACCAAGAAAGGCAAAAGACAGCCCATAGAATGGGAGAAAATATTTGCCATTCATATATCTAATAAGGATCCTGTATGCAGGATATATACATAACTCTTATAACTAACAATGAAAAGATAAGTAACCCAATTAAAAATAGTTTAAAGATTTGAACAGATATTTTTCTAAAGAAGATACACAAATGGCCAATAATCACACAAAAGAGGTTCAATATCTTCATTCATTATGGAAATTCAAATCAAAACCACAAATGGGATACCACTGCATACCTATTAGGTGGCTAAAATAAAAAAGACAACAGCAAGTGTCGATGAGGAGACAGAAAAATTGGAACCCTCACACAGTGCTGGTAGAAATTTAATATAGTATAGCAACTTTGGAAAATATTTTGTCAATATCTCAAATTGTTAAACATAGAATTATTGTATAACCTAGCAATTTCACTCCTAGATATATGTTCAAAAGAAATGAAAACATACATTGACACAAAAACGTTCATAGCAGCATTATTCATAGTTATCAAAAAGTGGAAACAACCTAGATGCCCATCTACTGATGAATGGATAAACAAAGGTGGCATATCCATACAATGGAACATTATTCAGCAATGAGAAGTGAACAAGTACTGATAACTGTCATCTCATAAAGAAACCGTGAAAACACGCTAAGCACAAGAAGCTAAGCACAAAAAGTCACGTATCTCATGATTCTATGTGATTCAGGATGTATTTATGGAGTGGCTGCCGTGTGCCAGGCGCTGTTCTTGACCCTGAGTGTTCATGACTGAACACAACAAACTTGACTGCTGTTCTCCTGAGTTTTTCATTCTAACACAAAACAGACTCAAGAAACATGATGTTCACATAATCAATAGATATAATTGCAGTTTTGATAGGTACTAAGAGAGAGATGTGTAGGGGACTATCTCTAGTCTCAGAGGTCAGGGAAGGCTTCACTGAGGAATGACTTAATTGTTTCCTGTTCATTTTTCACTTCACATTATATTGAATTTCCCCATGAGTAAAACTCCTTAAACACATAATCTTCATGTCTTCGTAATATGTTCCTCGTGGTGCGTCCCACCATCCCCTGGTTGGTGGGTAGTGTCCATTTTTCCCTGTTCTAATCTACATGCTGCTTCCAGAAAGATCTTTTGATGGTCTTTGTCCAGAATCCTACTTCGAGTTTAAGGATAAATTCCTACTAAAGTAATTACAGAGCCAAAAGATAGGAGCTTTTTAAAGCTCTTCATATGTATCCCCAAAATGTTTTTCAGAAATATTGTAGTCTTCCTGAAGGCTTCTCACCACACCCACACAGCACAAATGGGAAGGCTCTCCACCTCTCTGTACAAGACAAGTCGTTGCCCAGCCCTCCTGACAGTCAATCCATGCACAACAGGGAGGGAAAGGAGCTCTTCCAGTGTCCTTGACGGGTCCAGTTCTGCCCTGGAAAGTGAGAGAAGACCTCTCACCAAAAGTAAACTCAAAATGGATCAAGGACCTGAATGTAAGTCATGAAACCATAAAACTCTTAGAAGACAACATAGACAAAAATCTCCTGACTATAAGCATGAACGACTTCATCCTGAACGCATCTCCTCGAGCAAGGGAAACAAAAGCAAAAATGAACTCATAGGACTACATCAAACTATAAAGTTTCTGTACAGCAAAGGACACCATCAACAGAACAAAAAGGCATCCAACAGTATGGGATAATATATTTGTAAATTATATATCTGACAAGGGGTTAACATCCAAAATATATAAAGAACTTACATGCCTCTACACCCAAAAAGGAAATGACCCAATTAAAAAATGGACAGAGGATATGAAGAGACAATTCTCCAAAGAAGAAATTCATATAGGCAACAGACACATGAAAAGATGCTCCACATCACTAATCATCAGGGAAATGCAAATTAAAACCACAACGAGATATCACCTCACACCAGTAAGGATGGCCAGTATCCAAAAGACTAAGAACAACAAATGCTGGCGAGGATGCAGAGAAAGGGGAACCCTCTTACACTGCTGGTGGGAATGTAAGCTAGTTCAACCATTGTGGAAAGCAATATGGAGGTTCCTTGAAAAATTAAAAATAGAAATACCATTTGACCTGGGAATCCCACTCCTTGGAATTTACCCAAAGAATACAACTTCTCAGATTCAAAAAGACATATGCACCCCTATGTTTATCACAGCACTATTTACAATAGCCAAGATATGGAAGCAACCTAAGTGTCCATCAGTAGATGAATGGATAAAGAAGATATGGTGCATATACAGAATGGAATACTATTCAGCCATAAGAAAGAAACAAATCCTACCATTTGCAACAACATGGATGGAGCGGAGGATATTATGCTCAGTGAAATAAGCCAGGCGGAGAAAGACAAGTGCCAAATGATTTCCTTCATTTGTGAGGTAAAACAATGAAGCTAAACTAAAGGAACAAAATAGCAGCATACTCAGAGACTCTAAGAAGGAGCTAGTGGTTATCAAAGGGCAGAGGTGTGGGAGTGCGGGTGGGAGGGTGGGAGAAGGCGATTGAGCGGTATTTTGTTTAGTACACATGTTGTGGGAGATCACGGGGAAAACAGTGTAGCACAGAGAAGGCAAATAGTGAATCTGTGGCATCTTACTACACTGATGGACAGTGACTGAATTGGGGTATATGTGGTGAGTTGATAATATGTGTAAATGTAGTGACCACATTGTTTTTTATATGAAACCTTCATAAGAGTGTATATCAATAATACCTTAATAAAAACAAAATATATGTATAAAAAAACAGATGATCACATATGTTTGGATAAAATAGACTTGAATTAGTTGGAATCTACTTAAAGGTATGTTGCCTTTTAGTCTATGAACTTAAATTTGTCAACTAGTCTGAAACTCAATCTCCTTATCTGTGTGATGGATAGGAAAACTATCAACAAGTCTGTTGGAGGATGAATTGAAATAATGTATGCATTGCCCTAAAAAACTTTAAAAGCTATCATTGAATAAGTAAGGAAAATCAAGTAGCTTACAGCATGTTACACAGCAATGCAGGCACTGATATATATTTTCATTCCCTTTAGCTAGCTATTCTTCCCTGCTAAATACTTAATAATAAGAGCTGCCTTATACCAAATGTTTAACTATGTGACCAGTACTTTTCTAGGTGCTTTCTATGTTATATTATTTAAACCTCAGAACACCTCTATGAAGTTGGAATTAATATTCCCTTTTTATAGATGATACTCTGAGTTTAAGGGGAGCCCAAAACGACTCTTCCCAAAAATGTCAAAGCTGTGATTTCAACCCAAGTTTGTCTGACCTTAAATTCCTGGTTCTTCCTTCTGTATCACACAAAAAGCAATGACTTAGGAAGGTAGCATAAGCATAAATGGTTTTCCTCCTGGGACGTGGCTTGTATCTCTTGCCTAAGGCTGACTTCTGCCTTGCACTTTTATGGATGCCAATTAATCATTAACATTCAGTTCAAATGTAGACTTTCCAATTCTCTCTGATGTTTTATCCATGAACTGTCCTTCATCAGCTGGTGATGATATTGAACAGCATTGCCATAGTCTCATCGGTGTGCCATTGACATCCCTATAGAATGCTAAAATACAATCAACTGTTCATCACCGCCTCGGACGACTCTTCAAATATAAGCTGAGGGAAAGACATTTTTGTTCCATAATAATCCTTGAGGAGCACAAGGAGTAGAATAATTTTCTTTTGGTAGGATGGCTTTTTCAAAAGCCTGCCAAAGTATTTTACAACTTCCAAGTAAAGGCATCCTTAATCATTAGTTACGGTAGTAATTATATTTCCCTGCTAGAAATTATTTGTAAGTGACAGTAAGATGAAAGGCAAACGTGGTAAGTGCCTAGAGGTTAAGCATCTCTTAATTTAGATTGTGTGTGCATGATAACACTCTAGAAAGGGGTGAACATTAACTGGTTGAATGTAGGTAGAAGCTGCTATGCTTTACTTCTATGCCTCTAGCACCAAGACTATGGAATGCTGAATGAAAGAATTATCCGTGGCCCCAAACAGAATCATGCCTACCAATGCTTAAATCCTGTCTTGCATCTCCACCCCTATTCTCAGTGAATGGTACAATCATCCACTCTGCTGATTAAATCAGAAACTGTCTTTCTTGACTCTATTCTCTTCCTCATTTCCCACATTAAATAAATCAATAAAACTTGACATTTTTGTTTCATAAAAATATTTCTTTATTCTGTTTTCAGTTACCATGGTCTAGTTTGTGCTTTATCATTTCTCACTGATTGACTGCAATCGGCTCCTAATTAGTCCTCTGGTTTTAGTCTTGCTATTCCCTAATCCATTTGTTCTATGGCAGGTAAAGTGATATTTCAATGTTTTAAAATTAAAATTATCATCATTTTGCTTTCAAAGTTAACCTTTAATGTCTCCTCAATGTTATGAGGATAAAAATACAAACTCACTGAGGGCAAATATGCTTCCTCTGTTCCTATTAGTCCAGCCACACTTGTTCACTTGATTTTCCTCTCTTACTCTGTCATCCGGCCACACCGCTCTTCTCTCAGTTCCTTAAACACATGGTATTTTCTCTAGCTATGAAGTTTTCTTGGCCTGCAATACTCATTTTTTTCTCTCTCTTTCCCCTTTGTCTGGTTACCCCTTATTGATACAAGGCTAAGATTGGAAGTCAAACTATACTATTTACTCTTGGTCAGAAGCCAGACAGCCTGGGTTTGCCCCCTCCTATCTGCTTCCAGAGCAACCTCTCATCCTATCCTGTATCTCTGTGCAAGGAAATTGGCTGGGTGATCTGTTTTCTCTACTAGCCTGTGAGCTCCGTGGTGGCATATCTATCTTGCTGTTCCCTGTGTTGAGAACAGGACCTGAAGTCTACTGGGTGTCTAACAACTAGATGTTGAATGAATTGATAAATGAATCAGAGTTGGGACAAATCCAGAAGTGGGCAGCCCAGTTAAAAAACAACTTAAAATTTTAGTTCAGGTGAAACATACTGTGAGCCTGAATAGAGGCAGATGGTGTGGGTGTAATAAAAGGGGAGGAATAGAGATAAAACATCAAAAGGAAAGAGAATGGACTGAAACTGGTTTCTGTGGATATGGAAAGGAAAGAATGTAAGAACTAGAGAAGACCGAATCTTCAGAAAAGTTGATGTATTTTCAATGGATATTAATTTGAAGTGCTTGTACCTGATACAAGGAAGTGGAGAGATGTCATAGGTACAGACTAATGAGTCTTCATCAACACTATGACTGTAGGATTAAATGAGACTTTCAAAGTGAATTTGTAGATTGAGGCAAGACACGAACCTAGAACAGAATCTTAATGCATATCAGTATTTCTTTTTCCACTGGCTGAGAGCCAAAATGTTATTTCATGCGTGGGTGCAGGGCCACTGATCTGTTATTGATCAAGGAAGGGGTGGGGTATTAGCGACTGTGAATAATCTAAGCATCAAAATTTACAGATAACCCCCCAAACCCATGGAAACAAAATTCCAATCTTTAGCTGAGAAAACGGTCCTCTCATGTAAAGTGCAATATGTGATGATAAGTAAGACTCACTTTTTAAGCCATATCACTTTCATTTATTTTTAGTGTGCTTGTCCACCCCCTAGGGGAGATGTGTGGTTCAGACTTAGGCATTAGCAGCAAAAATGGCCCAGAGAAAGAAATTGCCTTGAATAATTTACCACTCAGCCAATCACATTTCTAAAAAAATCGTGAAGTCACACTCCAACACATTCCTTTTAAGTGTAGTTCAAAGGTATTAATTTACTTGTATTCCAAGCATTTCATTATCTTAAAATTTCCCCAAATATATTACCAAAAAAAAAAATTCATGTAGGAAAATTGGTTTGCTAATGAGAATGAACCTGAGGATCTGGAGAAGTGGATTTCAGACCCGTGGATAATCTTTGGTGAATCAAATTCCCAGATAAGTGACTCTTTGTTTTAGTAAAGTGTGGAGACTCGCTAAGTCAGTGATTCTCACACTCAGTGTAGGTGTGTAATCACCATCAGGACTACTCGGTGCACTGAATACGATTCTGAGGAGCACAGTCCTGAGATTCACATCGTTCGATGGATGCTCCCAAGGACGTTATTATGCTATTAATTTTCAGATCATGATTTGAGAAATGGTGACCTGGGTACCCCCAAAGGGCTTTTCAAAATCCTAAATGAGCAATGTCTATGCTTTCATTAGTCCTATAAAATCTGTTCCTGTCTCCACTTATAATGTCATTTCCTATTTTATTCATTTGTTTTTGTGCTTCCTTCCAACTGCAGCATAAAGAAAGTAGTAAGCAGAGAAATTTTTCTTAAGTTTTGCTCTGTAAACTTAACATTTTTATGAATACCAAAAGAGGAAAAGGGGAGATAGAGAGGGGGTCCTACTATCTTTACTTTCAGGCACTGTGTATTTTCCTGTCCCTGCAACTTACTAACTTCTGGCTTTGCACATCTGCTTTTAAAACATGTAACTCTGAAGCATACTGGAAATTGAATGCCCAGTTCAGATGTGAGGGGAAATAATGGATCAGCAAGTGGTATGGCCACTAATGTGGTATCTGCCAGCATAATATACAGAATTTTATTTTTGGAGAACTGCTCTTGTCCCTTTCAATTCTCTCCACCCTGTCTGCAGCCATTTCCCCATCCCGAGCATGGGAGAGACTGAAGGACAAGAGAGATCTTGTGTAAAAACATAACAGAGAGCCTTGGGGAGGAAAAAAAGAAAGCAATATTGATGTATTTTTTCATCTGCATGGGCCAATGCGTGTTTTGGTACAATGTTTAAAATCCTCAAGCAATTTTTCTCATGTAACAAGTTTAAGGAGTTATCTATGAATGAGTCAGCCTGGGAGTTGCCATGGTAACAATTCTCATCCTTTCGGAGTCAGTCCCCTTTAATGTTGCTACTGAAAATACCTTAGTTTCAGGAGGATCTGATGTTCCCACTACATTTAAATATTCATTATGTTATATACGCATGCCCTGATTTTGTAAGATTACCTGACCGGAAATCATTTTTAGATATCTATAAATAGACAGAGTACGTCATGCTCATTTCTTCCACAAGATGAAAGACAAGTCCATAAAAATCCTTCCTGTGCTTCCAGCACAATCAATCTCTCTCTCTCTCTCTCCACCCTTTCCTGGGTATAAATGTGTGCATATGCATGTGTAATCAGTGTCCTTCATATTGAAGTATTTGAAGAGGATGCTCTGGACAGCAATCATATAAGCCCCAATTTTCAGGAGAGTGGTTGAAATACTTGTGGGCTTGCCACACTGCAAATGCACATGAATGCAAATGAGGCCATAGTTAAGAGTGGAGTCACCGTGGGCAACATTTGTATGGTTTCTGATTTATATTCCAAGGATGATCCACTTGGCACAATAAAATTGCTTGTGGTTGCTGTACCTCCAAAAAGGGAATTCCAGACTCCTCTTTGACAGCAAGGTTCTCAGTAATCTCTCAATGTGTCTTTCCAACATCTTTTCCCCCATCACCACCTGCCTACTCAGGCATGCCCTGCTGTACACACAAAGGGTTACTCATTATTTCCTTAACATTCTTGAATTTTACCATATTTCTGTGTTTGGTTATACTTTCTCCTCTTCTTCAAGATCAAAATACTACTTACCTACAGGGTCAAAGACTTTCCCAATCCCCACTTCAAGGGAATCAATCTTCCCCTACCCTGCCATTCGTTACTTTGTCAATGTCTCTCCACAGCATTCACCCGTTCTGCTTACCATGCTCAGGATTTTGCTATTCTGTCTCCTCACTCCATGCTCTCAAGGCTGTGGCCCATGTCTTACTCATCTTTGTATGATCACAATGTCCAGCATGTAAACAGATGTTCATTAGACTTAAATGTTGATAGGAACTAAATAAAACATTCTCACTGTGGCTCAGGAAAACACAACTGAGAGGCCTTGGGATTCTGGTGGTTGATGACACGATAGATCAGTCTATCACAAAGGCTGGTCTTCTTTCTATATATGGTCTGTAGGAGCACTACCACATTCTGAATTAAGCTTGATGTGCTGTTCGCCATGATGGTTTCCCTAAAATCCGTTGTTGAGTTACACTGTTAGAAACTGTAGTCATACAGCATCATGTTAGAGTATAGATTTGGAGTCAAAAAGATAGGAATTCCACCACAGTTTCATCTTTTAGTAGCTCTGTTACCAAGTCACTTAACCTTTCTGAGGCCCAGTTTCTCCTTACCATTACGTTGGAAACAAATGTCTTAGGACAGCACTTAGTACACTAATATACTCAACAACTGGTACTTACTACTCTGCAAGTATGACTCAGGGTTTATCTCAGAGGTTGCTAGATGTCAACTGGCCTCATGATACCACTGGGCCTCCCCTTTGGGATTGTTATACTGCACATGGAATAGTCCTCTGAGGGTGTGCCAGGTCCATAGCTATTATTTTTTAATACATATTTGATCATACTTTGGTCAAATGACTTTCTCAGGCTAGTCACACCTCTCTGATTCAAATAAAGAACTTATATAGGCTGGGCAGTAAGCTATGAATTGGCCTTGGATATTCATTCTGTACATTTTATATGTCCTGTACCAGACAGAGATGATCTCTTGAGTTTGAAGGTAAGCCACACAGAAAGGGCTGCAGTAGCCTGAAGCAGAGACAATGACACACAGAGAGGAAACAATATGTAGGAAAAAGATTAGCAAGAGTTATCGGTGAAAGCAGGGAAAGCAGGAGTCCTTACAGAAAGAGCAAAGACAATGAGGTGCTGAGTCACCTGAGCGTATTGCTGAGGATCTCTAGAGCTAATCGTGGGTGCTCAGTCAGGTCCCAGTTCCCTGTGAAGCCCAGCTGTGTGGGTGCTGAGACTGTTGCCAGTTCTTGTAGATGCATCAACTCGAGTAACAGGAACACATCTATTCTCTTTACAATCTGAAAGTGCCTATCTCAGAATGCCAATATATATATATATTTTTTTCTTCTAGCCCCTTTTATTATCTTTTTTTATTAAGGTATTATTGATATACACTCTTATGAAGGTTTCACATGAAAAAACAATGTGGTTACTACATTTACCCATATTATCAAGTCCGCACTCATACCCCAATTCAGTCACTATCCATCAGTGTAGTAAGATGACACAGAGTCACTATTTGCCTTCTCTGTGCTACACTGTCTTCCCCATGATTCCCCCACACCATGTGTACTAAACATACTACCCCACAATCCCCTTCTCCCACCCTCCCCACCCGCCCTCCCACACCCCTCCCCTTTGGTAACTACTAGTTCCTTCTTGGAGTCTCTGAGTCTGCTATTATTTTGTTCCTTCAGTTTTGCTTCATTGTTATACTCCACAAATGAGGGAAATCATTTGGCACTTGTCTTTCTCCACCTAGCTTAGTTCACAGAGCATAATATCCTCCAGCTCCATCCATGTTGGTGCAAATGGTAGGATTTTTTTCTTCTTATGACTGAATAATATTCCATTGTGTATATGTACCACCTCTTCTTTATCCATTCATCTACTGATGGACACTTAGGTTGCTTCCATTTCTTGGCTATTGTAAATAATGCTGCAATAAACATAGGGGCACATATGCCTTTTTGAAACTGGGCTGCTGCATTCTTCGGGTAAATTCCTAGGAGTATGATTCCTGGATCAAACAGTATTTGTATTTTTAATTTTTTGAGGAACCTCCATACGGCATTCCACAATGGTTGAACTACTTTACATTTCTACCAGCAGTGTAGGAGGGTTCCCCTTTCTCCACATCCTCACCAACATTTGTTGTTGTTTGTATTTTGGATGGTGGCCATCCTAACTGGTGTGAGGTGATGTCTTATTGTGGTTTTAATTTGCATTTCTCTGATGATTAGCGATGTGGAGCATCTTTTCATGTGTCTGTTGGCCATCTGAATTTCTTCTTTGGAGAAGTGTCTATTCATGACCTCTGCCCATTTCTTAATTGGATTATTTGCTTTTTGTTTGTTGAGGTGCATGAGCTCTTTATATAATTTGGATGTCAACCCCTTATCGGATATGTCATTTATGAATATATTCTCCCATACTGTAGGATGTCTTTTTTGTTCTATTGATGGTGTCCTTTGCTATACAGAAGCTTTTCAGCTTGATATAGTCCCACTTGTTCATTTTTGCTTTTGTTTCCCTGGCCTGGGGAGGTATGTTCATGAAGAAGTTGCTCATGTTTATGTCTAAGAGACTTCGCCTATGTTTTTTTCTAAGAGTTTTATGGTTTTTATGGTTTCATGACTTACATTCAGGTCTTTGATCTATTTTGAGTTTACTTTTGTGTATGGGGCTAGACAGTAGTCCAGTTTCATTCTCTTACATGTAGCTGTCCAGTTTTGCCAACACCAGCTGTTGAAGAGGCTGTCATCTCCCCATTGTATATCCAAGGCTCCTTTATCATATCTTAATTGTCCATATATGCTTGCGTTTATATCTGGGCTTTCTAGTCTGTTCCATTGGTCATGGGTCTATTCTTGTGCTGGTATCAAATTGTCTTAATTATTGTGGCTTTGTAGTAGAGCTTGAAGTCAGAGAATGTAATTCCCCCCACTTTATTCTTCCTTCTCAGGATTGCTTTGGCTATTCTGGGTCTTTTGTGGTTCCATGTGAATTTTAGAACTATATGCTCTAGTTCATTGAAGAATTATGTTGGTATTTTGATAGGGATTGCATTGGATCTGTAGATTGCTTTAGGCAGGATGGCCATTTTGACAATATTAATTCTTCATATCCATGAGCACAGGATGTGTTTCCATTTATTGGTATCTTCTTTAATTTCTCTCATGAGCCTCTTGTAGTTTTCAGAGTATAGATGTTTCACTTCCTTCGTTAAGTTTATTCCTAGGTGTTTTATTCTTTTGGATGCAATTGTGAATGGAATTGTTTTCCTGATTTCTCTTTCTACTAGTTCACCATTACTGTATAGAAATGCAACAGATTTCTGTGCTTTAATTTTTGTATCCCACAACTTTACTGAATATTAGATCTAGTAGTTTTGGAGTGGATTCTTTAGGGTTTTTATGTACAATATCATGTCATCTGCAAACAGGGACAGTTTGACTTCTTTGTTACCAATCTGGATGCCTTGTATTTCTTTGTGTTTTCTGATTGCCGTGGCTGGGATGTCTAAAACTATGTTGAATAAAAATGGGGAGAGTGGCATCCTTGTCTTGGTCCCAGTCTTAAAGGAAAAGCTTTCAGCTTCTCGCTGTTATGTATGCTGTCTGTGGGTCTGTCATATATGGCCTTTATCATGTTGAGGTACTTGCCCTCTATACCCATTTTGTTGAGAGTTTTTACCATGAATGGAGGTTGAATTTTGTTGAATGCTTTTTCAGCATCTATGGAGATTATCATGTGGTTTTTGTCCTTCTTTTTGTTGATGTGGTGGATGATGTTGATGGATTTTCGAATGTTGTACATCCTTGCACCCCTGGAATAAATCCTACTGATCTTTTTTATGTATTTTTGAATTCAGTTTGCTAATATTTTGTTCAGTATTTTTGCATGTATGTTCATTGGGGATATTGGTCTGTAATTTTCTTTTTATGTGGTGTCTTTGCCTGGTTTTGGTATTAGAGTGATGTTGGGAGTGAGTTTGGGAGTATTCCCTCCTCTTCTACTTTTTGGAAAACTTTAATGAGGATAGGTATTAGGTCTTCACTAAGTGTTTGATAAAACTCAGCAGTGAAACCATCTGGTGCAGGGATTTTATTCTTAGGTATTTTTTTGATTACCAATTAAATTTCTTTGCTGGTAACTGGTTTATTCATGTTTTCTGTTTCTGCCTGGATCAGGCTTGGAAGGTTGTATTTTTCTGGAAAGTTGTCTGTTTCTTCTAGGTTATCCAGTTTGTTAGCATATAATTTTTCATAGTATTTTCTCATAATTCTTTGTATTTCTGTGGTGTCCGTAGTGATTTTTCCTTTCTCATTTCTGATTCTGTTTATGTGAGTAGACTCTCTTTTTTTCTTGATAAGTCTGGCTAGGGGTTTATCTATTTTGTTTATTTTCTCAAAGAACCAGCTCTTGCTTTCATTGATTCTTTCTATTGTTTTATTCTTCTCCATTTTATTTATTTCTGCTTTAATCTTTATTATGTCCCTCCTTCTACTGACTTTGGGCCTCATTTGTTTGTCCTTTTATAGTTTCATTAATTGTGAGTTTAGACTGCTCATTTGAGATTGTTCTTCTTCCTTGAGCTAGGCCTGTATTGCAATATATTTCTCTCTTAGCATGGCCTTTGTTGCATCCCACAGATTTTGTGGTGTTGAATTATTGTTGTCATTTGTCTCCATGTATTGCTTGATCTCTCTTTTCGTTTGGTCATTGATCCATTGATTATTTAGGAGCATGTTATTAAGCCTCCATGTGTTTGTGGGATTTTTTCATTTTCTTTGTATAATTTATTTCTAGTTTCACACCTTTGTGATCTGAGAAGCTGGTTTTTATAATTTCAATTTTTTTGTATTTACTGAGGTTCTTTTTGTGGCCTAGCATATGATCTATTCTTGGAAATGTTCCATGTGCACTTGAGAAGAATGCGTATACTGTTGCTTTTGGATGGAGTGTTCTGTAGATGTCTGTTAGGTCCATCTGTTCTAATACATTGTTCAGTGCCTCTGGCTCTTTATTTATTTTCTGTCTCGTTAATCTCCTTTGGAGTGAGTGGTGTGTTGAAGGGTCCCAAAATGAATGCATTGCATTTTATTTCCCCCTTTAATTGTTAGTGTTTGTTTCACATATGTAGGTGATCCTGTGTTGGGTGCATAGATGTTTATAATACTTATATCCTCTTGTTGTACTGACCCCTTTATCATTATGTAATGTCCTTCTTTGTCTCTTGTGACTTTCTTTGTTTTGAAGTCTATTTTGTCTGGTACAAGTACTGCAACTCCTGCTTTTTTCTCCCATTAGTTGCATGAAATATCTTTTTGCATTCCTTTACTTTCAATCTGTGTATGTCTTTGTGTTTGAACTGAGTCTCTTGTAGGCAACATATAGATGGGTCTTGTTTTTTTTATCCATTCAGTGACTCTACGTCTTTTGATTGGTGTATTTAGACCATTTACATTTAGGGTGATTATTGATAGGTATGTACTTATTGCCATTGCAGGCTTTAGTTTTGTTTTTACCAAAGGTTCTTTTTTTTTTTTTCCTTCTTTTCCTTCCTCATCCATTCTTTGTGTGTTATGAATCATATTCTGTACTCTTTGCCTATCCCTTGGTTGACATCTATTTAGTCTTAGGAATACTTCCATCTATGAGTCCCCCCAAAATGCACTGTAGAGGTAATTTGTGGGAGGTAAATTCAGCTTTTGCTTATCTGAAAATTGTTTAATCCCTCCTTCAAATTTAAATGATATCCTTACCGGATAGAGTATTCTTGGTTCAAGGTCCTTCTGCTTCATTGCATTAAATATATCATGCAATTCCCTTCTGGCCTGTAAGGTTTCTGTTGAGAAATCTCGTGGTAGCCTGATGAGTTTTCCTTTGTATGTGATCTTTTTTCTCTCTCTGGCTGCTTTTAAAAATCTGTCTTTATCCTTGATCTTTGCCATTTTAATTATTATATGTCTTGATGTTGTCTTCCTTGCATCCCTTGTGTTGGGAAATCTGTGCATCTCCATGGCTTGAGAGACTATCTCCTTCCCCAGATTGGGGAAGTTTTCAGCAATTACCTCCTCAATGAATGACACTTTCTATCCCTTTTTCTCTCTTTTTCTTCTTTTGGTACCCCTATTATGCCAATATTGTTCCGTTTGGATTGGTCACACAGTTCTCTCAATATTCTTTCATTCTTAGAGATTCTCTTTTCTCTCTGTGCCTCAGCTTTCTTGTATTCCTCTTCTCTAATTTCTATTTCATTTACCATCTCTTCTACTACATCTAATCTGCTTTTAAATCCCTCCATTGTATGTTTCATTTCAGATATGGAATTTCTTAATGATTGAATCTCCATCTTAAATTTGTTCCTGAGTTCTTGAATATTTTTCTGTATCTCCATAAACATGTTTATGATTTTTATTTTGAACTCTTTTTCATGAATATTGGTGAATTCAGTTTCATTTGGCCCTTTTTCTGGGGTTTGTGAGATTTTGGTCTGTACCATGTTCTTTTGATGTTTCATATTTCTGTGTGGTGCCCTCTATTCCCCAGAAGCTCCAGTCTCTGGAGCTGCTCAGTCCCTAGAGTGAGGTTGGGGGACGTAGGGGAGTGGAGTTAGTGCCTGGAGGGAAGAAAGATCTGTTTCCTGTTTCCCATCTGCCCTGCCTGTCTCCAGTATCACAGCCAGTGGTCTGAGCACAGAGGTGTAAGCCTCTGTGCTTGGCGTCTCTAGCTGTTGTAGGTGAGGCCTCTCTCTGGCTGGTCTTACGCCAGAACAGTGACTGCCGGTTTGCGAGCTGGTGCTGTCAGACCAGGAGGAAGGCTCAGCAGGCTGTGTGTCACAGTGGGGGGCCTCGTAGCTGAGTAGCCAGCCAGGGGGATGGAGCACCTGAAGCTCCTCAAAGTTCCCAATCTGCTAAGCAGAGCGCGCCCAGACAACCTTGTCCCCCTATCCCTTCTCCCGTGCAACAAGCTCTGTGCAAACCCAGCACTTTCAGCAACCCTCTTGCTGCTAGGAAGCCTCTCAGACAGCCTGCTTTTCCCTTGTCTCAGAGCAACCGGGTGTGCATCCCGTCCTCCACAAATGGCTGGAATCTGTCTCTCAAGCACTCTGCCTGTCCCAGCTACCCATTCTCCAGAGCACCACGCAATGTAGATTTCTTCTCACAAAGCAGATCTCCAGAGCTAGGTGTTCAGCATTCCCAGGCTTCCACCCCCTCCCCCGCTCCATTTTTCTTCCTCCCACTGGCGAGCTGGGGTGGGGGAAGGGCTCGAGCCCCGCTGGATCAAGGCTTTTGTATGTTACCCCGTTTTGTGAGGTCTGCTCTGTTCGTGAGGTCTGTATGCAGTTTGGTGCAGCCTTCTTTCCTGGTGCTGTTTTAGGGTTAGTTGTATTAACTATATTTTCACACTATCTGTGGTTTTTGGAGGAGTTCTCTGTCTCACCTTTCATGCTGCCACCTTGAATCTCCGCCAACCGCTATTCACTTTCTATACATCATCTCACATAGTACTCTTAGCAGTTCATAAAAGCAGACATACCATGATATAAAGACAGAGGTTGAGAGAGATTAAAAAGGCTAGTAGTAAATGTCTGAACTGGGTCTGGAACCCAGTTGTGCCCAACTGCAAAGTGGTACCCTTTCTACTACACCATGCCTCCTGTAGTGAACTGAAAGGTGGCCGCAAAAGGTACATCCATGTCCTAGCTCCCAGAACCTGTGAATGTACTGTTATTTGGAAAAAGGGACATTGCAGATGCAATTAAGTTAAAGATATTGACATGAGGTCATTATGAATTATTAGGTGGGCCCCAAACCAATGAAATGGGTCCTTAGAAGAAATTTACAGGGGAGAAACACAAGGGAGAAGAGGAGAAGGTGATGTGAAGATGAAAGCCAAGTCAAGAGTCATGTAGCCACCAGCCAAGGAATAGCCTGAGCCACCAGAAATTGGAAGAAACTAGGAAGGATTCTTCCCTTGAAACTTCAGAGGCAGCACAGCCTTGCTGACACCTTGATTCAAATTTCTACCCTCCAGAACACTGAGAGAAAAACATTTCTGTTGCTTTAAACTGCCCATTAGTGATCATTTATAATGGCAGGTGTGGGAAACTAACAGACCTCCTAAAGTTATTCTTTTAAATTTGTATATTTTTTCAGATATTCACTAATATAATTTGTCACTCTATCAGGCTTATCAGTAATATTTTAGTACTCAGAATTTTAGGCTCTGGAATTTTAGGTGGTATGTGGGATATAGAATTGATCATGTCCCTGTCTTCAGTGCAGTCAGGAAGAAAAGATAAATACACATTAAACAACTGATGAACAGTATTCATTCATATACACAGAGATATTTATTCAGTGCATATCATGCAGCAAAGATTGTTTTAGGTTCTGAAGTTGCAATGATAAAGAAGATAGAAAAGTTCCCCATTTTCAGGAAGATTCTAGGGAGAAACAACAGCTAGTTCTAGGTCCTAACACAGGAATAAGCCTTGTGGGCTAAAGGAACAAAGAGGAGACATTGCATGTAGTACCCCTTACAGTAGATGTGATATTACTATTATTATTATTCACCCAATTAGAATTTAAGCAGTATATTTAAAATTTCCTGACCAAAAGACAATGTTAGTCTTTTTTCATATGCAAATGCAAACACCAAGGTACAGAGTCAGTCTAAGCCCACAGTGAAGTAAGTGATTGCTTACAGGGTCTGATAGACAGACACCCCCAAAATGTTTTCTCCATCCATGTGCCACGCTTTATCCACATTCCATCTAGAATTATAACAGAAAGCACACTAAAAAATAAATGTATTCAGACTGTCCCCAGTGGTTTACTCTAAAATGTGTGTGTGTGTGTGTGTGTGTGTGTGTGTGCGCGCGCATGTGTCCTTCCTGTGGAGATGGAGCAATCAGCAGAAACCCTTGACCTTTTAAAAAAATATACTCTACAAAATAAGGAAAATAATAAGGGTGAAGAAAGCAAGTGCTACATGGAAGACACACAGTCCACGTGCTCCTGGGCTAGCACGGCTGGAAGAGCACTGGCCACTCAATTGGCAAGTTAAAATGAGAGTGAGAAAATGTGGCTTCATTGCTTTTGGTGACACCCCCTAGCTCCTGTTCTGCCTGACCTGCCAGTCCCTAGGTGGGGAAAGCATTTTAGCTTTCTGCTCTTATTCTGTAATATCACAGAAAAGTCATACCAGCTGCTTGAAGTATTGTATAAACTTTGTGAATGCAATTCAGAGCATAATTTTAGTTTATAATGAAAAATGTCTGCAATTCTGGCTCCCAGTAGGAAGGCCAAAGAAATCATGTTTTCCATGAGGAATAGGTGAGTATGAAGCAATATTACTTTAATAGAAGGAAATTGAAAAAGAAGAAACATATTTATCCTGTAATATACAAAAAATGCTTTAAAAGGAGACCTAAAATCACCAAGTCAAGTGATAGTTACTTACCTTTTGCATCCCAGGGACCATCTTGGCTGTCAGTTTACTTGGGTATCATTCTTGACTTTTCTTCTTCACCCATGCACCCCCACCCACTATCTACTCAATGAGCAATTTCCTTCATTCATGATATTAAATTTATCTCCCTTGCTTCTACTTTCTGCCATGATCTTAGTTCAGGCCACAGTCTTCTCTTTTGTGGCTAACTGTACAGTTGGAAGCTGTTTCCCTTTAATTCACCTACTCCAAACCTATTTTTCACATTATTGTCAAAGTAATCATGTTTTAAAATGAGAATCTGATTATGTCCCTACTTTTCTCAAATGACTCCCCTTTGCCATCAGGATTAAATACAATCATCCTGACATGATTTCTCAGACCATTTATGATCTTTTTATATGCCCGGTCTCATCTTTCACTTCTCTCCCCATCCTGAACTCCACTCTCTAGCCATATAATCCTGTTTGCCACTTATGAAATGGACCGTGTTCACCTTGTGCCTTCTCTCTTCCATTTTTATACACTAACAATTGGCATACACCTTTGAGCGTTTCTGCTTGTCTTTGCCCTAACCCTGCTATGCTGTCTGCCAGTGCCTCCTCTTCCATTTCCCATTATTTACTCCTAAACTGATGGCATTGATTTAGGTGTCTCTTCATCTAGGGGAAATTTCTTCACCTCACAAGAGATATTCTTCTAGCACCCTTATAGCTTACCTTTATTTTACATTCATCACACTTACTAAAATTAGCTGTTTCCTTAATGTTTTCCCTTTACAGCTCCCTTGGGGATGGAATTATATTTTATTCATCTATTCTTTGTAGCATCTAACTGATGCTTAGCCCATAGTTATTTCCTCAAGAAATATCATCTGAATTTCTTGATATATGAGTCAGACAGATGAAACAGCCATTTCAAAGGGGGTTTGGTTATACAGTCTGCTTCTGCGTTATCTGAGTTACTGGCTCAGCAACATCTTTAAAAGATTAGTCACTTATTTACACATGGTCTTGGGATGATGTTCAGTGTGATAGATGTTTATATTTACTTGAATTCACCTTGAAGATAATGGGGGCATGCATCTCTAGAGAAGAAACCAAGTACTCAGTATAATAAATAGGCTCTTTATTCCCAGCTTAAAAGCTATTAATATAGATATCAAGTGTCTCTGAGAAATGATTACCAACTTCAGAAAAATTAGGAAAGATTATAGAACTTCATAAAATAATAATCTAGGCATGTGAATGCATCAAGATAAAAGAAGTAATTAAAAATAGGGCAAGGAATGAATTCCATGGTACATAAAACACCATACACATAATGACGGCTTGAATTCCTAGTAGCCGTTTTTATAACATATGACCCAGCGGCCCCAGCCACAGTTGACTAGACAAGGAGAAAAATCATCTGACCCAAGCAAGGATGACAAACTACTTTCTCCTCAAAATTCTGAATTTGAATAAAGAAATTACACTCCTTTGGCAGATTTTAACTTGAGGGCTTGTGCATGTTCATCACCCACTAGTCATGCGGGCTAAGCAGCAAAACCTTCTCTGTAGACAGGAGAATGAAACAGGCAGGCAGGAGCCCTGATGAGAAATCGTGAAGGAGCCCTCATGCATTTTCCGGACCAGATGTCAGTCCTTTTTTAAGGCCCACGACGGCCCCCACTGTGGTTGGCCGTTGACATCCCTGTACAGGGCTAAAACTCGGGTGAATGTACTCATACAGCAATCTCCATTTGTTTATGACAGTAGTTCATTTAAATTATTGGCACCCAGGCCGTATTCATTTTAAAATGTCTTCCACCCTCCACACTTGCTCATCTTGGTCCCATTGGTAGTAAAATCTGATTTAAAATTTCTTTCTTACAAATACTCTAGTGAATTGAAGATAAAACAAGTGGTACACAATCATTGAAGGAACATTTAAGTTCTTGGCAAAGAAAGGCTGTGATTTAGGAGCTGTTAAATAATTTGAATATTACATGTACCTCTATTTCCATATAGGAAATAACCCTTTTTTTGATAAGCTAAGTTTCGTTTCTTCAATTTTTCTTTTTTAATGAAAGATCTCTTAATCATACGGGACCACTCAAAGAAATAATGGGCTAAGATATACATGACCTGGAGTCTAGGACAAGAAGGAGGGGGCCTTTCTTATGGTGAGAGTTAAGACAAAAAGAAGTGGTGGGAAACATGGAATGTCAAAGCTAAATAACTCATAATTTGTGTGATCTCATTTCCCATTTTGTTTTGCATGTCATGGCCGGTGTACTATTTTTACCCCATATGTGACAAATGTGATCATTGCTAAGACAGTTCTGTCCTTTTTTCTCAAGGTAGAGAAAAATTGTTTAAGAGCCCTTTTGGGATTCTGTAGATTTCCCTGGTGCCTAACTTGCTTGAAATGAGTTCCCATCCACTTCTCTAGTTATTATAAATTTTACATTTGTACTAAGCAAAGCCACCAGAGAATTGCATCAGAAATCGTTGGCTCCAATAGAACTAGTTTTTCTCAATTACATTTCCTTATTATGCCCTTGGACCGGATATGGAACATAAAGTAAGAAAAAGTCAGCCATTTTTTATATGATACAGTTACAATACATGTTACATCATACAGTGTTCACAGAATTTGTGCTTCTCCTTAATGCATATTTTGCTTTTTTTATGCATTCTGGAAATCTTGTAAGAGTGTGCTTTTTCTTATTTGATTTGGCTGCCAGGAAAATAGAATTGCAGTCTTCTTCTACAACTCGATAGTGTCATACAACCTGTGTTTCCATATGAGAGTCTTGTCTCTGTTCTGCTTTTATTTTCCCATAGCCCAAATTTATTACTTATTCTTGTTAATTGTATGTATTTTTGTTGATTTTTATTTCATACTGTGTGGAATGCACTAGAGCCATCCTATTCAAAGTTGAGGACCTGCACCTAAAACATCAGCATTACGTGGGAGCTTGTTGGAAATGCCCCAGATCTGAATGTGCATTTTAACAAGGCTCAGATGATTAATGTACAGTCACCTTAAACACAGAGAACACTGCAGTAGAGCATTAAGAATAGGCTAGTATAAATTTACCTAAGTGGGTAAAATGATGTACAGTTTTCAATTCTGGCAATGTCAAATTATGGACTTAATTAAGCCGGTTGGGGAGTTGGTTAAAAATGAAGATTCCTATACCTCACCCTCAAAGACTCAAAGAATGATCCAGCAGGATCAGAGTGAGACCCTGGGTTCTGTACTTTTTCAAGTTCCCCAGGTGATTCAGACTCAAATGACAGGCTTACACCCTAGAGATTTTAAGCTTCTCAAGGATATGATTTCAAAATAGCAATACTTAATGTCAACCACCATAAAGCTTCCTCAGTTGCTCTACAGTGGATAAACAGAGGTGGATAAATATCATAAATTTATAAGTTGGTGGTGAATCAAAAGCAAAAGGACTGAAATGGCATGGCCCCTACAAGCAACGGAGACTTATTTCCTGGAGGCCTTTGTTACATGTCTGCTTTGCTGATGTTGAGGAATATTAGACATGCTGTATTTATTCACTGATAGAAACTCTTTAGAAGCATTGCTTTCTTGAAGCCTGTCCTCTCCCAGTGATAAACTTCTAGTCCCGTGTGAAGGTTTCAGTCTGTGGGGAGAAAGATTCCCAATCTTGATCAATTAAGAAGTTACCCTATCCTTGTAGGGAGATCAAGCGCACAAGGGCATAAAGGAGTAGAAATAGTTGGTGTGTAAGAGGTGAAGTGGAAGGAGGATGGTCTTTGAATTATTACAGTTGAACTTTTACCCCAAATGTTTGAGAGCCATTGATTTAAGCCATCATGGTGAATTAGTCAGACCTCCTTTCATTTCAATGGCAGAAATCCAATTCAAACTTACGTAAATTTGAAAAAGGGAATCCACCCATTCTCACAGCCGAGAGGGCCAAAAGTAATATCCTTCTATTTAGAGCTCAGCTAGGTCTCATGTGAGATCTCTGCTTCACTCCATCTTAGCTTTGCCCTTCTCTGCTTGTCCTCATTCTCAAATGACACAGCTTCGTATACCTGAGAGATGGCTTCTGGCAGCACCGAGAACATGAAGTCCTTATAGCTTGTGATTTCCCAAAAAAGGAGAGAGTATTTTTCTTGACAGCTCTGCCAAAAGTCACCATGTACATTCTCACTTATCCAGCTTTGGTTATCTGCTTGTCTCTATCATTCTGGCCAGGTGGAAAAAGAATGCAGATTGGTCAGGCTTGGGACATACCTGGCCTTGTCAGCTCTATCAGAGCCACATGGACTAAAAAGGATTACTGAGGGAAAAGGGCAGGTGGCTCTCCTAGGGCAAAGGCTTCTGGACAAACATATGTATGTCAACTGTAGTAGTCAAGCTGAATTGGCTCAGTATATTCTAATACTGATCAATAAAGGCCATTCTCAAGACAATGATTCAAAATCAATCTCAGATTAATAAACATACCTCTCCTCTCTTTCACTTTTGATACATTTATATTGTCAGAAAATTTACTACATTCTTCAAGTGCCCGTCAGGGATTGTCTTAAAAACTGAAGACCATAGAGCTTCATGAGTTTTAGTTTGTTTCATAGAGAATCAGTGAAAAGTTGTAACCTGCCATCCATGTGAACTCTAATACATACTGACAAACCACCATTATGTTTTGGGAAGCTTTCAATTTTTTTCTGGACAGCTCACCTCAATGCAATGGAACTAGTGAATTTAGTCACAATTGTTTTGGATATTTCTATTCCTGCAGTTTCCTGGGTCAAATTAGTTTTTGCATTCTTTTGTTTATTAAATGCATACATTGGATTGAAACAAATTGAGTTAAATTGAGTTGAAAAGTTCCCTGAAGTTTAATTTGATCTACTGGTTACATATTACTGCATGGTTCAAATTTCAGTAGAATTTGCCAAAAAAAATTGGTCAAATAGCCAAATGCCTTAAATTTTTGTCATTAAGTTAAAATAGTTGACAAGAATTTGGTGGATGTCACAGGCCGTCTTAGCCTATGTTTTTGGAATTGGGATATGAATGCTGTGGTTGTTCACTACTAGCAATGACTTTTGTTTAATTTGGAAACAGCAATAAACCTTTCAAACTAGGGACGCAATCATCATGGTTACTTCCAGGTAATGGCACCCTCTTTATGCATCTTAACAGGGCATAGACATTTGTATTGGATGGACAGATAGATGGGCAAACAGTAATACATATGGCATGCCATTCCATTTGATAAAAACTACCACTTCTAAAATTTTGCTTAAGATTTGTTACCACCTGTCTGTTCTGTTCTCAGTCCTTCAATTGATCCTGTCAGCCCACCCTGCATGCATCATGCTAGCAAGCAAGTAGAGGCCTCACATGGGCAATCATGGCAATCTCTGGTTCTCACCAGTCCATCTCTAGGTCCCTCTTTCTTGCTATTCCTTTTCCTCTTCTAGCGTCTCTTATTCCTGCTTAGCCCATGCCCATGCTTTCAGACTTTACTTCCTGATACCCACCTGAAACCTTCCCTCCCCTCATCACTGGAAAGGCCACTTTGGAATGGCTTCTCAAACTTTTGACTCTCCAAGTTCATCTAGGGCAGGACTTGATTACACACCAACCTTTAGAGTAAGTTAGCCACCTGCATTCCCTTTGCCCCATTCTTGTGTCAGTAAAATTAGTCCTACTCTCCCTGTCTTTCTTTGTATGATGATTTCGATTATTTCTTTGCAAGTGCTTGATTTTTGGGAAAAAAATTGGTTGGAAATTTTGCCTTCTACATTGTAGGCTTTGCTCTAAAGATGTTTTCTTAGTAAGCTTATATAACATTTTTATAAGCATTTTAAAATACTTTTGAGCATTTTTTGTTGGTTTTCAATTGTATTATAAAATTAAAGGCCAGATATACACATACTCTGATATTTTAGTATGGAGCAGTGAAGTATACATATCTGGGTCTATGGATATCCACATGGCTAACGTGTAAATTTAGAGACTATGATATTATTAAAAGTATAACAGAATCTATGGATTAAACAGTAAGATTTCATGATGGGTCTCTATCAGAATGGGTTGGACACATTTTTTTATTCCCTAGAATCTTCAAACCTTTCCATTTCAATAAAACTATTAGGGTCTTTCTTGATTTTCTATTTAAATTCAGCAGTCATTTTGATTCAGTTTTTGTTTTTATTGGTTTTCTTTATTTTTGATCTCCTAGGATTGTCTTCATCCATTCTTTTTTTTTTATGCTTTCCTCTTTCATTCAACAAAGGCTGTTATTTTCCAGGCTGTATGAATCTCTCAAGGTAATCATAACATGACAGACGAAAAGACAGAAGAAGCTCCCTAATGTTACATATGCATATAGGAAGGACACCTATTTCAGGGGACAGGAAAGCTTCATAGAGGGGGCATTTTATCTAAGTTTTTAAAGATGAGTAGGAATTATCCAGGTGAGGAAAAGAAGAGAGTCTTTACCAGGCAGAGGATTTAGCATTTTTAGAAGGGCTAATATGTTTAATAATCAAAGGGAATTTTGAGTAATAAGTAAGTATGTATCATAATTAGATTTAGATTTAGATTTAAATCTGAAGGCACGAGAGAGCCAGTAAAGAATTTCTACTGGGGAAATGCTTTGGTCAGCTGAGTATTTTATAAAGATCACTCCAATAGCATAGCAATGCAACAGATAGATTGGGACAGGGAAGTCAAGGAAGCTAAAGGCAGAAAGACCACTAGTTGACTAATTCAGGAAATGATGCAGGCTTGCTCCAAGGAATAAGCAGCAGGGCTGGAGAGAAGAGACAGAGTGAAGAGGTATTTAAAAGGAGAATTCTTAGGACTTTGGTGACATAAGATTTGAGAATGCTTTCTTTTATTTCTTTCACTTATTTCTCTTCCAGCCACTGAAATGTCTCCAGTGGCTTCTCTTCTTTTTAGTATACTTTGACTAAGCTGTGCTGAGCGTGAAGCCCTGGTGTTGTGTGCTCCTTCTGCATCTGCGTCCTGTGGGAGTCATCTGGACTGCTATGGACTCATCTGCATGCAAGACGACAGTGTTAATAGCACCCGTCTGTCTCTTTAGCCAACTGCTGGTAGGCTGTCTCCCATGTGTGTGCTGTCAATTGCTGAAGCTTACCATGACTAAATGGAGCTAACACCTTCCCCCAACACTCCATCTCACCATTATTATTAAAAAAGAAAAATCCAACAGTCATGCTCTAGATTATCCAGAATGACAATTTGGAAAATGTGTCAATATTTTATACACACACATACATACCCCATCTTCCTGATCCATTTATCCATGGCTGGACACTTAGGTTGTTTCCACATTTTAGGTTTTGTAAATAATGCTGCAATAAATTTAGGGGGTATATAGCTTTTTGAATTAGTGTTTTTTGTATTCTTCAGATAAATACCCAGAAGTGGTTCTTATGGTAATTCTATTCTTAATTTTTTGAGTAACCTCCATACCATTTCCCATAATGGCTGCAACAATTTACAATCCTGCCAAGAGTATACAAGTGTTCTCTTTTCTCCACATTGTCTCAACACTTGTTATTTCTTGTCTTTTGATAATAAAGGTCTAGTATTATTTGTCCTTCATTGCATTCCCAGCCAGAGGTTTTTGCTAATGTGCCTTTCTGCCCTTTCCACATAGTTTGCTATACATTCAGAAAACAGAAATCTTTCCTTTTTATTATTACTTCAATACCAAATGCAAACTTCCTAGGAATATGAAGTCATACTTACCTATAAGACAGAGAATTTCTTTGTTACTGGTAAGTTTTAAGTTTGTAGGATATTTATCTATTAAAATAATCTAATACAATTATTTATGTTAAATAAATCAATTTTTATATATCTTTGTTGTTTCAGTCCTTTTCCCAAGGACATTTATCATTATTCTGTCACTTGTACTTGAGAATTTTAATTTTATTTGTACTGTTGTTTTCATTAGCTTCATACACTGGTGACATTAATCTATTATCTTGTTTTAGTTTCCTTTTTTTTTTCCCAACAAAGCTAGTTATGAGTGGTTTTATCGTGTATATTTCATGTGATATAACTCCACCCTCTAATTATTAGAAAATAGAGGGTACAATTACCCAATACTTCTGATAGGGTAAATGCACTAATCCTTTCCAAAGTACAGATGAAAACTACAACATAACCTTTATTTTCAGCTTTGTAATGATTCAGTGGAGTATGATGAGAAAAAACTGATTATTCACCTACTTTAGAAATATCCTAAATTACTAAAGGTAAATACAGAAAAAACACCTTTTTCAAAAAATTATACATTGCAGTGCATATATAAAATCAACATTGGTGGTTTTTAAATCTCCCTTTAATTATTTTGAAGTGGTGAGAGAGTGACTGACAGTTCTTGAACACTGATATGAAAATGAAAGTACTTTTTTTTACCATCTTACTGTGTAAAATATAAAATTTTCAGGCTAAAACTAGTAGATAAATTTGGTAAGAAATAGGATATTTATATGGTGTCAAAGAATTCTTTAGCAGTTGCAGAGAGAAAAATTCTAATTTATAATGGAGAAATATGGAAGCCTCTGCCTTAACCACATGATCAAAGACAATGTCACAAGTTATAGAACAAACCAACACCATGTGCCTCTAATGGGATGCAAGGAGAACAGTCTTATTTCTGTGATACCCCAGACAAAAATGCATAACCTGAATCTAATCATGAGGAAACAGCAAACTCAGACTGAGAGATAATGTATAAAAATGCCATGATCATGGAAGACACAGAAAGACTGATGAACTGTTCCATGTTAAAGAGATGTGATCTCTTAACGGCAATCTGTGATCCTGAATTAGAGACTGGAATGAGAAAAATATAGCTATCTATAAAAAGACAACTGAGTTGAGGAATATTTGGGACAACTGAAGAAATTTGAATGTGAACTTGGAATAAATATTAGCAAGGTGTCAATGTTAAGTGTCTTGATTATGATAATTGTATTGTGATTATTTAAGGGGATATCCTTGCTCTTAAAAAACATACAATGAAAATATTTAGGGATAAAAATACACAATGTCTATAATTTTTCTGAGATGACATAGAAAATAGTGTGTGTGTGTGTAAAAATAATGGAGGAAATAGGCAAAATGTAAACAAAATGGGAATTCCTGGCATTATTCTTGCAACTTTTTTGTAAGTTTGAACTTATACCAAAATAAGACACTACTCAAATATATTTATTTTTATTTAACATAAATTTCTTTTTATTTTTAAAAGAATGCTAGCTTGTTCTAGAATTCTGACAGTTGGTGAAAAGGTCTTTACATGTTTTTTAAGAACTTACTTTAACAGAACCTATGAAAAGAATTCTTGTGTATTTTAAAACAATATCATAGCAGAGATGGACATTGCTTATCCTTTTTCCTTCCACAGCTTTCAACCATTTCTATTTTTAGTTTGGGGAGTTGCTTCTAAAATTCTAAATAATATGCCTATATTTTCCTCTCTTAAAATATCAATTTAACTACTATCTGCAGACTTTCTGTTATTGTACATTAAGATTTAGCTCACAAACATCTTCCCTTCCCACAATATAATTATGGCATTGTTTCTTTCTATTGGTAATCTTTGAAATCAAGATATTTTCCTATATTCCCACTACTTATTTTCTACACAGCATCTCTTGACTCTCTACTTTATAAATAAGCATGTTTACATACATACTGTGTTGCTCTCCATGTCTTTTTTGACCTACTTCCCAAATTTTGTCAGCTGCAGTTTTGCTGTCCCTTGTCAGGGTTGATATGATAATATTTACATTGCATTCAATTAATGTAATTTAATCTTTTGTACATTGTCTATGAATTTAGTCTAAAAAAATAAAACCCCCAAAACAGTATCTTTTTTCTCATGACTATGAGAATAGAATTCAATGCAGAGCCAAGCAGTGTGCAATGATTATGTTTACCTAGGTTCCATTCAAATATCAAATCTCCAGAGCTCAAAGCAATACTCAATGGACCCTCCTTTCCAACACTGCACCAGTGACCCAAAATATTATGCCAATTTGACTTAAACACTATACGTTTTGTAGAGTTTTTATACCCAGATTGCCTTTGTGTGTGTGTGTGTGTGTGTGTGTGTGTATGGTTAGAAGAACCATACTCCTAGTTTTTAACACACTGATTGCTTGGAAATCCATTCCTTTTTCTGAAGAATTCTGGTTTTCAAGTTAATTTTTATCCTTAGAGCTTTTAGTTTCCTTTCTTTTTACTTCTATTCTATGCTTTTAACCTAATATTAAGTTCTTTCTAAGTTTCAATCATATTTTCTTTTCTCTAACACTGCCCCCCTAGTACCCCTGAAGACCTCTTTATTGGAGTCTCCTGTCAGCTGGATCCTATGTGGGTTCCCTCTGTGGATTACTACACAGATGCCTTTATGGGATTTCCTTTTCCTGCTTTTACTAATCCATGGATCCCAAATATGTCTTTTGCTTTTAAAATTGACTTCATCAATTTTCTGACAAACACTTCCAAGTGATTTTCTAAGTAAGCCTTTATGACAGACAAACTTGAGCCATTGCAAATCTTGAAATGTCTTTACTCTCTTAATTTACTGCTATTATGATTGGCCATTGGGTTTTAGATTTGCACCTATTTTCTGTCAAGACTTTGAACTCAATTATCTATGTATGTTAGCATCTGGTGTTGCTAAAGAGAAACTTATGCCAATATGATTTTCATTCTTTAGTGGTAGCCATTATTTTTGGTTATTGTTTTTGTTTGTTTTTTCATTTCACGGGGGGGGGGTGTTAAGATTTTTTCTTTATCTGTAATGTTCTGCAATTACAATTTAATTTCACAATTATGTTCCTGTCTGCACTGCATTTATCATTTCTTCTTTATATTTACCAGGCCCTTTGAATTTAACATCCATGCTTTTCTTCATTTCTAGATGTCATTTAGTTATTTTATGGAGAATCTCCTTTCCTTCCTTTTCTTTTCTGGAACCCCTCATAATTAAAACTTGAACATGTTGTACTAATCTTCTTTGTCTCTTCTTCTCTTTTTCTCAACTACATTTTGGGGAATTCCCTTCATTTATTTTCATGCATTGGCATTCTTTGTTAATTTCAGCTGGCATGTTTTTAATTACCAAGGGCTTTTTGTTTTTGCTCCTTCTTCAGAGCATCTTGTTCTAGTCTTGAGTTGCAATACTTTCTCAAACCTCTCTAAGGATATAAATTAGATTTTGTTTAAAATTTTCTTTTTTTAATCACTTGTTTTGTTTCTTCTAGAGTAGGATGTTTCTGTCTGTTCTGCTTGATATTTGTCACCCTACATGTTTTCTTCAGTTAAATGGAAAATCTTGACTGATCACTGTATTTAAGAATTAAGCAAATAAACTGACAAGAAGTTTGGGACTTGGATGAACTGACGGGAAGCCAGCCATTATACTGGGAAACCCGCATATGCTCAAAGCACTAATACTTACACTAGTTCTGCAGTTTGCTTTTGGTTCCTTTATTCATTCTTTAGAGAACTCCCTTTCCTGATACTACCAAATTGGGAGTAAATATCCAGTTTTGATATGTTCTAAATATTGTAGTGGAGAAGTATGAAAATGGGGTGAAAGTCATGTGCAGAAGTTCATATTCACAGTTCATTCATTCATTCACTTAAGCAATCCACAAATTGTGATTCATGGTCTGTAAATTAGTTGACTAAACAGATACATTTCATGCTCTTATTCAGGTTACTTCCTTTCACAAGAGAGACACTGAACAAATTAAACATAAAGATATAATATACTAGGGATTGTGAAGAAAATTAAAGCAGGGTAGAATAGATAGAGTGATAGGCTTGAAGGAAAGAGAAGAGAGAATTCTTGTTTAGATAAAGTGGTTCAGGAATATCTTTTTCATAGAGTAGTATTTGAATACTGACTTAAAAGAAATGAGGTAGAAAAACATGGAAATATTAAAGGGAAGCATGTTGTAAGTGGAGAGATCAGGAATGCAAAGCAAGAGGGAATTTTTTCCTGAAGTAATTATGGATACTTCTTAATCTTACCTTGAGTCTTTCTAGG
Source organism: Smutsia gigantea (assembly GCA_032199065.1). Taxonomy (NCBI): domain Eukaryota; kingdom Metazoa; phylum Chordata; class Mammalia; order Pholidota; family Manidae; genus Smutsia; species Smutsia gigantea. The sequence continues at coordinate 445,772 of JAVSCE010006741.1, forward strand.
GTCTTGTAGGCATGCTGGCTTCCTACAAAGAGGCAGGGATTTCACAACATAGTCTAGATGTTGGCTTTTTCCATCTAGCTGATTCAGGCTAGTCGTATTCGTGTGTTTTCTTTCATTCCAGAAATTTTTTGAGATTTCTACATCATTAATTCCTCTATTCTTTGTTCATTGCCATGAAATTTTTTTTAATTTTATGAGATGTCATTACCTTTTATCTACTGTCTATATACTTTTACAGTTCCTAACAAAGATCAGGCGATCAGAAGATCACATCACCATTTAGACGCACCCATATCTGAAAGGGGAGTCCTGGTCGCTTTTTTTTTTGGTATCATTAATCTACAGTTCCATGTGCAACATTGTGGTTATTAAACTCCCCACTTCATCAGGTCCCCCCAATCAACCCCACTACAGTCACTGTCCATAACTGTAGTGAGATGCTATAGAATCACTACTTGTCTTCTCTGAGTTGTACAGCCCTCCCCGTGCCCCCACCCCAACATTACATCTGCTAACCGTAATGCCCCTTTTTCCCCCTTGTCCCACCCTTCCCATGCATCTTCCTCAGTCCCTTTCCCTTTGGTAACTGTGAGTCAATTCTTGGGTTCTGTGAGTCTGCTGCTGTTTTGTTCCTTCAGTTTTTTTTTAGTTTGTTCTTATGCTCCACATATGAGTGAAATCATTTGATACTTGTCTTTTTCCACGTGGCTTATTTCACTGTGCATAATACCCTCTAGCTCCACCCATGTTGTTGCAAATGGAAGGATTTGTTTTCCTCTTATGACTGAATGATATTTTATTGTGTGTATGTACCACCTCTTCTTTATCCATTCATCTACTGATGGACACTTAGGTTGCTTACATTTCTTGGCTATTGTAAACAGTGCTGCGATAAACATAGGGGTGCATCAGCCTTTTTGAAACTGGGCAGCTGCATTTGTAGGGTAAATTCCTAGGAGTGGGATTCCTGGGTCAAATGGTATTTCTATCGTAATTTTTTTGAGGAACCTCCATACTGCTTTCCACAATAGTTGAACTAATTTGCATTCCCACCAGCACTGTTGGAGGGTTCCCTTTTCTCCACCTTCTCGCCAACATTTGTTGTTGTTAGTGTTTTGGAAGTTGGCCATCCTCACTGGTGTGAGGTGATATCTCATTGTGGTTTTAATCTGCATTTCTCTGATGATTAGCAATGTGGAGCATCTTTTCATGTGCCTGTTGGCCATCTGAATTTCTTCTTGGGAGAAGTGCCTATTCATATCCTCTGCCCATTTCTTAATGGGATTATTTGCTTTTTGTTTGTTAAGGTGCATGAGTTCTTTATATATTTTGGATGTCAACCCCTTATCAGACATGTCATTTATGAATATATTCTCTCATACTGTAGGATGTCTTTTTGTTTTACTGATGGTGTCCTTTGCTGTACAGAAGCTTTTCAGCTTGATATAGTCCCATTTGTTCATTTTTGCTTTTGTTTCCCTTGCCCGGGGAGATATGTTAATGAAGAAGTCACTCAGGTTTATGTCCAAGAGATTTTTGCCCATGTTTTTTTCTAGGAGTTTTACAGTTTCATGACTTACATTAAGGTCTTTGATCCACTTTGAGTTTACTTTTGTGTATGGGGTTAGACAGTAATCCAGTTTCATTCTCTTACAGGTAGCTGTCCAGTTTTGCCAACACCAGCTGCTGAAGAGGGTATCATCACCCCACTGTATATCCAAGCCGTCTTTATCATATATTAATTGACCATATATGTTTGGGTTAATGTCTGGATTTTCTATTCTGTTCCACTGGTCTGTGGGTTTGTTCTTGTGCCAATACCAAATTGTCTTGATTACTGTGGCTTTGTAGTAGAGCTTGAAGTCAGGGAGTGTAATTCCACCTGTTTTATTTCTTCTTCTCAGGATTGCTTTGGCTGCTCGGGGTCTTTTGTGGTTCCATGTGAATTTTAGAAATATTTGTTCCAGTTCATTGAAGAATGCTGTTGGTATTTTGATAGGGATTGAGTTGAATCTGTAGATTGCTTTAGGTAGTATAGCCATTTTGACAATATTTATTCTTCCTAGCCAAGAGCATGGGATGAATTTCCATTTGTTAGTGCCCTCTTTAATTTCTCTTAGGAGTGTCCTGTAGTTTTCAGGGTATAGGTCTTTCACTTCCTTCATTAGGTTTATTCCTAGGTATTTTATTCTTCTTGATGCAATTGTGAATGGAATTGTTTTCCTGATTTCTCTTTCTGTTAGCTCATCGTTAGTGTAAAGGAAAGTAACAGATTTCTGTGTGTTAATTTTGTATCCTGCAATTTTGCTGAATTCAGATATTAGATCTAGTAGTTTTGGAGTGGTGTCTTTAGGGTTTTTTATGTACAATATCATGTCATCTGCAAATAGTGACAATTTGACTTCTTCTTTACCAGTCTGGATGCCTTATATTTCTTTGTTTTGTCTGATTGCCATGGCTAGGACCTCCAGTACTATGTTGAACAGTGGAGAGAGTGGGCATCCCTGTGTTGTTCCTGATCTTAGATGAAGAGCTTACGGCTTCTCACTGTTAAGTATGATGTTAGCTGTGGGTTTGTCATATATGGACTTAATGATGTTGAGGTACTTTCCCTCTATACCGATTTTGTTGAGAGTTTTTATCATGAATGGATGCTGAATTTTGTCAAATGCTTTTTCAGAATCTATGGAGATGATCATTTGGTTTTTGTTCTTCTTTTTGTTGATGTGGTGGATGACGTTGATGGATTTTCAAATGTTGTACCATCTTTGCATCCCTGAGATGAATCCCACTTGATCATGGTGTATGATCCTCTTGATGTATTTTTGAATTTGGTTTGCTAATATTTTGTTAAGTATTTTTGCATCTATGTTCATCAGAGATATTGGTCTGTAATTTTCTTTTTTGGTGAGGTCTTTGGTCGGTTTTGGTATTAGAGTTATGCGGGCTTTGTAGAATGAGTTTGGAAGTATTCCCTCCTGTTCTATTTTTTGGAAAACTTTAAGGAGAATGGGTATTATTTCTTCTCTATATGTCTGGTAAAACTCAGAGGTTAATCCATCTGGCCCTGGGGTTTTGTTCCTGGGTAGTTTTTTGATTACTGATTCAATTTCATTGCTGGTGATTTGTCTGTTTAGGTTTTCTGTTTCTTGCTTGGTCAGTCTTGGAAGGTTGTATTTTTCTAAGAAGTTGTCCATTTCTTCTATGTTTTCCAGCTTGTTAGCATACAGATTTTCATAGTATTCTCTTATAATTCTTTGTATTTCTGTGGGGTCCGTCGTGATTTTTCCTTTCTCATTTCTGATTCTGTTTATATGTGTAGATTCTCTTTTTCTCTTAATAAGTCTGGCTAGCGGTTTATCTATTTTGTTTATTTTTTTCAAAGAACCAGCTCTTGGTTTCATTGATATATTTTTTTGTTTTTTTCTTCTCAATTTTATTTATTTGTTTTCTAATCTTTATTATGTCCCTCCTTCTGGTGACTTTGGGCCTCTTTTGTTCTTCTTTTTCCAATTTCAATAATTGTGTCTTTAGACTATTCTTTTGGGAATGTTCTTCCTTCTTTAAATAGGCCCGCATTGCAATATACTTCCCTCTTAGAACTGCCTTTGCTGCATCCCACAGAAGTTGTGGCTTTGTGTATATTGTTCTCATTAGTCTCCATATATTGTTTGATCTTTGTTTTAATTTGGTCATTTATCCATTGATTATTTAGGAGAATGTTGTTAAGTCTCTATGTATTTGTGAGCCTCTTTGTTTTCTTTCTAAAATTTATTTCTAGTTTTATACATTTGTGGTCTGAGAAGTTGGTTGGTAGAATTTCAATATTTTCAAATTTACTGAGGTTCTTTTTGTGGCCTAGTATGTGGTCTATTCTGGAAAATGTTCCATGTGCACTTGACAAGAATGTGTATCTGTTGCTTTTACGTGTAGAGTTCTGTAGATGTCTGTTAGGTCCATCTGTTTTAGTGTGTTGTTCAGTGCTTCTGTGTCTTCACTTATTCTCTGTCTGGTTGATCTGTCCTTTGGAGTGAATGGTGTGTTGAAGTCTCCTACAATGAATGCATTGCTTTCTATTTCCTCCTTTAATTCTGTTAGTATTTGTTTCACATATGTCGGTGCTCCTGTGTTGGGTGCATATATATTTATAATGCTTATATACTCCTGTTGGACTGACCCCTTTATCATTATGTAATGTCCTTCTTTATCTCTTGCTACTTTCTTCATTTTGAAGTCTATTTTGTCTGGTACAAGTACTGCAACACCTGCTTTTTTCTCCTTGTTTGCATGAAATACCTTTTTCCATCCCTTCACCTTTAGTCTGTGTATATCTTTGGGTTTGAGGTGAGTCTCTTGTAAGCAGCATATAGATGGGTCTTGCTTTTTTTTTTTAATATAATTTATTTTATTATCATTAATTTACAATTACATGTGCAATATTACGATTATTAAACTACCCCTTCATCAGGTCCCCCCCACCAACCCCATTACAGTCACTGTCCATCAGCGTAGTGAGATGCTATAGAATCACTACTTGTCTTCTCTGAGTTGTACTGCCCTCCCCGTGCCCCCCCAACATTACATCTGCTAATCGTAATGCCCCTTTTTCCCTCTTATCCCTCCCTTCCCGCCCATTTTCCCCAGTCCCTTTCCCTTTGGTAACTATTAGTCCGTTCTTGGGTTCTGTGAGTCTGCTGCTGTTTTGTTCCTTCAGTTTTTTTCTTTGTTCTTATACTCCACATATGAGTGAAATCATTTGATACTTGTCTTTTTCGGCTTGGCTTATTTCACTGAGAATAATACCCTCTAGCTCCATCCATGTTGTTGCAAATGGTAGGATTTGTTTTCTTCTTATGGCTGAATAATATTCCATTGTGTATATGTACCACCTCTTCTTTATCCATTCATCTACTGATGGACACGTAGGTTGCTTCCATTTCTTGGCTATTGTAAATAGTGCTGCGATAAACATAGGGGTGAATCTGTCTTTTTAAAACTAAGGTAAATTCCTAGAAGTGGGATTCCTGGGTCAAATGGTATTTCTATTTTGAGTTTTTTGAGGAACTTCCATACTGTTTTCCACAATGGTTGAACTAATTTGCATTCCCACCAGCAGTGTAGGAGAGTTCCCTTTTCTCCACATCCTCGCCAACATTTGTTGTTGTTCATGTTTTGGATGTTGGACATCCTCACAGGTGTGAGGTGATATCTCATTGTGGTTTTAATCTGCATTTCTCTGATGATTAGCGATGTGGAGCATCTTTTCATGTGCCTGTTGGCCATCTGAATTTCTTCTTTACAGCAGTGTCTATTCATGTCCTCTGCCCATTTCTTAATTGCATTATTTACTTTTTGTTTGTTAAGGTGCATGAGTTCTTTATATATTTTGGATGTCAACCCTTTATCAGATAGGTCATTTATGAATGTATTCTCCCATACCGTAGGATGTCTTTTTGTTCTACTGATGGTGTCCTTTGCTGTACAGAAGCTTTTCAGCTTGATATAGTCCCACTTCTTCATTTTTGCTTTTGTTTCCCTTGCCCGAGGAGATATGTTCATGAAGAAGTCGCTCATGTTTATGTCCAAGAGATTTTTGCCCAAGTTTTTTTTCTAAGAGTTTTATGGTTTCATGACTTACATTCAGGTCTTTGATTCACCTTGAGTTTACCTTTGTGTATGGGGCTAAACAGTAGTTCAGTTTCACTCTCTTACATGTAGCTGCCCAGTTTTTCCAACACCAGCTGCTGAAGAGGCTGTCATCTCCCCATTGTATATCCAAGGCTCCTTTATCAAATATTAATTGACTGTATATGTTTGGGTTAATGTTTGCATTTTCTATTCTGTTCCGCTGGTCTGTGCGTCTGTTTTTGTGCCAATACCAAATTGTCTTGATTACTGTGGCTTTGTACTAGAGCTTGAAGTCAGGGAGCATAATTCCCCCTGTTTTATTCCTCCTTCTCAGGATTGCTTTGGCTATTCGGGGTCTTTTGTGATTCCATATGAATTTTAGAATTATTTGTTCCAGTTCATTGAAGAAGCTGTTGGTAGTTTGATAGGGACTGCATTGAATCTGTAGATTGCTTTAGGTAGTATAGCCATTTTGACAATATTTATTCTTCCTAGCCAAGAGCATGGGATGCATTTCCATTTGTTAATGTCCTCTCTCTTTTATCTTAGGAGTGTCTTGTAGTTTTCAGTGTACAGGTCTTTCACTTCCTTCGTTAGGTTTATTCCTAGGTATTTTATTCTTTTTGATGCAATTGTGAATGGAATTGTTTTTCTGATTTCTCTTCCTGTTAGTTCATTGTTAGTGTATAGGAAAGCAACAGATTTCTGTGTGTTAATTTTGTATCCTGCAACTTTGCTGAATTCAGATATTAGTGCTAGTAGTTTTGGAGTGGAGTCTTTAGGGTTTTTTATGTACAGTATCATGTCATCTGCAAATAGTGACAATTTGACTTCTTCTTTACCAATCTGGATGCCTTGTATGTCTTTGTTTTGTCTGATTGCTGTGGCTAGGACCTCCAGTACTATGTTGAATAACAGTGGAGAGAGTGGGCATTCTTGTCTTGTTCCCGATCTTAGATGAAAAGCTTTCAGCGTCTCGCCGTTAAGTATGATGTTAGCTGTGGGTTTGTCATATATAGCCTTTATGATGTTGAGGTTCTTGCCATCTATACCGATTTTGTTGAGAGTTTTTATCATGAATGGATGCTGAATTTTGTCAAATGCTTTTTCAGCATCTATGGAGATGATCATGTGGTATTTCTTCTTCTTTTTGTTGATGTGGTGGATGATGTTGATGGATTTTCGAATGTTGTACCATCCTTGCATCTCTGGGATGAATCCCACTTGATCATGGTGTATGATCCTCTTGATGTATTTTTGGATTCGGTTTGCTAATATTTTGTTGCGTATTTTTGCATCTACATTCATCAGGGATTGTTCATTTGTATTTTTGTGGGGTCGTTGTGATTTTTCCTTTCTCATTTCTGATTCTGTTTATGTGTGTAGATTCTCTTTTTCTCTTAATGAGTCTGGCTAGGGGTTTATCTATTTTGTTTATTTTTTCAAAGAACCAGCTCTTGGTTTCACTGATTTTTTCTATTGTTTTTTTCTTCTCAATTTTATTTATTTTTTCTCTAATCTTTATTATGTCCCTCCTTCTGGTAACTTTGGGCCTCATTTGTTCTTCTTTTTCCAATTTCAGTAATTGTGTCTTTAGACTATTCATTTGTGAATGTTCTTCCTTCTTTAACTAGGCCTGGATTGCAGTATACTTTCCTCCTAGAACTGCCTTTGCTGCGTCCCACAGAAGTTGTGGCTTTATGTTGTTGTTGTCATTAGTCTCCATATATTCTTTGATTTCTGTTTTGATTTGGTCGTTAACCCATTGATTAATTAGGAGAGTGTTGTTAAGTCTCCATGTATTTGTGAGCCTTTTTGATTTCTTTCTAAAATTTATTTCTAGTTTTATACCTTGGTGATATGAGAAGTTGGTTGGTAGGATTTCAATATTTTTGAAATTACTGAGGTTCTTTTTGTGGCCTAGTATGTGGTCTATTCTGGAAAATGTTCCATGTGCACATGAGAAGAATGTGTATCCTGTTGCTTTTGGGTGTAGAGTTCTGTAGATGTCTGTTAGGTCCATCTGTTCTAGTGTGTTGTTCAGTGCCTCTGTGTCTTTTCTTATTTTCTGTCTGGTTGATCTGTCCTTTGGAGTGAGTGGTGTGTTGAAGTCTCCTAAAATGAATGCATTGCTGTCTATTTCCTCCTTTAATTCTGTTAGTATTTGTTTCACATATGTGGGTGCTCCTGTGTTGGGTGCATATATATTTATAATGGTTATATCTTCTTGTTGGACTGACCCCTTTATCATTATGTAATGTCCTTCTTTATCTCTTGCTACTTTCTTCATTTTGAAGTCTATTTTGTCTGATACAAGTACTGCAACACCAGCTTTTTTCTCCTTGTTGTTTGCATGAAATACCTTTTTCCATCCCTTCACTTTTAGTCTGTGTATATCTTTGGGTTTGAGGTGAGTCACTTGTAAGCAGCATACAGATGGGTCTTGCTTTTTTATCCATTCTGTTACTCTGTGTCTTTTGATTGGTGCATTCAGTCCATTTACATTTAGGGTGATTATTGATAGGTATGTACTTATTGCCATTGGTGCCTTTAGGTTCGTGGTTACCAAAGGCTCAAGGGTTGCTTCTTTACTATCTAACAATCTAACTTAACTTTTTTGTTAAGTAATTGTAAACACTGTCTGATGTTTCTTTATTTCTCTCCCTTCTTATTCTTCTTCCTCCATTCTTTCTATAATAGGTGTTTTATTCTTTGCCTTTAGTTAGTATTTGGATGGTCTGCTTTCTTTGCTATGATTTTATTTTCTCTGGTGACATCTTTTTAGCCTTAGGTGTGCTTCCATCTAGAGCAGTCCATTTAAGATATCCTGTAGTGGTGGTTTATGAGAGGCAAACTCTCTCAACTTTCGTTTGTCTGGAAATTGTTTAATCCCTCCATCATATTTAAATGATAATCGTGCTGGATACAATATTCTTGGTTCGAGGCCCTTCTGTTTCATAACGTTAAATATATCATGCCATTCTCTTCTGGCCTGTAAGGTTTCTGTTGAGAAGTCTGATGATAGTCTGATGGGTTTTCCTTTGTAGGTGATCATTTTTCTCTCTCTAGCTGCCTTTAATACTCTGTCTTTAGCTTTGATCTTTGCTATCTTAATTATTATGTGTCTTGGTGTTGTCTTCCTTGGGTCCCTTGTGTTGGGAGATCTGTGGGCTTCCGTGGACTGAGAGACTATTTCCTCCCCCAGCGAGGGAAAGTTTTCAGCAATTATTTCTTCAAAGACACTTTCTATCCCTTTTTCTCTCTCTTCTTCCTTTGGTACTCCTATAATGCGAATATTGTTCCGTTTGGATTGGTCACACAGTTTTCTTAATATTCTTTCATTCCTAGAGATCCTTTTATCTCTCTCTACCTCAGCTTCTCTGTATTCCTGTTGTCTCATTTCTATTCCATTAACAGTCTCTTGCATCTCATCCAGTCTACTGTTAAGCCCGTCGATCGCTTGTCTGATTTCTGCATTGTCTTTCCTCACTTCCCTCACTTCCTTCCTCAGCTCTTTCACATTTCTCTGTAGGTCTGTCAGCATGGTTATGCCTTTTATTCTGAATTTTTTTTCAGGAAGACTGTGCATTTCCATCCCTTCAGGCTCCCTCTCTGGGGTTGTCTGGTTGATTTTGGTCTGAACCATATTCCTCTGTCTTTTCATGGCTATAGAATTGGTCGCTGGTAGTTGCCACGTATGTCAGCTGGGCTCTTTAAGACCGCCTCTTGGTGTGCCGAGTCCTCTCGGGTGTAGCTGCACGCTGTGCACTTTCCTGTGTATTTGGTCTCTCTTTTAGGAATAGTTGTATTTTCTGTATTTTCGTAGATAAATATAGTGTTGGGAGGAGATTTCTGCCACTCTGCTCACGCTGTCACTTTCCTGGAAGTCTGCCTACAAAATATTACTTATAAGGGAAATCTCCATTTGTCATGGTATCTCCCATACTATACCAGAAAGAGCTATTCCCTCTTATTTTCCTCTTTGGAAAACTTTAATGAATTTGGGTATTAGGTCTTCACTAAATGTTTGATAAAATTCAGCGGTATAGCCATCTGGTCCAGGATTTTTTTCTTAGGTAGTTTTTTGATTACCAATTCAACTTCCTTGCTGGTAATTGGTCTGTTCAGATTTTCTGTTTCTTTCTGGGTCAGCCTTGGAAGGTTGTATTTTTCTAGAAAATACAGCCTTGGAAGGTTGTATTTTTCTAGAAAGCTGTCCATTTCTTCTAGGTTATCCAGTTTGTTAGCATATAATTTTTGACAGTATTCTCTAAAAATTCTTTGTATTTCTGCAGTGTCCATAGTGATTTTTCCTTTCTCATTTTTGATTCAGTTTATGTGAGTAGAGTCTCTTTTTTTCTTGATTATTTTGTTGAAGAACCAGCTCCTTCTTTCATTGATTTTTTTCTATTGTTTTAGTCGTCTCGATTTTATTTATTTCTGCTCCAATCTTCATTATGTCCCTCCTTCTACTGAGTTTTTGCCTTATTTGTTCTTCTTTTTCTAGTTTCATTAATTGTGAGTTTAGCCTTTTCAAGTGGGATTGTTCTTCTTTCCTGAGGTTGGCCTGTATTGCAATATACTTTCCCCTTAGCATGGCCTTCACTGCATCTCATAGATTTTTCAGCTTTGAATTATTGTTGTCATTTGTCTCCATATGTCGCTTGATATCTGTTTTTATTTGGTCATTGATCCATTGGTTATTTAGGAGCATGTTGTGAAGCCTCTATGTGTTTATGGGATTTTTCATTTTATTTGCATAATTTATTTCTAGTTTCATACTTTTGTGTTCTGAGAAACAGGTTAGTACAATTTCAATCTTTTTAAATTTACTAATGTTCTTTTTGTGGCATAGGATATGATCTGTTCTTGAAAATGTTCCATGTGCACTTGAGAAGTATGTGTATTCTGCTGCTTTTGGGTGTGAGTTCTGTAGAAGTCTGTTAGGTCCATCTGTTCTAATGTTTTATTCAGTGCTACTTTCTCCTTACTTATTTTCTGTCTGGTTTTTCTGTCCTTTGGAGTGAGTGGAGTATTGAAGTCTCCTAGAATGAATACATTGCATTCTATTTCCCCTTTTAATTCTGTTAGTATTTGTTTCACATACGTAGGTGCTACTGTGTTTGGTGCATAGATATTTATAATGGTTATATCTTCTTGTTGGATTGACTCCTTTAACATTATGTAATATCATTCTTTGTCTCTTGTGACTTTCTTTGTTTTGAAGTCTATTTTGTCTGATACAAGTACTGCAACTCCTGCTTTTTTCTCACTATTAGTTGCATGAAATATCTTTTTCCATCCCTTCACTTTTAGTCTGTGTATATCTTTGGATTTAAAGTGAGTCTCTTGTAGGCAGCATATAGATGGGTCTTGTTTTTTTATCCATTCAGTAACTCTGTGTCTTTTGATTGGTGCATTCAGACCATTTACATTTAGGGTAATTATTGATAGGTATGTACTTATTGGCATTGCAGGCTTTACATTCGTTGTTACCAAAGGTTCCAGGCTAACTTCCTTACTATTTAAGAGTCTAAGTTAACTCACTTAATATGCTATTACAAACACAGTCTAAAGGTTCTTTTTTTCTCCTCCTTTTTCTTCCTCACCCATTCTTTGTATTTTAGGTATCATATTCTGTACTCTTTGTCTATCCCCTGATTGACTTTGGGGATAGTTGATTCAATTTTGCATTTGCTTAGTAATTAACAGTCTACCTTTTTTACTATGGTTTTATTACTTCTGGTGACCGCTATTAAACCTTAGGAATAGTTCCATTTACATCAGTCCCTCCAAAATACACTGTAGAGACAGTGTGTGGGAGGTAAATTCTCTCAGGTTTTGCTTATATGGAAATTTTTAAGTCCCTCCTTCAAATTTAAATGATAACCTTGCTGGATAAAGTATTCTTGGTTTGAGGCCCTTCTGCTTCATTGCATTAAATACATCATGCCAGTCCCTTCTGGCCTGTAAGGTTTCTTCTGAGAAGTCTGATGATAGCTTGATAGGCTTTCCTTTGTATGTGATCTTATTTCTCTCTCTGGCTGCTTTTAATATTCTGTCCTTATCCTTGATCTTTGCCATTTTAATTACTATATGCCTTGGTGTTGTCTTTCTTGGGTCCCTTGTGTTGGGAGATCTGTGAACCTCCATGGCCTGACAGACTATCTTCTCCCCTAGATTGGGGAAGTTTTCAGCAGTTACCTCCTCAAAGACACTTTCCATCCCTTTTTCTCTCTCTTCTTCTTCTGGTACCCCTATAATGCGAATATTGTTCCGTTTGGATTGGTCACACAGTTCTCTCAATAGTCTTTCATTCTTAGAGATCCTTTTTTCTCTCTGTGCCTCAGCTTCTTTGTATTCCTCTTCTCTAATTTTTATTTCATTTATCGTCTCCTCCACTGTATCTAATCTGCTTTTAAAACTTTCTTTTGTATGTTTCATTTCTAATACCGTGATCCGTAATGATTTGATCTCCAACCATAATTCATCCCTGAGTTCTTGAATAGTTTCTACATACCTCCATGAGCATATTAATGATTTTTATTTTGAAATCCCTTTCAGGCAGATTCATGAGGTCGATTTCATTTGAATTTTTCTCAGAGGTTGTATTCATAATTTTACTTTGGACCAGGTTCCTTTGGCATTTCGTATTTGTGTATGGTGCCCTCTAGTGCCCAGAAGCTCTACTCCCTGGAGCTGCTCAGCCCCTGAAGCAATATCAGGTGTCACAGGGTAGTGGTATTGTTGCCTGGGGGAGGTGAGAGCTTTTTCCTCCTTCCCGTCTGCTCTGCCTGTCTCCACTGCCAGAACCATTGGGCCAAGCACACAGGTATCCGGCTGTGCTTTGCGTTTGTAGTTTCTGTAAATGGGGCTTCCCTCTGGCTGGCTTAATGCCAGGGTAGGGTTTGCCAGTTTGTGAACCTGGTAGGGCTGGCTCAGAGAAAGGTTCAGTAGGCTGTGTATCACAGAGGGGGTCCTTGTAGCTCTGTAGGCAGCCAGGGAGCTGGGGCTCCTGAAGATCGTGAAAGTTCCCAACCTGCTGGCAGAGAGCACCCAGACAATTTTTTCTACCTGTCCTTTCTCCTGAGCAGTAAGCTCTGTGCAATCCTTGCCCCTTTAGCAGCTCTCTTACTATTGGGAATTCTCTCAGACTGCCCATCTTTCTTTTGTCCTAGAGCAGCCAGATATGGATCCCTGCTTTCCACAAGCAGCTGGAATCTCAGTCTTTCCAGGTATTCTGCCTATTTATCTTTCCAACCCCCTAATCATGAGAGTACCATGAAAACACCATGAATTATAAGTTTGTACTCCCAGATCAGATCTCCAGAGTTAGGTAATCAGCAGTCCCAGGCTTCCACTCCCTCCCTGCTCTGTTTCTCTTCCTCCTGCTAGTGAGCTGGGGTGGGGGAAGGGCTTGGGTCCCAGTGGGCCACGGCTTTGTATGTTACCCTGTTCTGTGAGGTTTATTCTTTTCTCCAGGTGCATGCAGTTTGGCTCAGTCCATTTTCTTGTTGCTCTTTCAGGAATAGTTGTATTAATTATATTTTCATATTATATGCGGTTTTAGGAGAAAGTCTCTGTCTCACCTCTCATGCTGCCGTCTTTAATCCTCTCCCCTTCTCTATCAATTAGTTTAAAAAAATGATAGACCTATATGAAGCCCTTATGACCTCGGGTTGTATAGCTTTTTATTCTCCTATTGATTTGTACATATGTACATTTTTGTCTCACTTTTTTAGGCTTTAAGTTCTTTGAAGAAAACTGAGTTTATTTCATCTCTAGCACAGAATAGTGCCTCTTGTAAGTGGTTGTGAATAAAGTTTAAAAGAGTGAATTTTAAAACATTGGATTTATTGACTAAACAATTCCAAGGGATGTTTATGAAGTCAAAGGTTAGAGGACTTGAAGAAGTCAGGATTTCTGTTGTCTACAGACCATTTTAGGGTGACAGCCTCCTGTTTTTGTGTTAATATAGACAGAATGACAACTCTTACATTATTGTTTCTCAACCCCAAATTTCTACACCCAGACTGACTCCACTAAATACCTATCAGCCTGGCCAGCTCATTATTATTAGTCTTAGGCTCTGCCAGCAGAGAGAGCTATAGGCTGCAAAGCTGGAGGAAAAAGAGGTAATGTGGTTGTGGGTAAAACTACAATATTTCCAGAATCTCTCACCAGGATTTACTACATCTCCATACAATAGGTGTTTTCAGGGGGTGAAGAGGAGTAGTCCACCTCCATATGAATAGGTAATTACTAGGCCCAGTGAAGGCTTATCTGAACCAGAGAGGTTGGGTGAGGGGCTCTTCTTATGCAGCCTGGTCACAAAAGACACGAGGGAGCAGAAGTGGATGATTGCTTGTAAGGAATAAACTTCATTTCTCCCTTTTACTGATTTCGATAAGGTATCAAAATCAAAAGTATTTGCCCAGGATTTCCCCCTTGGAGTTACAGTGGTCTTCCCTGTGGGTTTCCTGACCACTGTGTTCCTGTGACCATCCCCTCAGCAAGATTTCTTCACCCCAGCACTGATAGCTTTGTCCTGTAAGAACAGCTGTTGCAGCTTTTCTAACACTTGGAGAAACAGCTCCATCATGCTGCCCCTCAGAGACCAGCTCCTGTTGAGGACCACCCACTCCTCAGAGGTCAACATGCGGCCTCTCTTCCAGGCATCTGAGTTTTAATAATTCCCACCTCTTCCCTTATTTCACTAGCTATGGAGGTAGTAGCTGCTTTCTGAAATTATTACTTCCATATCTTAGAATTCTCTTTTTCAAATGTAAAAGGAAGGAAATATTTTGTATGCAAAATAATTACTTTCAAATTTCAAATGCAAAAGGAAGACTTCCTGCAAAAAATGAAGGACCAAATAGTCTGAAAGTTATTTCACTGCAAATTGGAATTTAACATTGTCAGCTAAAATTTTAAACCTCTCTGAAGGAAAGTGTTTCCTTGACAATTGATGATTCCAAGTTTTCAAGCATAAATCCAGTTATGTGATTTTGGATGTACAGGTCTGGGCAATATCATAGTGACAAGGATGATCACATATTAAATGCTGACAGGGCTTCCCCAGAAGCTTTGCTCTGGGTTGTCTGTAGAGTCTAAGAGCTCAAACAGCAGCCTGGAGAGGAGTTAAAGATACAGACATCATGGAAATGCATTACAAAACCAGAGAATAGAAGTGGCTGTTTTTCTTAAATTTGCAAGAACGTAATGCCTAACAGTCATATTATCAAAAATTAAATCTTTAAGAAATTAAATATTTTAAAATATATACAAATCAAAGGACATTGTTTATATATATTTGGTGTTTAGTAGGAATGCTTATTTTTTTAAGTCCTTGCTCTAAGGAAATCACCTCAAAATTCCAAACAAATGTTTTCTTTCACTAATATATAATAATTTAAATACAACTACACTTAATGAAAATTGGTTTGATATACAGCATTTGAGATGGAATTAATTACTATATGCAAGATGTATTTTCATAGATAAATATCTAAGTATATCTCAGCTTCATGGTATCTATATGTCTTTATAAAATATATAGCATACATATATGTATATAATTTTTGAAAATCAAATTCTATTTTTAATCATCTAGGTAACATTATTATTTAAAGGGAATGCAATAAGTTTTTTTGTAAAGAAGGTAAATTTTTAATTATAAACTATTTTTAAAGTTACAGAAAATTAGAGTGGATAATGCATTCTGAGAACTCATTCAGTTTTATTAAATCTTAAGTTATATTTGATTTTGAATATCAACAAATAGTTACCAGTATAGTTAAAGAATCTTGCATGCCCCGGAATCCCCTGAATTTCACTGCCAGAATGACGAAAGCTGATTTTGATGTTTTTCTTTTGAATCTATGTTTCATCTTATTACTCTATGTTATTGTTATTCTAAAAGTATATATAATTCTTTTGCAAATTTTCAAAGCTAGATCATACATTACATATCATTCTGCAACATATTGTTTGCTCAAAATTAAATTTTGAGATTTATGTATGTTGCTCTAATATATACAGTTCTAATTCACTTATTCGGACTTCAAATATTTCATGATAAGTATGCTATAATTTGCTTTTCCATTCTCCTATAATGAACACTAAAGTTGTTTCAATATTTTCTTAAACAATGCTGTAATGAACTTTCTAGCACATATCTCCTAGTGCTTAAGAGTTCAAGGTCTCTTGGGTATATAGCTTGAAGTGGGATGTCTGGGCTCCAATATCTTACACATCTTCAACCACACTAGCTATTGTCAGTGCAAGGCTCATACCAATGAACACTCCTTCCTGCAGGAGTGTTCCTGTTTCTCCAGAGTCTCATCAATATCAGGTGACTCCTTAATTTGTACCTGTGTGATGGATATTTAATGATGTCTGTTTTATTTTGCATGTCCTTGATTACTAGTTACACTGAACCTCTTTTAAGGTACTTAGGAGCCACATGGGTTTTCTTTTCTGCAAATTATCTTTTTAAGTCCGTTACCTAATTTTCTAGTGAGTAGTTTTATATACTATAGTAATGCTATGTGTTTATACTCACTTTGAAAATTTTCCCTCAGCTAGAGTTTTGGGTTTTAACTTTATTTTTGGTGTCTTAGGTTGAAGTTAAGGTTTAATTCTGATGTGGTCAAATTTAGAAAGCTTTCATTTTATATCTTGTCCTTTGTATTTTGTTTAAAAACTATTTTCTCTCCTAAAGTCATATGTATTTGTCTCTATTTTCTTCTAAACTTAAATGTTTTACTTTTGGTTTTATGTTTATCTGAAATTTATTAGTGTATAGTATGAATAAAAATAGAATTTTATATTCTCATATTTATCATCAAATTTTCAGCACCTTTTATTGAATAGTCGATCTTTTTCCCTTTATTTGTAAAGCTATCTCTATTCTATACTAAATTTCCATGCATGTATATGTAGATATGCATATATATATATATATATCTTATTCTTTTGTCTCTTCCCATATCAATATCACATTGTCTTAATTACAGTAAATTTTTAAGTTTTAAAATCTGGTAGATCATGTTTTCATATGCATGTACAGCTTGCAAGTGTTATTAGGAAAATGAAGGCTTTTTTTCAAACACTTATTTCTTCAATTCATCTCCAATCAATTCCATATCTATTTTAATTAACCCTCTCTCTTTTTTTTCCTTCAGCATACATGACACCGGCCTGCACTGGAAGTCGTGGTTGCTAACATAAGAAGCGCGTGTTTGGCTTAGAAATGCTTCCTCTAGCTGGTGTATTTCTGATTAGCTAGTCATTTTGTTGGCACAAGTGTCTGATACTCATTTCAGGAGGTACCTGGAGATGTATATGTGCATATGCTTGCACGTATACATTAGGGTATATGAGCGTGTGTGAGTGTGTGTGTGTGCGCATGTACTTGCATTTTTGAGGCTACTATTTCAATAATTACATCATATCTCTTCTTGAGAGAGTATTCCATCTGTGGTCACACATATATAACAAGAGCCAAAAATGGAATTCTGAACGTGAGAAGACAATAGAGTAACTGGCAGATCAACAAAGCTTTTGACAGTGTTGTAATTCAGTTTTTAAAACAGTAAAAACAATAAAAAAACAACATCAAATACTTTATCACATGAAAAGGAGTTATGTTGCTTATATAGTTGCAAGAAACATGGCTTTCTATGACCTTAAGTGGAATCCTTCTAGTCAATGAATTACTCATTGAGTCCTGTGAATGATGAGTCTCTTTAGCTGTTAAACTCCCTGGAATTAGTAGGCAAAAGCAAAAGCAAACTAGTATATTAAAAGGCTAAATGTCTTGTCAACTCACTGGCATTGGCATTTGAACTCTAAGGCTTTTCATTGTGAGCTCATCATCCTTAACATAAGTTTTAACACCTGGATTAAATTCAAAACATCTCTTTTGGACCCAACCCATCAATCAGTAATAAAAATCTAACTGCTTACATACTGTATTTTATGTCCTACATGTTTTGTTTTAGTAAATACTTATTAAGCATCACCTGGATGCTAGCTTCTGTTCTAGGCACAGGGAATAACTTGGTGAGTAACTGACTCACAGGCCATCTTCACAAATTTCAGAGGAAAGGGAAATAAATACTTAGAAAGACTGCATGATAGATGACTCTATAATAGTGAACATTCACTGATTGTGTCCTGTGTATCAAAAACTTTATTCAAAATGTTTCTAATGTTTCTTTATCTAAAATGTGCCTAATCCTATACATATTTTTCCCTCATACCAATGAGAAAACTGGATTTATGTAGTCTATAGTGTTTCCCAAAGTATTTCAGAACCAAACCTTATATGAAAAGGTATTTTGTAATCCAAAATTATTTCATAACCATATTATATAGGAAGAATTTTCAATGGATTCTTTAACAGGAATGTTTCCTGGGCCCTAACACTGACTGTAGCCCTACAGCTACTAAGTGATAGTGCTATTAAGTGGTATTAAGTGAACCTTAGGTATGGCAAAACTAGTGTCATTTCCTAAGCTCCAAGATGCTCCTAAATAGACTGCTGGGTAGGAGTTTGAGGTTGAAATGTGTAGATAATAAAGAGCTATTGATGTTAGTCTCTCACAGAGGAGAATGTATCTGAACAGAATCTTGACAAATGGCTCATCCTGTGGAAACCAGCACCCTCAACCAGCTATCAGAAAGGCCGAAGCCGGAGTCCAGAGCAGAAGGCTTACTCATGCAGACACCTGGAGGCTGGTGGCACATGTCTCACGGGGTCTCTGTTTGTATCTTTAACGTGCGTGCTTTGATATCTTTGGGCTTCAAAAACAACTCAACCGCTTTTCTAAAAACTCAGAGGACCTGCTTCTCTCCTAACATAAAAATATAAAAATGTTGGTGATCCCCATTGTACACAAAACGGTAGTTTCTGAGCTTCCTAATAGCTTGTATTTTATTCTGCTTGCCCAAAGAAAAGCTCTGGAGCATCATGGTACAACAGTAAAAAATGTAGGCTCATAATATTGAATCCGAAAGCCCAAGGAAAAATGAGTAAGTGTATACCTCTCCCATGTAGCTTAGCAGCCAAACTAACTTACTTCTATGTGTTCCAAAATATTTAGTTTTGTGACGATTCTGCTGACTTAGGAGACCAGAGAAGTAAAGAGAGGGAATGAAGACATATCGTAGCACTAAATATTATGGTATAGTGATAGTCTCTGCATGTCCAAAGACATGATTTGAAATGGTTTTTGCACAGCTTTGCTGCCAGGTTGAGCGCTGGCAGATATCTGTGGCAACTATTTTGTAAGTGAGTGATATTCCATATTAAGTGCTGTCTGCAGGGAGCCAATTCAAATAATTGAGATGAATGTCTTCAGCTAGGAATGAACTTACACATACTTCACCAGCAGAGCAGAAAAATAATTCTTAGGAAAACAAAACAAAACAGACCTTTCTCTTTGTGGAGCCCATAAATAATTGCCTTAAGTAACTAAGCTGTAGAATATACCACCTGTGGCCGTTTTTGTTGTTGTTATAAAACTAACAGTTAAAAATCACAGGCTGTTTGCAAAAATATTTTCAAAGGTTGAAGCTTGCTTTCCCTCAGATTAGCAAGACCAACACCAATACTCTAAACAGCTTATATTGGTTAAATGTAGAAAATATTCTGAGGTTGTCCTTGGCAAAATAACATAGCCCAGCTAACATGGTCATTCACAGTATGAATAAAATGAAGTAAATAAAATGGGAAGCTAGAAATCACAATACAAATGAAAGTATGGCATCATGTGTCTTGTTTTTATCATTAACGTGAATCTGGATCAAAATTTTAAGAGATGAGAAATTATATTCCTATTTCAGATAACCAGAGAAATTACTGATTGTTGTGACTTTGTTAAATGATATCTTATTACACAGTACATTTGTTCTAATAAAAAAACTTAATATGTCAGAAAATGTTTTTTCCAGTTCACTATTTATGAACTATAAAAGTTATGTTTTTCTTTTCAATATATAAACGAGCATATATGAAAATAATTTTCAGTTGATTCTTCAATAGGGATATTTCCTACAATTTAACACCAAAATGCAAATCAAGTGTAACACTCAGTATTTAAAGATAATATGAGTTGAACATACCTTTAAAAAAAGTATTTTTGACGTCTTCATGTATTTTTCCAACTCACTTTTGTCAAGATCTTATTATTTAAAGTACTAAAAAAGAAGACATCAAGCACTTAAAGCATTCAGGCAATGTGACAGAATAAGGGAAAAACTCAGGAAAATATTTAGTGCCCCAAATTAAAAAATATCAAAGGTTGCTTGTTACGTAGATTTGTGAAGCCACAGAGAAGGAACACTCAGAGTCAGAGTAAAGAAAATTCGTATGAAGAAGTCAGTCTGAGGGATGAGATGAAGGATTCCATTACAGGCCTATCAGCTATCAGTGTACGTGTGCGTTTGCAGTTAGAAATTTGTCTCTCAAACTTCTGCGCGCCATGAAAGCTAGAGGTATGAAGTTTAGAGATGTTTTCAGAAAGGAGTGATTGTGATCATTAAACTAACTGGGATTTATGAGAAGTATATAGTAGAAAAAGAATATCAGATAACTGAAGGTCTGGAGCCACTCATATTTAGGGAAGAGGAGTGAAGTCAGTTAAGAAATAGAGAAGCTCACGGAGAGAGAAAAGGAACATCAGGGGACAGCAAAGGCATGCATCCCAAAGTCGGTAAGGGCATTAAGGAGGGCCAGCTTCCCGGCACGTGACCTGCATGGCTGCACAGGGTCCAGCGCCAAGACGGCTGCCACGTTTGGTTTAACAATCTTGTTTTCATGGCCTCTTTTCAAGAATTTTTGAACAAGGGGTCCCACATTCTCACTGTGCACTGGGCCTCACAAATTATGTAACTGGTCCTGGTTTCAAAAATGAAAGTTGAAGGAACTTCCCAGTCAGCCTGGAAGTGAACTGATAAATGTCTCCCAGGATTCTCATTAAAATATCTGTGACTCTATGAAAACAGACAAAAAACTGGCAATAATGCCACGAACCACTAAAAAAGCCACATGCCAGAAATCTGGGCAGAAATTCAATTACCAGCCTCCTTGATGAAGATAAATGGAAAAGTACATTCTTGGACAACATACTTAATATTGCCTGCCCAGAATCATGGGCAGGTGCTCTCAAAAAAATATAGGTAGGGTTAGGGATGAACACTTCAATTCATCGACACTTTTAGTACCTAACCTTGATATGGAGGGACTGCCCGTACCAGAGAGATAAAGGCCTGCTTCCGCCAAATATTTAGGAACTATCTTTGAAATGAACCAAAGCAAGAGTCCCACACCTGCTGAGCCAATCAGTTCTTTTCAACTGCTGCATGCATTCAGGAAGTCCTCTGAGGATGGCCTGTGCAGGACATAGAGGGTGGAAAGAAAGGTTTAGACCCGTCTCTCGGTATACTGTGGAATGCTTAGCTGCCTCAGGAAACTACTGCACAAAGGGGCAAAGACCGTAGCTGGCAGGAAGAATGCGTGCTGCTGGTGAGATGGGGCAGAGCATTTCAGAACCAACTGAGCCCTGAAAACTGCACGTGTGTCTCCAACTCAGGCAGATAAACCCTAAACGTTGAAGTGGAAGGAACAAGCCTATCAGGCAGAACAAATTGCCTAAAGGATCCACATACTTTACCTTCCCGTCTCAATAACAGAGGGTGGGCTCTACCTGGCCACAGGAGGTTTAAGGACACTCCAGGCATCCTGCCATTTAAAAATAGAACTGTAGGGATCTTTCTTATTTATAGATGAATAAATCAAATAATCAAAGGATTTATTGATGAAGCCAACAAAAAACTTTATAGTTTCCAGGTTATGCTTTGATAAACTGACAAGGCTTTTTATTAATCTGAAATCTGATGCAACTAGAGTAATGATGCTAATTAAGGACCTTTCATGATTGCTCTCCCTTTCTCCATGTCTCTAAAATTTACCGACCTTTTAAAGTTGGCTTAAATTCCACCTCTGTTTAGAAGTTTATTTTTAATAGTTCTATTGTTTCTCATTTCTCTGAATTCTCACTGGCTATTTTGCCATTTATCATTTAGTATGTGATTAGGTTTTATCACATGGATTGGGCTCTTACTCAAAATTATGTTTCCTTTCCTTGCTGTGACATTTAGCTTATTAAGGAGAGGGACTCACACTCTTGCATGCCCTTCTCACCCAAACTTCCAACTCCATCCAAGCTTAATTTAGAGGTAGATATATGAAAAAGTTTCATAGTTGGAAGGAAAAACAGAAAGGGCTAAAGGGAAAAAAGTCAGAGATAAGAGAAAGATGGATTTAGAGATAGGAATTTTTTAGCTGAAATAATTTTATAATTATATATGCTTATAATTTCATAGGCAAGCATGTGATTAACTTTCTTAATAAGAATGCAGGATCATCTCACAAATAAGAATATAAGCTCCATAAGGGTAGGCTTTGTTTTGTTTAATCCCACTGCTGCCTCCCCAGTGGTTAATACAGTATCTGGCGCAGGGTAGGTGCTCAATGTTCATTGATTAAATTGAACTCATTGGTTGAATGAATGAATGGATGAATTATGGACACTGGGTATCCAACATAGAAAAGGAGAGGAACCGAGGCACTATGTACATTCTATGCATTATTTCCTTTTCATCCTCAGACTTAAAAGTGTTTTTTTTTTTTAATGAGGCTCCAGAAGTTTAAATAACTGGGCCAACATCACATAATGTATTATGGAGAGGACCTGACAATCAAACCAAAACCTGCTTAACTTGCTCTGAAGGTCATGTGCTTTCTGCTATGGAGTATCAAAATAGTAGAATACTACTTTTTATTCATTGAGGAAAGCAAGAGAAAATAGGATACCTAATGTGTCAAATGATTTTTCAGATTATATATAAGTAAAGCATTTCCCAGGATTGTTGGACTGTATTGGATTTCTAATAAGGATGTATCTTAGATGGGCAATGTAATGGCAGCCTAGGCACCAATTTCAAGTTCACAATTCTATTGCCCTCTACCTCCTAACATCATCTTAAGAAAGATTAGTCTGAATTTGAAATCAATTCTGATATAGATCCTTAAAAGCACAAGCTTGTGTCTCTTAGAAATTTACATGTCTGTTTCGGTCCTCACAGCTTATTTTCTAATTGGAAACAGATTATACTTTGGACTGTTCCCTCCAAACTCCCTACCCCCAGAAGCTTAATAATGCCAGATATTCATGAGAAGTTATGAGAAGTGTTCTTTACCAATTGTATCCCCACATTTTAAGTCATAGAGCTAGGTATTGACATACTAAAACTGAAAATAATTTTTACCTAAATTCTTCTAGCTTAGTGCTTAGAGATACAATTGTTTGAAGAACAACTAGAAATGAATACATCATTTGTTTTCTATATCACTGTGAAAGATATATGTAATTAGATCCAATTCAATTTTGTTCCAATAGGAATAAAAGATTCTTGCTTCATGTTATAATCTCTTTATTGTAAACCTTACTTGAACTTGTAATAGGAATTCACTTGCCTCATAGTTGAAACTCGCCCAGCTTCCTCAGAGAAATATAGGTTAAAAGGTCCCTGGCATATGGTGAGAGCTCAGTAAATATTTGTTGAATAAATTGAAACTCACATACCTACACATTTTGGCAACTGATTCTCTAAATAAGGAATTAATGTTGCTTCATCTTTTAGATTCCACTGACAGAACTGATGGTGTTTAATAAACCATCATTCTACCAGTATGGAAGAAGATATGATTTCCCAAACTTGTCTTTCATTAATATTTTAAAATATTTTAATTTAGTGAAAATCTAATCTGATCTTATTTACTATTAATGAAAACGTTTCTCACTTATAAAACAGATTTCCTTCAATGCATTTTAGAACAAAATATCTCTATGGTTTATTGCATTTAATTATAATAAACTTGTTTAACACAGTTAAACAATTTTCATAAGCAAAGATTTGGCAAAGACACATAAAAATAACATTATTCAAATGATATACACTTATGGCTCATGCATCTTTTCTGTTATGTTTTCATTCAATTAAAAGAAGAAAAGATAGCATTGTCTGTGTTCACGAAAAGGTGGTTAGAAGAAGGATTTAGTGATAAGAGTAGTTAAGGTTAACAAAAGACCCCTAATAGCCAAAGCAATCCTGAGAAAGAACAAATCTATGGGTATTACACTCCTGGACTTCAAGCTATACTACAAAGCTATAGTAATCAAAACAATATGGTGCTGGCACAAGAACAGACCCAGAGATCAATTGAACTGAAAGAGAGCTCAGATATAAACTCACATATATATGGTCAATTAATATACAATGGGGAATAGACAGGCTTTTCAGTAACTGGTGTTGGAAAAACTGGACAGCTCCATGTAAGAGAATGAAACTGGATTACTGTCTAACTCCATACACAAAAGCAAACTCAAAATGGACCAAAGACCTTAATGTAAGACATGAAACCTAAAGCTCTTAGAAGAAAATATAGGCAAAAATCTCTTGAACACAGTATGAGCAGTTTTTTCCCAGACACATCCCCTCAGACAAGGGAAGCAAAATAAAAAATGAACAAGTGGTACTATAGCAAATGAAAATGCTTCTGTACAACAAAGGACACCATCAGCAGAACAAAAAGGCAACTTACAGTATGGTAGGATACATTCATAAATGATTTATATGATAAGGGGTTAATATCCAAAATATAAAAAGACCTCATATGCCTCACCAAAAAAAGCAAAAACTTGAATAAAGAAAGGACAGAGGACCTGAACAGACATCTCTCCAATGAAGAAATACAGATGGCCAACAAGCACATGAAAAGATGTTCCACATTGCTAATCATCAGGAAAATTCAAATAAAAACCACAATGAGATATCACCTCACACCAGTCAGAATGACCACTACCCAAAAGACAAGAAATAACAAGTGTTGGCGAGGTTGTGGAGAAATAGGAACAATCCTACACTGCTGGGAATGCCAATTGGTCAGCCCTATGGAAAGCAGTATAGCGGTTCCCCAAAACACTAAAGATAGAAATACCATTTGACCCAGTAATCCTACTTGTAAGAATTTACATGAAGCAAACAAAATCCCTGATTCAAAAAGATATATGCCCCCTATGTCTATTGCTGCAGTATTTACGATAGCCAAGATGGAACCCACCAAAGTGTCCAACAATAGAAAAATGGATAAAGAAAATGTAGTACATACATGATGGAATGTTATTAAGCCATAAAAAAGAAATCCTGCCATCTGTAACAGCATGGATGGGTCTAGAGGGTATTATGTTCAGTGAAATAAGCCAGGTGGAGAAAGACAAATACCGTATGATTTCATTTATTTATGGAATATAAATACATCACAAAATGAATGAACAAAACAGCAGTAGATTCATAGACACTGAAAAGGGACTGATGGTTATCATGGGGGAAGGACTGGGTTGGTAGGTAGGGAGGTTGAGGGAGATAAAGGGACACAAAAATTCTCAGTCATAACATAGGTTGGCTACAGGCATAGTATACAGCATGAAGAATATAGCCAATGATTCTGTAACATCTTCCTATGTTGACAATAGTAGGTGTACTAATGGCGGTGAGGATTTAATAAGTGGGTACCTGTTGACCCACTGTGTTGTATACTTGAAACTAATATAAGGTTGTGTATTTATATGTAAAAAAAGAGTAGGCAAGGTTAGCAGTGTCTCTTGATTGCACATTGTTAAAAATCCATTTAAGGAAGACTGAAAAGAGCAAAATGAAAATGGAGGATGGGCTGATCATATTGGTAAGTATTTCCTACCATCAGATTTGGCCAAATATCATTAAAAAGAGTTTCCTAACAAACTGTGTGCCTCAGAGGTAGCCCAAAATCATTAACCTCAATCTACTGACCCCTTAGGATCCCCGTGTATTCCTGAACTAATTAATTTCATTTTTACACCTTGACTAATTACAGCCTCCTTCCTGGCTTAGTGTTGGTTAACATATGATTCCTTCTACCATATTGCTAACCCCTTTCATTCTGTTGCTCTGGCTGCTCCATGTCAGCTCCCAGGGCCTTACCCATTGACTCCAGCTTTGGGGACAAGTCCTCCACTAATGATAAGGAATTAAAAACACAGAACCCAGAATAAGGACCTAGAAATGCACAAGCAAAAATTTCTGGTTTAATTCTGAGTGTTAAAAGAAATAGAGTTCTCAAAAGATCAGAAATGAACTGCTCCAGAGGTTTCAGTCCAATACTCATCTGCATGCAGATAACTCCCAACGTTAGAATTAACTCTCTAACCTTCCACTATCATGAGCTTCAGGACCCCAAGTGAGATGCCTGATAGATGTCTTCCTTCACATATCCTCTTATCCTCTAAAATTTTAAATGTCTGAAACCTTATTGATCATATTTTCCCTATCTTCCAGGCCTAGCCTCATGCAGGCCCTCACCTGTAAGACCCCTTTGCTGTCCCTACTTTTATGGAGACATCATCATTCTTCCACATTAACCTGCAACCAAACCTCTGGGCCATCTCGGATCCCACTGTACATGAACTTAGATGTTTATAGGTTTCGGATAAAAGCACATAAAATTGTGTATAAATGGATGGAAAGGAATAATTTTAAAAAATCAGATTCTAATCAAGACTATCAATGTTAAAATGAACTTTAATGATCACCTAAATTACCCACCTCCATATTATTTGTCCTATTGTTTCCTTTCCCATTGATTCACCTACAAGCCAATAATCTATCTTGCTAATAGTTTTCTATCTGGTCACCTAGCCTGTAATCTCTCTCCACTCTAGGCCATCCTTCAAACCATGTTCACTCTAATAATCCCAAAATAAATCTGATTGTATCTGTACTCTGCTACAAAATATTAATAATAAGCCATAACCTTCCCAAAAACACATCACATTTGTAGAGTGTTTTAATGTTCTCAAAGAATTTTCATTCTAATCCTCACACAATCTCAACATTCAAAAACAAAATACAGCTGGAAGTCATAAATAGTTTCCTTACCGCTGATAGCTCAGAAGCACACACCTTTTAAAAGGTCCATCAAGCTTCACCCCTGTAGCTAAATTAATCTCTAGATAATAGACAAGGTAGATAATTTGAGCTGCACGATCCACTTTAGTGCCCTGGCTATTAGGGACTCATTCATTCAGAAATGTATTTGTCCAAAAAGAAGACTTTTAAGGAAACACCTATAATGAAGTCATAGTTTTTTACCACTTCCTATAATGAAAGCTAATACTAAGGAGGCTTCTCATATAAGCCCAAAGCAATAACCACAGTAATTATAACATGTAATTTTAAACTAATTAATATAACAGTCTGGCTGAAGAGCAATAGATGATTTGTTAAAAAACTTATTATATGGAAAGTTATCTTACTTTTTCTTTGTGATTAACAGCTACTACTATGGATGAACCTCTGAAATTCATAGCTGTGAGGCATCTATTCCAGAAGGTTTTTCAGTTTCCTCTCTATTGATGCTTTCCCATTTATTTCATGTATATGCTTATTATTTAAAAAATTGGGAAATAAGTCTGGATATATTAACTCAGATAACTATTGAGATCTAAGCTAAAAGTGTTCTTTAAAAAAATTCGATGGCCTCCTCAACCTTTTGCAGAATTAATTTTCAAGTGTCTGTGAAATTCATCTGAGGGGATTCTGATTGTCAGTGCAAGGCAAGTTCAGAAGATGAATAGCATGTCATGAATATAAAATTATAAAACCGCGCATCTGAAGTGGATTCAAAGTGGATTCATTTAAATTGGGAAGGAGAGGGGATCTGGGTTATTGTAAACACAATTGCTGGCTTCCAGGTTATGGAAAATAAGAACAGAAACAAAATATTACTGATAAAAAAAAATCTCAACCTTTAACAGCTTTTATTAATTTCCTTTAGTTTCCTCTGTAATTCTCAAAGATAAAATGGTACTATCTAAAAACTACTCTCTTCTGAAATATGGTCTTTTTTTAAGTTTTCTGAAAATTCTACATTTTAAGAAAAATCCATGGCTATTTGGGATCACTGATGGTTACTTTTGTTTCTCCTCCTGATTGATTTTCCTCCCATCCCACAAATATCACTGATTCTTATAGATCACTATGTGCCAAACACTGTTCTAAGGGCTTTCTTTACAATAACTCATTTAACTCCTACAACAACTGTAAAGGTTATTTACAGTAATTAAGCTAATATTATCTCCATTTTACAGATGAGTAAAAGAAGTACAGAGAAGTTAAGCAACTTTCCCAAAGTCACACAGCTAGAAAGTAGTGCAGTCAAGATGTCATTGTTGTTATAATGAAAACAATAATATCTAATGAAAATATAATCCTTTATTAACTTTCCCAATTCTAATGAGTAAAATCAGTGTTGTAGACATCTCAATGGGAAACACTATAGTTTTTCCAGAAGAAGGTAATTAGGTTGGCAAGCAGTTGACAGAGGCATCTCGCAGAGGCTGGACATCAATCCGTGAGAAATGGTTTAGTAAGGGTCCCAGAAGCTCTATCCAATTCTAAGAATCTAGGATTCTAAGTGCAACACTACATATTGATAATAATACATCTGCTTGAAGAAGTTATCATCAGCAAAAGGAATAGGAAATAAAGGTATATTTCTGGTAAGCTGATGTCCTTGGGCCAAATTTTGTGAAGTCCACTGAATGGTTGCCTTGAGAATATTACAATCCTTCAAATGCTCTTTGGTTGGGAAACAACAGTGTTTCAGAGAGGCAGCAAGAGAGTTTATTTTCCTACCCAAAAGGAAGCTTTTTCTAATAACACTCTAGCAGAAAGGCCTTTTGCTTGCTAAAGAGCCATCCGATCACCACAGAATGATAGAGAGCAGAGGACAGAATAAGAAACGGCTGCCCAGAGAAGAAAGGGGGCTCAGAATAGGCCCAGGTAGTGAAGACAAAATCACACAGAGAAAGTGATCCCATGTCTGGGACATAAACAGAACAGGTAGTCATTTTTGTAGGATTTATTGTAGGACAGTTAAGCCTGCTTAAAACCAGTCAGTGAAGACTAAACAGTAAGCAACTGTGCAAAGAAATGGAAGGCTGCGTATCATACACATTCTTGTGAAAAAAAAAGAGAGGGAAAATAGAGAATATTGCAAAGTGGATATAGTCTGAGGTCAGTATGAAGCACAGAAAGGTTAGTAGAGTTTTCAGAACCTGGAAGAAAATCTAACAGCCCAAAACAGTGCCCTGCAGGACCTCCATAGTGTTATAGGGAAGTATTTAAAATTGATTATTACAACTTTCCTGTAAATCATCTGTAATTATTTTATATAATGAAGTTTAAGTTTTCTATATAGTAAATGTAACATACCTTTTATTTTTTAAAACATAGATTTGACTTTTTAATAATATCAGTTCAATAACCTCAGTGTTGTTGTAGACTGGTATGAGATAAACATGTCTAGGAATTCCTAGTTTGGCCCCTGAAATTAGACACAGAGACCAAGACCAGAGTCTTGACTCTGTTGTTTATATATATATATATTTTTTGATATTGGGTAAGTTGGTTAACCTCTTCAGGCTTCAATTTCTATAAACTGGGTATAAAAACAGAACTATTCCAAAATGTTGTAATAAAGATCAAATAAGCCACTTAGGATGTAAAAAGCTAGAGAGAATTTCATTCCCAAATGTGTTAACAGCCAAAAAATCGGCTAATCTATAAAATTACAACTCTTTTTGAATCAGTGAGAGTGCTGGGATCAGCAAGGCAAACAACCACCTTAAAATGTAAGGAAAAACAGGCACCTCCAAGGAGAGAGGGGATGCAAGCCCATGTTCATCTGAGGCAGATGTCAAGTTTCATACAAGAGACTCAACTAAAATTTTCAATGCACGGCTAAAGGCTAAGCATGGACTAGTAAAGGAATACAGAGATAAAAACTCAGGTGAAACTTGCACTAATTTTGAGGATCTTCTCCACAGTCCTCATGAGGAAGGTGGAGGACACGTCAAGAACGCTCAGAAAGCACCCCCTGCAAGCTTGGGTGGGGGGGCAAGAGCATCTGATTCAGGAAAGACATGAAGGCTCACTCAGATTCTACTTCCCTATCTCACCTGCAGGACAAGAGCTGGAATTGCCAGGGGAAGGGAGCACACGGGTACACTCAGGACACAGATGAAGAACCACTGTATCAGGAGAAAGGAAACAGAAATCTCTCTACCTCCAGGCAAGGAGTGAGGCAACATGGGTGAGGTTATTAGAGGTCTCCTACAGCTGAAGACGGAGTGGGGTCACTGAGGAAGTCTCATTTACAGGAACCAGGGACAAGCACCTGTCTTAGACTGGGTCTGAACCAGAACCACAGAGAATCCCACTTTGTTACCATTTGTCTTGCAAACCCTGAGTAATACAGCAGCAGTTGAACCGCTGAGGTCGAGGGCAGAGAGAGGGAGATTCTCTAAAGTTCAGGCACAAAGGAGGGACCTAAAGCTGACAATGGAGAAAACATGGAAAACAACACTGGTAAACCAGCATTTGCCCTAAAGACAAGGTAACACTAGAAAATATAAAGTCAATGGTGCACTGAGGGTACCCCTAACAACAGCAAAACTTACACCCAGACTGACTCAGACCTTCCCCTGGAAGGCCTAGGAAAGATAAGATATGTTTATTCCCTGGCATAAATTTTGTTTACCTCAACTGCTACTATACTAGTAACAAAATAATGACACAGAACAACATGAATGAATCCCAAATACATTATGTTAAGTCAAAGAAGTCAGACTGAAAAAGTTGCAGACTGTATTCTTCCATTTATGTGAAAAAAATTATAAAGCCAGAAAACAGACCTGAGGTGGCCAAGGACTGAAGTTTGGGGGAAAACTTGATGTAAAAAGGCACAATATTGGCTTGGGAAAGAAGCATTTTGTTTTCTTTCTTGATTACAGTGCTTAAATAACTGTGTGTACATATCAAAACTTTCAGAACTATAAAGTACAAAGGGAGAATTTAACTGTATACAAATTATACATTTATTAAAAATTCAACCAACTATTTTTGTATCACATAAACTATGGCAAAATATTAAGAATAAACTTTTATTATGATCCCCAGAATATAGTTAGTACTTGACAAATGTTAACTTATTTTTTTAATACTGCAGACAAAATGGTGGTTGCCAGAGTAAGATGACCACTAGTCAGAAGTTTACCTTGTTTATTTCTCTATAGATGCATTACATAGTTGCAGAAGTAGTTTTGTATAATTCTTTTTTTTATTAATATAATTTATTTTGGTATCATTAATCTACAATTACATGTGCAATATTATGGTTATTAAACTACCCCTTCATCAGGTCCCCCCCACCAACCCCATTACAGTCATTGTCCAACAGCGTAGTAAGTTGCTATAGAATCACTACTTGTCTTCTCTGAGTTGTACAGCCCTCCCCGTGCCCCCCCAACATTACGTCTGCTAATTGTAATGCCCCTTTTTCCCTCTTATCCCTCCCTTCCCACCCATTTTGACCAGTCCCTTTCCCTTTGGTAACTATTAGTCCATTCTTGGGTTCTGTGAGTCTGCTGCTGTTTTGTTCCTTCAGTATTTTTTCTTTGTTCATATACTCCACATATGAGTGAAATCATTTGATACTTGTCTTTTTCGGCTTGGCTTATTTCACTGAGAATAATACCCTCTAGCTCCATCCATGTTGTTGCAAATGGGTAGGATTTGTTTTCTTCTTATGGCTGAATAATATTCCATTGTGTATATGTACCACCTCTTCTTTATCCATTCATCTACTGATGGACACTTAGGTTGCTTCCATTTCTTGGCTATTGTAAATAGTGCTGTGCTAAACATAGGGGTGCATATATCTTTTTCAAACGGGGCTGCTGCATTCTTAGGGTAAATTCCTAGGAGTGGAATTCCTGGGTCAAATGGTATTTCTCTTTTGAGTTTTTTGAGGAACCTCCATACTGCTTTCCACAATGGTTGAACTAATTTGCAGTCCCACCAGCAGTGTAGGAGAGTTCCCTTTTCTCCACATCCTCGCCAACATTTGTTGTTGTTTGTGTTTTGGATATTGGTCATCCTCACTGGTGTGAGGTGATATCTCATTGTGGTTTTAATCTGCATTTCTCTGATGATTAGCGATGTGGAGCATCTTTTCATGTGCCTGTTGGCCATCTGAATTTCTTCTTTGGAGAAGTGTCTATTCATGTCCTCTGCCCATTTCTTAATTGGATTATTTGCTTTTGTTTGTTAAGGTGCATGAGTTCTTTATATATTTTGGATGTCAACCCTTTATCAGATACGTTTTTTATGAATATATTCTCCCATACTGTAGGATGTCTTTTTGTTCTACTGATGGTGTCCTTTGCTGTACAGAAGCTTTTCAGCTTGATATAGTCCCACTTGTTCATTTTTGCTTTTGTTTCCCTTGCCCGGGGAGATATGTTCATGAAGAAGTCGCTCATGTTTATGTCCAAGAGATTTTTGCCTATGTTTTTTTCTAAGAGTTTTATGGCTTCATGACTTACATTCAGGTCTTTGATCCACCTTGAGTTTACCTTTGTGTATGGGGCTAGACAGTAGTCCAGATTGATTCTCTTACATGTAACTGTCCAGTTTTTCCAACACCAGCTGTTGAAGAGGCTGTCATCTCCCCATTGTATACACAAGGCTCCTTTATTAAATATTAATTGACTGTATATGTTTGAGTTAATGTTTGGATTTTCTATTCTGTTCCGCTGGTGTGTGGGTCTGTGTTTGTGCCAATACCAAATTGTCTTGATTACTGTGGCTTTGTACTAGAGCTTGAAGTCAGGGAGCGTAATTCCCCCTGTTTTATTCCTCCTTCTCAGGATTGATTTGGCTATTCAGGGTCTTTTGAGGTTCCATATGAATTTTAGAATTATTTGTTCCTGTCCATTGAAGAAAGCTGTTGGTAGTTTGATAGGGATTGCATTGAATCTGTAGATTGCTTTAGGTAGTATAGCCATTTTGACAATATTTATTCTTCCTAGCCAAGAGCATGGGATGCATTTCCATTTGTTAGTGTCCTCTTTAATTTCTCTTAGGAGTGTCTTGTAGTTTTCAGAGTACAGGTCTTTCACTTCCTTCGTTAGGTTTATTCCTAGGTATTTTATTCTTTTTGATGCAATTGTGAATGGAATTGTTTTTCTGATTTCTCTTTCTGTTAGTTTGTCATTAGTGTACAGGAAAGCAACAGATTTCTGTGCATTAATTTTGTATCCTGCAACTTTGCTGAATTCAGATATTAGTTCTAGTAGTTTTGGAATGGAGTCTTTAGGGTTTTTTATGTACAGTATCATGTCATCTGCAAATAGTGACAATTTGACTTCTTCTTTACCAATCTGGATGCCTTGTATGTCTTTGTTTTGTCTGATTGCTGTGGCTAGGACCTGCAGTACTATGTTGAATAACAGTGGAGAGAGTGGGCATTCCTGTCTTGTTCCCGATCTTAGATGAAAAGCTTTCAGCATCTCGCCGTTAAGTATGATGTTAGCTGTGGGTTTGTCATATATGGCCTTTATGATGTTGAGGTACTTGCCATCTATACCCATTTTGTTGAGAGTTCTAATCAGGAATGGATGCTGAATTTTGTCAAATGCTTTTTCAGCATCTATGGAGATGATCATGTGGTTTTTGTTCTTCTTTTTGTTGATGTGGTGGATGATGTTGATGGATTTTCGAATGTTGTACCATCCTTGCATCCCTGGGATGAATCCCACTTGATCATGGTGTATGATCCTCTTGATGTATTTTTGAATTCGGTTTGCTAATATTTTGTTGAGTATTTTTTCATCTACGTTCATCAGGGATATTGGTCTGTAATTTTCTTTTTTGATGAGGTCTTTGCCCGGTTTTGGTATTAGAGTGATGCTGGCTTCATAGAATGAGTATGGAAGTATTCCCTCCTCTTCTATTTTTTGGAAAACTTTAAGGAGAATGGGTGTTATTTCTTCTCTATATGTCTTGGAGAATTCAGAGGTGAATCAATCAGCTCCGGGGGTTTTGGTCTTGGGTAGTTTTTTGATTACCGCTTCAATTTCGTTGCTGGTGATTGGTCTGTTTAGGTTTTCTGTTTCTTGCTTGGTCAGTCTTGGAAGGTTGTATTTTTCTAAGAAGTTGTCCATTTCTTCTATGTTTTCCAGCTTTTTAGCATATAGATTCTCATAATATTCTCTTATAATTCTTTGTATTTCTGTGGGGTCCGTCATGATTTTTCCTTTCTCATTTCTGATTCTGTTTGTTTGTGTAGATTCTCTTTTTCTCTTAATGAGTCCGGTTAGGGGTTTATCTATTTTGTTTATTTGTTTTGTATAATTCTTTCAAATTGTCTATTATGCCCTGAACAAATTATATTTTGAAATATTTTATTGTTACCCCACCTTAATCAATGTGATTCATCTGGTATTGACTAGCCATTGACTACTTTCTGTATTGAAATATAAAATTGGAATATCACTGGAAAAAACTTGAACTAGTCTAAACTTGCTAATGTTGAACAAAACAATATTGTGGAAAGGAAAGGCCTTCGATCACTCATACAGTGATATAGTTAAATAGAATAACATAATAAAGTAATCTAATAAAATTATTTCTAAGTATTAATCTCACTACACAACAGTTTTGACTGCTCATATTCAAAAAATATGAATTCAATAACATAATTTTGGTTGCAATAGGTTTTGCCTAATAGATTTTTCAAGATACCTATAGAAAGCTACTTTTCTGGAAAAGATTTCCAGCCAAAGTCTATAAAATAACTCTTTAATATTTTTGGAGGCCACAGGTCTGTTTTTTCACATTTGACACTGACAGATAAGTAATAATGATGACTAAGATATAAAGAACAGAAGGTTTTTCCCTACTTTGTTTCTATTATGTTGTCATAGCTCTTATATAACCTTACTTTAAACTCAATGTCTTGAACTTCCTCATTGGATATCCCACAGCTGCCACAAATTCGACTTCTCCTCTCCTTCTTCATATCTGTCCAGCGCAACACACCAGTCTCCAGGCTCATCCTCCATGTTCCAGATCAAAGATTATATAACCACTCACCCAGCTGTCCACATGGGGAACTACACACCATCCTTAACTTCTCTTCCATGCCTCTAAGTAGTCACTAAGAACTGTTCATTCTACCTCTCCATATTTTTGTGAATCTCTGCATCATTGATGTGATCATCATTCTTCAGTTGACTATTGCCATAACCTCATGCTTCTCCTTGATTCTAATCTTAGCCTTTTCAACCTAGTCTTATGAATGTAACTAAAGTACCCACCGGATTATCCTAGTGTGATATTTTCAGTTTCTTGTCCTCCAGGTACTGGGCCCTGCTTTTTCCTCCCTCCTCATCTTGCAGTACTTTCTGTCCCTTCAGGTTTCAGTTACATTATAGTTTGAAGTTCTCAGAACTTGTGTTTTCTTGCTCATCTCTGCCATTTTGTTGCTCCTTTCCTTCAAATGGACAACTCCTATCCGTCTTCTGGACTCAGTAGATTTCACGTCTCTAGAATCTTACCCTGATTCCTTCGCCCCAGATTGAGTGAGGTGATTCAACTCTTCCTAACTATTCCTATGGTGCTCCATTATCATTCCTTTTAATGTACATTGACACTATTCTATTTGTTTATGTACTTGTTTGTCTCCACAATCACTTAAAGTCCTTGAGAGCAGGTTCAAAGTCATGCTCATTCTTAGATTTGCATCTCTTAGAAGAATTACCTTGAGAGTGTGTCCCATGTGGTTATTTATTATTAATGATTTATGGTTGCATAACACACAACAAAAACAGAATGTTGTATCTTGATTTTAAATCCCAGTTTAACCCAAACTTCCCTCCCCATTTGGTTCCCTAAACTGACAATCCTGTTTGTAAATGCAGACCAGAAAGGCCTATGGAACTGTGGAATTCCCTTATCCTGTACCTTCACAGCCAAGTCCAAGTCCTATGACAACTTGGCAAGTGTTGGTTGACTCCATTTCATTTTTCAATTTCTGAAGTAGAAACTGGTTCCCTGCTAATTGTGATGGCTGAGTGGAGTTATTTTTGCAATTCTTACAAAGAACAGTGCTCCCCTTTTTGTACCTAGAAATACATTTCAGAAATAAAGGAGCTACTTTTCTAAAAATACCTTGCTAGCTTCAAAGAAAAAATGAGTACCTAACTGCTACTTCCCTCTTTTTCTAAAATAAGCATTCTACATCTAAGGCCCAAGTTTTCAAAACCAGTATCCTATACCTGTACATTTCCCCATCATTTGGTAGCTCTGGTTCTTA
Source organism: Smutsia gigantea (assembly GCA_032199065.1). NCBI lineage: Eukaryota > Metazoa > Chordata > Mammalia > Pholidota > Manidae > Smutsia > Smutsia gigantea. Next base: position 481,728 of record JAVSCE010006741.1, read on the forward strand.
AAATAGAAATGTGCTTCCATCCATCTTGCTGTGATGTTTACTGCCATGTCATCGGCATGCTTTTTCATATACAAGCAATTAGAGCCAAACTACACCGTGGTTTCTCAGCATCATGGGATGGGGGTCAGTGGAGATGATCTCCAGCTGAAATGGTTTTTTTCTTTAGTTCTATTGCTAAAAAGGGTTGTTGGTTGTAGTGGCAGTGAGGAATCTGGCCCAAAGAAAGGAGGTGCAAATAAAGGTGCTGTGTATTGTAATTAAACACAGCTTACAGAAATTGTATATTGTATATGTTCTACCAAAATGGAACAAAGTAATGGTAAATTAAGTTCTTTTTCTAATGGTCCTCTTTTTTCACATTTAACAATCATTTACAAGGCAAAGATTCTCTTAGCTCTACATTTCTATTCGTTCTGCTTTTAGGCTATTGCATGACACAATCCTCTCCTGCACTCTAGCTTTTGATTTTATGGAAATAATCTGGTTTCATGTGTGATTCATGCATTAATACATTTATTCAACAAATACTTACAGGATATTAATAATGTGTTGTGCACTGAGGCATATGCTAAGGCATAGAGTCTAGCTCAAACATGTGAGTTCAGAAAGACCCTGTCTTAAGGGACTCAACTGTAGTGAAGGTGAATGCCATGTAACTTCCAATATATGGAATACTGAGTCCAATCTTCCACTATGGTACATGAAATTGTTCACAATTTAACTGCAGCCTAACTTTCAAGTCTTTCTTAAGTTCCATCCCCAACATGTACTCTGTGTTACAGTGTCCAATTTTCAGATCCCCTCATATGTACATGTTTCTAATGCTTCTATACCTTCTTGATTTTATGTAAGCTGACCTCTCCTTCAGAAATATCTGTGGGTCCCGTCTATTATTCTTTAAGATCTTTTTCTTAAGGTCAACTCTTTTATGGTTCCTTCTTTAATTCTGATATTTGGGTAGATTTGGCCTTTCATGGCTGAGCATTTTCATAGCTAAAAGTAAATGCTTTCTACTTCTTACTTTTACTTAAGTACTACATACATATTTTTTAATTCTCTCTCTTACTCTTCCCATCCCTGTCCTCCACAACATATGATGGCAAAAGCACAGTGCAGAGCTGACTAAAATTTTCCTTAAATCAATGAAATGCTGTGAAGCATAGAAAGGAATGATAGATTCTAGAAGAGGGATCAGGAACAGCTTCCAGGAGGAAGGGGCCCATTTCACTTAAAATTGCATCAAAATTTAAAAATAAGTCCAAAATTAGTTGCATATAAAAATAATAAAAACGTTTCAGACTCACTTATATTACTCAAAAGGCCAGGAGAATGACTTTAGAGTGTCCCTTTACCTCAAGAAAGTCTAATCAGCTATTCTTTGTTGACTTTTTCCTGCCCAGACCTTGGATCCTAAAGAATAAAACAGCCTCTGACAGAAAAGCAGTTCTGAAAATCTGTATCAGCAGTTTAATGCTCTTAGATACAATTTTATAAATGAATGATATACAATAAGCATTATCCCACCTGAGTAATTATTCATAGGACTTCCGGGAAGATGGTGGTGTGAGCAGGGTGGCGGAAATCTCTTCCCAAAGTCAAATATGTTTATAAAAATATCGCAAGTACAACTATTCCTAAAAGAGAAACCAGAAGATACAGGATGACACCAGCCTGCAGCTACACCCGAGAGGACTCGGCACCCCGTGAGGCGGGTAAGATACGGAGCCGTGATCCGGCGGGACCCGAGCACTCCCCCACCCCAGCGCACCGGCGGGAGGAGAGGATTTAGAGCGGGGAGGGAGTGGAACTACAGGCCTGCCGAATAACCAGTCTGGGTAATCTGTGCCAGGAGCACTGACACACTTCGCACGGTGTATCAGAGATTGGAGAGACAGGGGCAAATTCCAAGACGGTAGGTGTACCCAGTCGGTTCCCCGGGCCAAAAGAAAAGCACACCCTTTTTTAGGGGTCTTAAAGAGACAGGGGCCCAACGGAGGAGCAGGATCATCCCAGCACACTCAGGCAAACAGGCTGGGAGTCCTGGGGACATTCGGACCCCTAGGAATGTGGCTGGGAAATGCAGTCGCACGGAGACTTCCCACAGAAATCAGAAGCCTGACATTTGTTCCCTCCCCTGCCAGAGTCACAAAGGGCCCAGCGGAGTAGCAGGGCTGCGGAATAGTGGAGCAGCAGTGCCACCTACAGGACGGTCACAGAAACTACACCTGGCGGGCGTTTTTTTTCTTTCTTTCTTTTTCCCCCTCTTTTTTTTTTTTCTGACCACTTCTACAGCCATGAAAAGACAGAGGAATATGGTACAAACAAAGCCCACCTAGACAACCCCAGAGAGGGATCCTGATGGGATGGAGATGCACAAACTTCCTGAAAAAGAATTCAGAATAAAAGTCATAACCACGTACAAAGGAAAATTCATCAGACTATCATCAGACATCTCAAGGAAACCTTACAGGCCAGAAGAGAATGGCATTATATATTTAACGTAATGAAACAGAAGGGCCGCGAACCAAGAATATTGTATCCAGCATGATTATCATTTAAATATGATGGAGGGATTAAACAATTTCCAGACAAGCGAAAGCTGAGGGAATTTGCCTCCCATAAACCACCTCTTCAGGATATCTTAAAGGGACTGCTCCAGATGGAAGCACTCCTAAGGCTAAAAACAGGTCACCAGAGAAAATAAAATCATAGCAAAGAAAGCAGAATATCCAAATACTAACTAAAGGCAAAGAATAAAATACCTAGCATATAAAGAAAGGAGGAGGAAGAATAAGAAGGGAGAGAAATAAAGAATCATCAGACAGTGTTTACAATAACTTAACAAGAAAGTTAAGTTACATTGTTAGAAAGTAGAGAACCTACCGTTGAACCTTTGGTAACGACAAATCTAAAGCCAGCAATGGCAATAAGTACATATCTATCGATAATCACCCTAAATGTAAATAGACTGAATGCACCAATCAAAAGACACAGAGTTACTGAATAGATAAAAAAGCAAGACCCATCTATATGCTGCTTACAAGAGACTCACCTCAAACCCAAACATATACACAGACTAAAGGTGAAGGGATGGAAAAAGATATTTCATGCAAACAACAAGGAGAAAAAAGCAGGTGTTGCAGTACTTGTATCAGACAAAATAGACTTCAAAACAAAGAAAGTAGCAAGAGATAAAGAAGGACATTACATAATGATAAAGAGGGCAGTCCAACAAGAAGATATAACCATTATAAATATATATGCACCCAACACAGGAGTGCCAGCGTATGTGAAATGAATACTAACAGAATTAAAGGAGGAAATAGAAAACAATGCAGTCATTTTAGGAGACGTCAACACACCACTCACTCCAAAGGACATATCAACCAGACAGAAATAAGAAAAGACACAGAGGCACTGAACAAAACACTAGAACAGATGGACCTAACAGACATCTACAGAACTCTACACCCAAAAGCAACAGGATACACATTCTTCTCAAGTGCACATGCAACATTTTCCAGGATAGACCACATACTAGGCCACAAAAAGAACCTCAGTAAATTCAAAAATATTGAAATTCTACCCATCAACGTCTCAGATCACAAAGGTATAAAACTAGAAATAAATTTTAGAAAGAAATCAAAAAGGCTCACAAATACATAGAGACTTAACAACATTCTCCTAAATAATCAATGGGTTAACACCCAAATCAAAACAGAAATCAAAGAATATATGGAGACTAATGACAACAACAACATAAAGCCACAACTTCTGTGGGACGCAGCAAAGACAGTTCTAAGAGGAAAGTATATTCCAATCCAGGCATATTTAAAGAAGGAATAACAATCCCAAATGAATAGTCTAAAGACACAATTACTGAAATTGGAAAAAGAAGAACAATTGAGGCCCAAAGACACCAGAAGGAGGGACATAATAAAGATTAGAGAAGAAATAAATAAAATTGAGAAGAATAAAACAATAGAAAAAAAAATCAACGAAACCAAGAGCTGGTTGTTTCAAAAAATAAACAAAATAGATAAACTCCTAGCCAGACTCATTAAGAGAAAAAGAATCTACACACACAAACAATCAGAAATGGGAAAGGAAAAATCACGACGGACCCCACAGAAATACAAAGAATTATAAGAGAATATTATGAGAATCTATATGCTAGCAAGCTGGAAAACTTAGAAGAAATGGACAACTTCTTAGAAAAATACCACCTCCCAAGACTGACCAAGCAAGAAACAGAAAACCTAAACAGACCAATCACCAGCAACGAAATTGAAGTGATAATCAAAAAACTACCCAAGAACAAAACCCCGGACCAGATGGAGTCACCTGTGAATTCTACCAGACATATAGAGAAGAAATAACACCGATTCTCCTTAAAGTTTTCCAAAAAATAGAAGAGGAGGGAATACTTCCAAACTCATTCTATGAAGCCAGCATCACTCTAATACCAAAACCCGGCAAAGACCTCACCAAAAAAGAAAATTACAGACCAGTATCCCTGATGAACATAGATGCAAAAATACTCAACAAAATATTAGCAAACCGAATTCAAAAATACATCAAGAGGATCATACACCATGATCAAGTGGGATTCATCCCAGGGATGCAAGGATGGTACAAAATTCGAAAATCCATCAACATCATCCACTAAATCAACAAAAAGAAGGACAAAAACCACATGATCATCTCCATAGATGCTGAAAAAGCATTTGACAAAATTCAGCATCCATTCATGATAAAAACTCTCAACAAAATGGGTATAGAGGGCCAGTATCTCAACATTATAAAGGCCATATATGGCAAACCCACAGCTAACATCATACTTAACAGTGAGAAGCTGAAAGCTTTTAATCTAAGATCGGGAACAATACAGGGATGCCCACTCTCTCCACTGTTATTCAGCGTAGTACTGGAGGTCCTAGCCACAGCAATCAGACAAAACAAAGAAATACAAGGCATCCAGATTGGTAAAGAAGAAGTCAAATTGTCCCTATTTGCAGATGACATGATATTGTACATAAAAACCCTAAAGACTCCACTCCAAAATTACTAGAACTAATATCTGATTCAGCAAAGTTGCAGGATACAAAATTAACACACAGAAATCTGTTGCTTTCCTATACACTAACAATGAACTAACAGAAAGCGAAATCAGAAAAACAATTCCATTCACAATTGCATCAAAAAGAATAAAATACCTAGGAATAAACCTAACGAAGGAAGTGAAAGACCTGTACTCTGAAAACTACAAGACACTTCTAAGAGAAATTAGGACACTAACAAATGGAAATGCATCCCATGCTCTTGGCTAGGAAGAATAAATATTGTCAAAATGGCTATACTACCTAAAGCAATCTACAGATTCAACATAATCCCTATCAAAATACCAACAGGTTTCTTCAATGAACAGAAACAAATAGTTCTAAAATTCATCTGGAACCACAAAAGACCCTGAATAGCCAAAGCAATCCTGAGAAGGAGGAATAAAACAGGGGGAATTATGCTCCCTGACTTCAAGCTCTATTACAAAGCCACAGTAATCAAGACAATTTGGTATTGGCACAAAAACAGACCCACAGACCAGTGGAACAGAATAGAAAATCCAAACATTAACTTAAACATATACTGTCAATTAATATATGGTAAAGGAGCCTTAGATATACAATGGGGAGATGACAGCCTCTTCAGCAGCTGGTGTTGGAAAAACTGGACAGCTACATGTAAGAGAATGAAACTGGACTACTGTCTAGCCCCATACACAAAGGTAAACTCAAGGTGGATCAAAGACCTGAATGTAAGTCATGAAACCATAAAACTCTTAGAAAAAAACATAGGCAAATATCTCTTGGACATAAACATGAGCAACTTCTTCATGAACATATCTCCCCGGGCAAGGGAAACAAAAGCAAAAATGAACAAGTGGTACTATATCAAGTTGAAAAACTTCTGTACAGCAAAGGACACCATCAGTAGAACAAAAAGACATCCTACAGTATGGGAGAATATATTCATAAATAACATATCTGATAAGGGGTTGACATCCAAAATATATAAAGAACTCACACACCTCAACAAACAAAAAGCAAATAATCCAATTAAGAAATGGGCAGAGGACATGAATAGACACTTCTCCAAAGAAGAAATTCAGACGGCCAACAGGCACATGAAAAGATGCTCCACATCGCTGATCATCAGAGAAATGCAAATTAAAACCATAATGAGATGTCACTTCACACCAGTGAGAATGACCAACATCCAAAACACAACAACAAATGTTGGCGAGGATGTGGAGAAATGGGAACCCTCCTACACTGCTTGTGGGAATGCAAATTAGTTCAACCATTGTGGAAAACAGTATGGAGGTTCCTCAAAAAACTCAAAATAGAAATACCATTTGACCCAGGAATTCCACTCCTAGGAATATACCCTAAGAATGCAGCAGCCCTATTTGGAAAAGACAGATGCAACCCTATGTTTAGCGCAGCACTATTTACAATAGCCAAGAAATGGAAGCAACCTAAGTGTCCATCAGTAGGTGAATGGATAAAGAAGAGGTGGTACATATACACAATGGAATATTATTCAGCCATAAGAAGAAAACAAATCCTACCATTTGCAACAACATGGATGGAGCTAGAGGGTATTATGCTTAGTGTAATAAGCCAAGCCGAATAAGGCAAGTTTCAAATGATCTCACTCATATGTGGAGTACAAGAACAAAGAAAAAAACTGAAGGAACTAAACTGCAGCAAACTTACAGAACCCAAGAATGGACTAATAGTTACCAAAGGGAAAGGGACTGGGGAGGATGGGTGCGAAGGGAGGGACAAGGGGGAAAAAGGGGCATTACGATTAGCAGATGTAATGTTGGGTGGGTGCGGGGAGGGCTGTACAACTCAGAGAAGACAAGTAGTGATTCTATGGCATCTCACTATGCTGATGAACAGTGACTGTAATGGGGTTGGTGGGGGGACCTGATGAAGGGGTAGTTTAATAATCATGATATTGCACATGTAATTGTAGATTAATGATACCAAAATAAATTATAAAAAAAATGTTATTAAACGCTTTCCTGAACAAAATTTCTCTAGAAATTTTATAATTTTTATAATATTATTTAAATTATATATTATAAATTATAATATAATTTTAATAAGATTCCAGTTATTTGATTTTTATTGTAGTTTAATTAGAAATAGGTCTCCATCCTCTGAAAAAAAAACAGCATTCTCTTGAACTCTCTGAAGTCTCTGAAATTCTTAGCATATATCTTAATATAAAAATGACTTAAGAAAATATGTATATATAATCTGTTTTATTATATTCTTCTTTTAATAATCTCTGAATGCACTTTCCAGAGTAAAATAGACTATAAATATTCTTAATTCAAGTCACGTAGGTAAATTTACAATTAAAAGCCTTTTCTATAATCACTAAGTAAGGCATTTGACTAAGAAGCTTGTTTACAGAAAAGTGTTTCGTTGGCTTTTTTAAAGTGAATTTAATGCTCATTAAATCAGAGCACTGACAATGCCAGGTGTCTTAGTATTAGATGCACTTGCAGAAACACACACAATTCTTCCTCTGTCCTGTAGGGACTCTCACTGACTTTCTTGCTTGAAAACCACAGAGCAGACCTAGAGAGATTTCTCTGCAGGTATGGTTAGTGGAAATTTAAAAATAAAAATCTCAGCTCTGAAATATTGCTTGCTTCTATGGCATTTACAGGACAAGCATAGTGTTTTGCAGGCGGCAGACAATGAACAATCTATGAACTCTATTTGTATTTAGAAGAAGAGTTACAGTTTTAATGGTCACTACAAGCTTCCACCTGCAAGTAGATACCTTTGTCTCACTCAAGGAAAGAGCAAGGAACATGGTAGAGAAATTTGCCACTGGGGGCACTCAGATATATCTCTCAGAGCTCAAAAGTGGAGTAATAAAGAGTCCAATACAGTTCATTCTGTCACTGGAGAGAGGGAAATCATTCACTACAGCAATGACTCTCAGTCATTCTTCTGTTTACTACACCTGAGGAATATGAGCAAACTCCTCTTTCCTACAAGGTACAGTGGCTCCCTGAGGTCATGATGTTCGTGTACTCCTGCTATCTGAGAAATGCTATTCTATAACCTACTTAAATGTTTTCTTGACAGAACTGTCACACCCAAAATGTAAATTCTTTACCAGAGATATACTTATACAGTCTTGTTGCCTGTATTGCCAAATGTAGAGGAGAGAACAGAATACTTTGTGTTGCTGCAGAAGCCAGAGCCAGGATCCATGGGTGGAAATCAGGTGAATGTAGATTTTCCCCCTGAGTACAACAGCTGTCTAACAAGACACAACCAATGACGGAAAGGGTTGCTTCTAAAGAACTGTGTTTTTTCTTCAATGAAAATATGCAAGCCAGTGCTCGCTTCAGCAGCACATATACTAAAATTGGAACAATACAGAGAAGATTAGCATGGCCTCTGCTCAAGGATGACAAGCAAATTAGTGAAGCATTCCATATTTAAAAAAAAAATTAAATATGCAAGCCAATACTAGGTGACATCTACCTGGGGTTTTAACAGAAAATGCACACGGCTCATTGGGAAGATCCCAGATGGACATCACAATACAGTACAATAGCACAGCACCTCACCTCCCTCAACATCACCTCAAATTCTTGAACAATTATTTAACTTAATTAATTTTAAGTTATGTCATAGTGAGTCAGTTTTTTCCTACACATGCCTCCACACTATTATGAGATCCATGTGAGAGAATAAATATCAATTCTCATTTTAAAATCTAGTCCCATTGGATGTTATGAAATTCAAAGCACCTTCAGCCTTATGTTATAAATTGTTCTCAATACCCTATTCTGTCAGTACTCTCACCTGAGAAAAAAATTTTAAATAACATTTGGTAGACCCTAATTGGGGAAAGAAACAGTCCCAAATGGCAGACAGCAGAAGGCTTTAGAGTTATTCCTCTCTGCGAATGACAGCATTCACTTATGAAGTTTCATGATAAATGCCAGCCCAGTAATGAGCTGTTTAAACTAGGTACAGGAATCAATAAACCCCCAATGTAAATGATCCTTATATCGATGTGGGGTGAGACAGGAAGACCTAACTCCAGGGAAGGGTTCGCAAATTTTAATGAAGTCAAAATGGAAATAAAGGAAGAAGGGAGAAAGAAATTCTGTTGGAAAACACTTTTGTGTGTGTGTGCTGACAAATTACATTCCAGCTTGCCATACTAACTGCTGGTGATAGAGGAATTAGTTACAGCTATTGTGTCCAATGCATTTCAATTTAAAAAGAGACTGTGGAAAGATAGCAAATACACAGCTAAGTATATCTCAAATTTGAAAGACCAAATGAGTGATACAAACAGGGTTCCAAGGCAAATTTCATAATTACAGTTACCCTTAGTGTTAAGGATATGCTTAAACTATGCTAAGTTTTTGAGATATAATCTGGAAGAACTAAAAAATATTGGGTCAGAGAAAATCTAATCATGAGTCTAAGTAACCTAAGATAAATTGCAAAATCTTGTTTTGTGTAGAAATCCAGATGTCATTTCTAAAAAACTTATACCTGGGTTACAGCGAATATAATTATCACTGTGCCATCAAGAAGAGAATAAACATCCAAGGTTACTCCCCCTTTTAATTCTAATATCATATTTATTAACTTATTTAATAGATGTATACTAAACACCGTCTGTGTGCCAGGCAACATTCTAGGTACTGGAGAATCAGCAATGAAACAAATAGAAAAACTCCATGCCTTAATGGGCCTTGCATTCTAATTAAGGAAGAAACATAATGAACAATATAAATAAGTAAAATATATGTAAAATGTTGGTATATATGTAAAAATGTTGTGACAAAAAAATAAAGCAAGAGAATTGAGTAGCAGTAGGAATGGGGGTTTTAATTCCAATTTATTTGTGGCCATGGAAGATTTGCTTAATAGGTGTTATTGGAACAGAGACCTAAAGAGAAGTGAGTCATGCGGCCATCTGAGGAAAGGGACTTTCAGTCACAAAGACATAAATCACCAAGTTCTTGGTAAAGCCAAGATGCCAGATGATTTCTAGGGAGAGCAAGGTGGTCAGTGGGGCTGCAGCAGAGGAAATGAGGGAGAGAGGAGGAGGAGATGAGGGCAGAATCAATGAAGGGACGGGTGGTGTAGGGCCTTGGAGGCCTTTGTGAGGATTTTTATTTTGACTGAGATGGAAAGTCATGGAGGACTGGGAGTAGAAATGAGACATGATCTCTTTTTTGTTTGTTTGTTTTAATACATTCAGTCTGGATGTTATTTTGAGAGTAGAATATTGGCAGTCAAGGGCAGAAGAAGGGAGACACAACCATATTAGTTTTCTAGTTCTATTTGTGGTTTAAAATTTAACCCACAAATTTTGTGGGTTAAAACAGTACAACTTTGTTATCTTACAGTTTTGTAGGCTAGAAATCTGCAGACATTTCACTGGGCTAAAATCAAGGTGTCATCCAGGCTGGTTCCTTCTTAGAGGCTCTAGGAGTGAATGTTTCCTGCCTTTTCCAGTTTAAGTGCTGTCCACATTCCTTGTCTCACGGCCCTTTCCTCCACCTTCCAAGACTGAAACATTGCATCTGTCTTAATGTATTTCAACAGGCACATCTCATTCCAACTGACCATCTTCCTTTTTAGCACACCTGGGAAAGGGTCTCCACTTTTTTAAGGACCCGTATGATCAGATTGCACCTACCTGATAATCCAGGATAATCTCCCCATCTCAAGGTCCTTAATTTAATCACATTTGTGAAGTCCCTTTTGCTGTCAAAGTAACATATTGATAGGTTCTAGGGATTAGGACATGGGTATCATTAAAGAATGAAAGGGGTGAGCATTATTCTGCCTATCACACAAATTTACCACAAGCTAATCTTTTATTTATTAAATCATTCCTGTATATGAATGTACCTGTTCCCATTACAAAACCACTAATTCTCTGCAGGGATAGTCGTGGTGAGTCTGTCTCACCTCAGTAGTCACATCTTCTTCCATTGTTTGATCCTGCCTAGTCTGGTCTGTCTCACTACCTACTTAGCTTGGAGTGTCCATCCTAATTAGTGTGCGGGCAAAACAGAATAATAATGGAATCCCCCCAAAATTTATAGGACCTAAAAACAATATAGGATACAGGAGGCTGTATTTTCTCTCCATGTATAGGAATTTTTATATTCACACTGGCATGAGCACAGAGAGAAGGGATCCCTGAAGATATATTAAAGTACGCTAGCCCACCATCTGTGTGAAGGCAGGAGGACAGACTCTATGACATATGGAGGTATGTTTCCAGCTCTATGATTCCATGACCAAAGTCCTTTAAATAGAATAAAAATGGGCTTGATAAAAGCAAAGTGGTCATTATCCTACTCTAAGCATTTTATTTTTGGATTGTTTTGAATTGTTCCTCAAACATATAGTTTGCCTATCAGATGTCCCCCACCAAAAAACAAAATGAGGTTTAAGTCAATATGATTCTTCAGCTCCAGGTAAGGATGATCCAGGGCTTATGGAATCTCATGCAGGTAATTGATCTTTGGAATAAAAGTCCTCATTAAGTTTTCAAAGATAACAGTCACTTCCATTGAAGAATAAGCGCAATTTGCAAAGAATACATTAATATACAAATCTGTGATTTTTCAAGAGAGACTAACTCAGCACTGACAGCTAATGAAAGTGACTGAAGAATGTGAAGATTAAAAGATCAGTATGAATTAAGAATCAATTTATGAATTTCATGAGTCATAAGTGTTCCCAGTATTTCCCCCAGGCCTCACCAGCCTGTAGATACAAATAGCACAGCATTCAGAATAGCCTTCATGCTGCAGTGGCTCTGGCTCTCCATTTGCATATGCACGGCACCGCCTCCTTAAAGCGTTCTTGTGTGTCCTGTGAACCAGGATCCTCAGCTGTGGGCATTATTTGCCAAGGACAGTCCTTCTTCTCTTTTTCTCTTTCCTTGCCCTGGTCCCCTTTTCCGGGAACTGCGGAATTTTTCACATGTTGCTGCAACCGCAGCCTGCTGCTGTCCTTGCCGGATGTCACCACCTCTGCTAGGGGCCCGTGGCACTTCTGCTTGGCCTGTGCTGTTCGCTCTGGCACCTGCCTAGAACCACCATCGCTTCTGGGTATTCAAGGTCCTAGAGTTAGGGGTTCTATCAAAATGAGTAATTGCACTCTTCGGTCCTTCATAGGTAAACTCTGTTAAATACCCTGTTAAAGGGGTGTCACAGCCTTGTCCTGCATTTTAGTGGAATGACTTAGCATTTGCATTTACCAGTCCTGTTCCTTACCAAACCCTCAGGCTCTCTCAGGGATTCTTTTCCCCGTAAGCCAGGTCTTTCTGCCTAACTTTTTGTTGTTTTGCTCTCTTGAAGCATTTTCTCAAATTCTCCTTCATGTTGACTCCTAGCAGCTGTGTTTTACCACTTGAACAAGTGCACTCCCGAAGTTTCAGCCCTAATAGGAGAGACAGCTTAAGCTAAAGTTTGGACCCCTCTACCTACATAAAAGACTTAGATTAATTAAACAGTAAAATTGTAACACTTACTGTGATTAAAATTAAATATTTTTTTTGCATTCTTACTTTAACAAAACTGGTTGAAAATTTTTGTTTCCTAGCATTGTTTTTTTTTGTTTCCAACCACAGTCCAGGGAGCTGCTCTAGTTGCAGTGAGGTTGGAATGGAAGTCTTGCCTTGGTTGTTCGTTACCTCACCGTTTCTTTTTGGTACTTCCTTGCCTATACCCACAGACCCTGAAAGACATCATGAAACACAGGGATGGATGGAAGGCAAGGCAATAATTGCTTTTCAAAATCTTCCAAGCAAGGTAGAAATGGTGGAGAGTGTATAATGTTCTTTCATTGGAATGCAGCCATAAAAAGAAAAAGGTTACATGAAAATCTTATTTATTACTATTAGGAAATTTAACCTTATATCTTAAGAGGGATTTTGTGATGATGTTCAGTGCACATTTGTAACTTTGTAGTTATATCAATTCTTGAGGTTCTCACATATATATTAGAAGATAAAAATAACTTTACTCTATAAGAAAGAAACAAATCCTACCATTTGCAACAACGTGGATGGAGCTAGAGGGTATTATGCTCAGTGAAATAACTCAGGCAGAGAAAGACAAATATCAAGTGATTTCCCTCATTTGTGGAGTATAACAATGAAGCAAAACTGAAGGAACAAAATAGCAGCAGACTCACAGACTCCAAGAAGGGACTAGTGGTTACCAAAGGGAAGGGGTGGGGGATGGCAGGTGGGGAGGCAGGGAGAAGGGGATTGTGGGGTATCATGACTGGTGCACATGGTGTGTGTGGGGCCATGGGGAAGACAGTGTAGCTCAGAGAAGACAAGTAGTGACTCTGTGTTATCTTACTACACTGATGGACAGTAACTGCAATGGGGTGGGGGGGACTCGATAATATGGGTGAATGTACTAACCACATTGTTTTTCTTGTGAAACCTTCATAAGAGTGTATATCAATGATACCCTAATAAAAAGAAAGAAAGAAAAAAAGAAATAACTTCCCTCTCAATTTCCCTACTCACCATTTGATTAGGAAGTTGTTTCTGAGTGTAAAATTCCCTTGCTATTTCAATAAAGTGATAATTTGGAACTGTGGTAAGCAATGAGAAATGAGATTTTTTTCCTTCTGTCCTCAGGAAAAAATGGTGCAAATAATTGCTGCCTATAATTTTGTAACTTGCCTCAATCATGCAAATAGTAGTATGAAGGAATTAAAACTAAAGAACAAACTTATAATTTTTTGAGTTTTTTTGGGGGGTGGTGACAGTATTGATCATAGGGAACATTGTCCATTGATTATTCTGGACATTAATAGGTGACCTGAAAAATAACATGAAAATAATTGACAACCATAACAAAATATAATAAATAAAAATGAATTAACTTTTAATATCTTACTGGGAAGGTACTCCAGAAGATTCATATTTAAAGGGGATTTTGATTAAGGAACAAGTCACTTGTAGAATCTATTTCAAAGGTGTTTATTAATATACATCTAAACAAATAAGTTAATACACATTTTCCTTAACACCAAAAATAAAAAACAATCCTGTTTCTCTCCAGTGAAATCCAAACATACACCTTTTTAAGGAAAAGTTCTCCAGAAACTTCCATATGTAAATTATCAATTTAACTTGAAAAAAAGAACAATTCCCCCATAAAACCAGTTGTTTCAGAAGTGATATGATAATAAGACCTGTAGTTCTGCTCATCTTCTTTTGTATTTCTTAACTGTTAATTGAAATAATTGAACCATGACTACAATGAAACTATGAATGTCAGAAACTGGTTTTGACAATTGATATGTGTAACACAATCTCAGATTCAAAAATTCCTTGCTTCCTTCCTTTATTTGTCATTCAACAATTTTTATTAAATTCTGAAGAACTGCCAGGTCCTTTAGAATTGCTGAATATTAGTGATGAGCGAAAACAAATGTAATCACACAAATCAAGGCATAATTACAGCGACAAAAGCCCTAAAAAAAGGGGCCATGAGGGGCTGGAGGAGTCACAGATCTAGTGTGACCCAGAGGAAGTATCTTGAGGAAGAAATTGACAGAAATAGGTACGATGAGTGGGATTTAACTAGAAAAAAAGGAAAAGGAAACAAGCCGGACAAAGGAAACAGTTTGCAGGAAGACCCAGCAATGGGAGCTAGCCAACCCAAGAACCTAGAAGGGGTCGTATGTGGTTGGAGAGCAGAAAGCCAGGGGTCAGAGAGGGACATGAGGCTTGTGGAGTAGCAGAGGAAGAATATGAAGAGAACATGGAACGCCTTGGAAGAATTTAGTCTTTATCCTGAAAGCAGGAACATTTTAATTTAGGTCCAGCACGTGGGGTGGGGTAAGATGTAGGGAGGGCGCATAAAATCTGCAGGACCTGGTAATGCACTGGAAATGGGGAGGTGAGAAGAGACCCTGGGGAATGCTAGGCTTAAGGGAGAGAGTGAATGGACAGGTGTGCCACTCACTGAGCCAAGAGGCTGGTTGCAGGGGTCAGTCCTGAGAATGGTTTCTGTTTGAGGAATATAATCACTTCAGTATGGGGAGGGAGGCAGCCCTGTATTCAGATAATTTGGTCCTGTTTTCTTCCTATTCATCTCTCTCTTCTGAACCTAGCGTGGATTCTGATACTTAGTGAGCATTCAAAAAATAAGCTGTTACATGATTTCTTAATCTCAGCATGACTGATTTTTGAGCAGGACAAGTCTTTGCCATGGGAGCCTGTCCTGTGCATTATACGGTGCTCAGAAGTATCCCTGGTCCCTACCCTGTAGATGCCAGTAGCAAGCAGACTTCTCTTGTATGTCACAACCAAAAATATTTCCAAACACTACATAGTGTCCCCTAAAGGACAAAATTGCCCTGTGGGATTAATGAGCTGACCATACTCAAATGTGAATAGCGCTGTTACTGAGTTATACACAATGGGGTCGGTGTATAAGAAGCTGAGGAGATAGGAGGCCTTGGAAAGGTTTCATAGAAAAGATGTCTTTGGTGTGGCCCATGAAGAAACAGTAGCAAAGTGCTAGGTAGAAAAAGACTATCCCAGGCCAGGTACACATGCCTTTAAAAGCATGTTCAGGATTGCCAGCTTGTCCTATGCTCTACTGGTCCATACTTTCCACAATGGACATCACACTCACTTTCTGAGGTCTTCAGGAAAAGTTTCCTTAGATCACATCTTAAGATCAGTAAGTTCTCTAATCTTCAGCAATGAGTGTGAGGTAGAACTTTTTATTTCCCTAATCAATAGAAAGGGTCAGCAAAAGCCATGGTCCCTGTCCTTAATTCTTGAGGGAGAGAAAAGATAATCAGGCTGAGACAATGCTAACTCTAAAATATTCTATTATGCTATTGCTAATGTCTCCATGATTTGTCCAATGCTGTGATTGTCCAGGTCAGTCATCAGGGAAATATTCATCAATTTGACTGATTTTCACCCAACTTTTTCACTTTACTTTTTCTTCTTACCATCAGATTCCAGTTTTGCCCAATTCCTGGATTTGAACACTTGAGATGACTAAAAGGGAACACTGTAAAAAGGCTTTGTTTGACAAATGTTGTGCAATTTTGTAATCCAAAAGATGGGATGGGATAAGTCTATTGTAAGAAAGGCTGGTTACAATGGATTGTATTAGACATTTTCTATTTCATGAAATTAATGGCATGTCATTCAAACTCCTTTGCTAACAGCATATGAAAGTAAACAACTTATTTCAGTTTTATCCCTCAGGTGGGTCATGTACGGCATTAATAACTTTCCCAATCATAACAGTAATTGTTTTTACATTCCACTGAAAAAGTCTCATAATATAAGCAGTTTCCTGATGAGAAAATCTACTGAAGGAAGAAGAGTCACAAATGTGATAAAATTAAAATGACATTAGAAATTATTCCCTAGGATTACCAAGGCAAGCAGTATAGTTTTTGCCCTAAATCTCCTGCTGACAAATAATGTGATAACAACTAGGATATTTTCAATTATTCTTATTATGGTTGAAAAGAGCCTAGAATTTATTTTTTAAATGTAATTGCTAATACAGTTTTAGTTTTTTAAAATACCTACTTCCATATAGTTTCTGTTACTGTCCCAGATTTTAATAGTATAAAAGGTAATCATAGTATATATATTAATAATTTTTTCTATTCATCAGACAAAAGTGACCATATATCTGATTATTGATTTTCTGATTATATGATTATTAGTAACATTGGAATCCTTACACAGTTTATTTTTTCTCCTTCATTTGTAAAATACGGTGTGCTTCCGACCTTCTGTTTAAAGCCTCCTGCTGTTGTTTTTTTTAACATATATTTTTTTCACCTGTTTTCCACCTAAATTCTGTGAAGGAGTAGGCATTGCTATTCTCACTTTACTAATGAGAAAATCATCTCAGATGGTTATATGCAGCACATTTCAAACTGGCACTTTGAGGTGCAACTGGATTAGAACATAGCTAGCGCCTTCGCTTTCAAGAATAAAATCTAAGGACACAGTCCACTGAATCTTCTCAGTACCTCAGAAGTAAAAAAGAGGCTGGAGACCACAGGTACCAAAAGAGGAATAATCTAACTTTTTAAAGATCTTTCCTCTACTTCTTCCCTCTCTCCAATGTTTGTCAGTTGTTGCAGTTAGCAGTGAATCACATGAAAATGACTTTGTGCTTCACAATAAAGGAGCTGGAGTGATCAGACCCTAGCCATCTTCTAAGCTTGAGAGTAAAGATTACATGAAAAAGAAAAAGAAAAAAGTCCTGGGAATTGGCGACTAGGAGAAGAAAAGAAAAGCAGATGGAGTCCTTGGTTTTCACACAAGGCAATGAGGTCTGGGAAAGGACTCTGAGGCTGAGCCTTGAAAGTTCCAGATTGCCTTCTCTCTCACAAAGTACAATATTTCTTTATTTTTGCAAGCAAAGGCAGGTTCTGTAAACACTGGCTATGCCTAGGAGAGATTATAGTTAATAGTCCTGCAAAATCAAGTGGGCTGACAGCATGATGTTCAGTGGCTCAGTCTTTTGATGGGGAATAGCAGCTGGTAGTTCAGGGGCTTATATATCATTTGTTAAATACTGACTACAGTAAGAACTCCATGCTTTTGAGTCCTTGCAATATGACACAACTATAAAGAAAAGGAACACCCCTTCTTCAGAGTTCAAGGCATAGTCCCCCATGGTTCTGCCATACCTAGCTTCTTCCTACTCCCTGGGCCTGATCCCTACCACGGTTCTCCCTTTCTAAACTCAGCCGCACAGAGGTGCAGGCTCTTTCCCCAGCCTCATACTCCCGGTCTTTATATGGCTGGATTTTTCTCTTTCTTTGGGTCTCAGTTTTGACATCACTTCCTTAGAAACCGCCCCCCTCATCTCCCCACTGAAAGCTGTTTTCTTTGACTCAGAGGGCGCCGTCTCAGCCTCCCATGTGCAGTATTGCCTTTGCTTGCGTTTGTTCCCTCCCGTGAGAACAAGCATTATATATATCTCATTCTGTGCTCTATCCTCAGCACCCTGCACTGTGAATCCTCTCTACTTAGTGTTCAATAAATGTCAGCTGAATGAATTCTAATGCTCATGTTCTTCCAAAAGTAGAAAAAGTACCACTTTCTACTTTGAAAGTGCTTTCATGGAAGGGGTCTTATACTATTTCATATTTCTTGTCCTCCATCACTCCAATAAGAAATAAGAATTAAAATCATACCCAAATTAATATTTCCATATAATATCATGACATACATAAATTACTATTTTAATGTAAGTATAATCAAGAAGGGAACTACTTCTCTCAGCCCCTAAGTAGGTTCCTAGGTTGCAAAAATAATGCTAGCATCTTTGTAGTGAAAGTCTGCTATCTCCTATTGGTATACTAGATGGTGTAAAATATTTTCTTCTTCAAAATTCAAATAATCCTACATTAAGTTTTATTATCCTCATTTTCTAGATGAGGAAAACAAGCCTTAAGCGTGATGCTAATTTGGGAGAGTGCCAGTTTACCAAGATCTGTCCAACTTCACGCTCTTTCATCACGCTATGCTGGTTCCCCAAGGTACTTGAAAAAAGTTTATTCAAATGAAAGTTCCAGAATATTATGGGATGATACAGGATTACTGTTCACATGGTTTAAAGTAGATATTCTAGGATTTGACCTTCCTGTCTGAGAAATCCTGACAATCAAGTATTAATACTAACATATGGTATTATATCATCTGCCTGAAGTCCTAAGTGAGACTAAGCTGAACTTCAGATGTATCCTGGCATGTCTCATGAGCTGGCGAGGTCAACAGAGCATCACCTCTCCCTGGAAGACACATCTGCTTGTGCGGAATGGTGCCTGCTTATTTCCAGTGGGGAAGGTTGCCTGGGAGAAGAGGGTAGTCCTAAAGTGCTTTCTTGAATAGAAAAAAGCAGTCAATGGAAACAAAAGCCTTGTTTAATTACTGTGATAGTTCATTTTAATGTGTCAACTTGACTGGGCTAATTGATGCACAAATAATGATAAAACATTATTTCTGGATGTAGCATTTGATTCAGAAAACTGAGTAAAGAGACCTGCACTCACAAATGTGCGTGGGCATCATCCAATCTAGTGAGGGCCCCTAGAGAGCAAAAAGGCTGAGGAAGGGTAAATTCTCTCTGTCTTCCTGAGATGGGATGTCTTTCTTCTGCCCTTGGACATCTGAGCTCCTGGTTCTTGGGCTCTTGGACTCTGGGAGTTATACCTCAGCTCCCCTGTTTCTCAGGCCTTCAGACTCTTACTGAATTATATCACTGGCTTTCCTGATTCTACAGCTTGCAGTTGGCAGACCGTGGGTCTTCTTGGCCTCCATAATGGCATGAGCCAATTCCTATAATAAATCTCTAATATGTATCTCTATATATCCTGTTGGTTCTTTTTCTCTGGAGAACCCTATGAATACAATTACTATCTTCATAGAGTAAGTATAAGCCCTTTGGACAAAATTAATGCAGGCAGAGGCTGAAGGAACATTGCAAATCCACAAGTGCTTTATGACATACATTAATATAAGTAGTAGGGCCTCGGAGCCCAGGGGGAAAATGTGACACAAAATGGGGGAAAGAAGCATTCCCCCCACTTCCACATGGGATAGAGCATGGTCCCAGCACATGAGGACAAGGTGAAGTTTAATAACGTTTTGGCACTTGAATATGGCAGGATTAGGAGAATCAGAGTGACCACGTGCAGCGGGGCTCAGAAGGTCACTGACATGCCACACCCCAGCAGCCTCCTGAGCGCTGATGACCAGTACGAGGACAGTCGTGGAAGAAATGAGAGTCCTTTTTGAGTCATCACATGAGACTCCTCCCCTCTGGACTCCCAGCCATTCTATCAGATGGGTGGGGGTAACGAGCCAAATGAAGTAAGAGTGGTATGATCTGAGAGGTACATTTGTGTTCTGTACATCTGCGCACCTGACGGGAACATTTGTATTCTCTCCAAAGATCTGAGCTGATAGTTCAGTTCTAGCTTTCAGCCTGGCTTAGCAGGCCCATCATTGATACTTCAGTGACTTCTGATTTCTTCATTGATGAACTTTTGAGTTCAGATTAACTGAGTGCTTATAATGTCCCCTTATAAACTAATGACTTGCAACAATACTATCCTTTTTCCAAGTTTTGCCTTTTTCATATTTATCTAAAAGCACTTAGTACAAAAGAATATATTAAAGATTTAGTTTTCTTTTTTTTTAGGGTTGGCTGCTTTATATAAAATGTTTTAACAACTATGTAGCCAATGACTTTCTCAAAGGGAAAGAAAAAAGATTTTCAGAAATGAAATTCCATTTCAAATTCAAAAGAACCATTACCTATTTCCCATGGACCAAACATTTATTTTTAACCCATTGAATGGTTGACAAAGAGTCTTCAAGCTCTAGAAGGTAGTTAGCTTTTAATAATTCTCGGTACTATTCTCTGAATACTTAGAGTTTCTCTAATTGTTAAGACCTCCTCTTGGTTTAATATGGTATTTAAAATCAAGGATGATAAGACCATGAGGATAAGGAGTTTTCTCTAAACTGTCTTTATGTAAACAGTATATTAGCATGGCAGATTGCTTTATTAAATCACTCCTCCCTGTGTTCAGACCATTTAGCAGTAATTTTGCTGCTCCTCCCATCAAGAACTGGAGTCGCTCAGCCTCATACATCTGGGATGGCCTCATGACTAGCATTGCTCAGAAGAATGTGGCAGAAATGATGCTGCAAACTCTCCCTCGGCCCTAAGAGGTCTTGAACTTCTGCTGTCTTCTTGGAGCTTGGGACTACCACACTGTGGAGCTGAGAGGCCGGCCCAAACTACCACATGTGAATAAAACAATCCTCAATGGCATTACCAGATGACACCAGCCATACGAGTAACTCCAGATTAAACCAGCAAAAGAATTGCCCAGATTACCAACCCAGAGAATCATAAGAAATTAAAAAATGCATTGTGTTAAGACAATGGATTTTGGACTGGTTTGTTATGCAGCAACAATAATGAAAATAATTCAATGTGATCTTTCCTTCCCTTGGAAAAAAGAGCTCTTGAGGAGTGAATTTGTTTTTTTCATTTTTGCAAAGAACCTGCTGATCTCAATGTGTTGTTGACACTAGTTCAATATACTGTTTCAATTGCTGTGCTAAATGCCACGATAGAAATGACTTTTATTATCATAGGCAATCTGTGAATTGGTGAACACAGAAAATTAAGTATTGCATCAACATGAAGTAAATTTTCTTTATTTGTGAATCTTATTTTCACTTGTTTGGGAAGCAAAAAAAAGTGCTTTGAGGATTAGACTATAGAAAAAGTCATAAAGTCTTAAGATGATTAATATATATACCATAGATTCTTTTCATTAACCTTCCGAAGTCATGGGGGAAAATACTATATAATTGGTTGACAAACGTTTGTCAGAGGTATGCCTTTTTTTAACTATCTGGCAACAACTAAAATTATTAGAACCAAATGGAATTTTAGAGATTACATAGTAATGACAACTACAATCTCTTCATTTTAGAGTTGAGAAACAGGATAACTGAGTTA
Source organism: Smutsia gigantea (assembly GCA_032199065.1). Taxonomy (NCBI): domain Eukaryota; kingdom Metazoa; phylum Chordata; class Mammalia; order Pholidota; family Manidae; genus Smutsia; species Smutsia gigantea. Next base: position 503,377 of record JAVSCE010006741.1, read on the forward strand.
AGCATCTTCCCCAAAATCGTGCAGTAAACTCCTAATAGCCCTCTCAAATAAAGAGAAGACTCATAATTAGCTTGCCCATTGTCCCACAGCTAATAAGTGGCAGTTTCAGCTGCCCTCTTTTTCAACTTCAGCCCCAAGTGTTCCCAAGGGCTGAATAAAAAGAAGTAAAAAAAAAAAGAGGTCTTTTAGAATAGAGTCAAAAGAGAAACAAAAAATTGGTTCTGTTGTTGGGGGTCCCAAGTGCACAGCCAACTTGAAGGGGGCAGAGGACTGTCCCTGGTCCTACCTCCCTGCCTTCTCTGGCTCTGCAGAGAACAAGAGAACACCCCGGGCACCTGAGTTATGTTATTTATGACTCATTCTGAATTCCTTAGAACCTGAAGCAGAGTTGAGGCTGGCTGAAGGAGGAGAAGCTCAGCATCAGGCAGTGGGAAAGCCCCAAAGTAATCCTGCCTACCTTCACAGGATTCTGTTTTGTGCCTAGTGCTATGTTAGGTGCTTCTACGGATTATATAAACTGATGCTAGGGAAAGACTTTTGATATTGATGTCAAAGCTGGTTATTCAGAGCATGTAAACACAAACGCAGAGGGAGAGAGAGAGAGGTTGAGAGAGAGAGAGGGTGGGAGAAAGAGAGGAAGAGAGACAATCAAAAAGAGAGAGTGGGAAACCCAGTGTATCCCTCATCAAAGCCGCTTGTACAGCTTACAGTTATTTTTACGGGGTTGACATTGAAATGCAGGGATGAGTGAAGCTGATTTGAAGGCACATGGGAGGATAGACAATAACCAGGCTTAGCCTACTCAGTGCTGACAGATTAGACTGATAACCAGTTGAAGATCTAGAAGACAAAATTCAGCTGCTTCTGTGTTTGCCTCGCAAAGCCAAAACCACATATTGGCAGAAGCATTCCCGGAGAAGGCTGAAATAGAAATGGAGTGACATTTCGGTCCAACACATTCTGTTTATTTAAGCTGTTATTGATGTTTGTCCTTGAGACTTTTAATTTAATTTATTCTCCATGAGAGAAACCATAGCTGCTTTACATTCATATTGATGACTTACTCTAAGAATTCTTTTGATTAAAAAATGATCAGTTTTAATTTAGGCAATCAAACTGTATTCCTTTTCTCCTTCCTTCTTATTTTTTTCCCTTTACAGCTGAAATTTTTTTTCCTATGCAGCAATACAATATAACAGCCCATACCCAGGGGTTAGGAGGTGGGGGCTGGGAGACAGACTGGGCTGCCTGCGGCCGCAAAGCAGGTAGCTGACTGTGCAGACTCCCTGGTGAGGTATGTGTGGTCAGAAAAAAAAAAAAAAAAGATGAGCAGAGCCTGGGGGAAATCCAGAACAATCATTGACTGGTGGGTAGGAAAGGTAAGTCAGGGCGGCATTGTGAAGAGACCCAAAGTTTCCAGGGCTGGAACCACCCTGGCAAAGGAGCAGTAAGTCATGTGTGACCGGCGCTGATGTGGGGCGAGGAGATGAAGAGTCTGGGAGTGGGGGTGTTGTGCTTGACGAAAGACCCAGGGAAGATCTGAGGGAGGAATGACCCACTTTAGTCACTAAGCAGTTCACCTGAGTGAGTTTCTAGCCTAGGCCTTAAAAGGGAAGCTTTTGATGCACATTTGTTCCTTTATTATGATAATCAGGGGGAACACTGGATAGAATATGTAGTCATTGGCTTTATGAGAGAATATATTAGTAAAACAAGATATTAAGAAAAGCTTCAAGTTACCAAATATTAAAGGAATTCAAATAAACTTTGCCTACCGTGTATTAGTATATAATATGTGTGTGTGCATACGTGTGTGTAATGACAGCCTCAAGAAAGCTGAAGTCTAAACTATACAATGGGAAGCGTAGGTCAGGGTCACCCACCAACTTAAGTGACCTGCTTTGCAGAGCTGAGGACATTATCAAGGCCTCAGTTGCAAGTTATTGTTAAATCATTGAGAAGCCCTCTATTACACGACTAATAGTCTTCTAAATTCTGAATTCATCTAGAACTGTATTTATTCAGGAGTGCTTGCAAAAAGCTTGTTGGAAGTGGGGTAATCTATTCTTTTTTCTTTTCCTTTGTAAGAGCATACTGTCAGTCAAGACATTTTTGTAGTACTTTAGCAGGAGAGGTCAGGATAGCATATTTTTCATGAATACCTGATAATTTCACATTCTCTATTGCATATAATCTTCCATTACAGGCAGTATCAAAGTGAATTCCCTGATTTCCCCATCAGCTTGGCCATCTCTTGAATTAGTGATGTTAACAGAAGTTCAGAATGATCGTATGTATAAATACAGATTATGATGAACATGATGATTCTTCTAGAAATGAGTATCTAGATATTCTGAAATATTTATTAAATGAGGTATAATCTATTCTACATGACACGTATAAATAAAATACACTGCAGCATGTTTTAGTGAAGAGAGACCTTAGAAATACTGTATCTTAACACCCTTATTTGGAATTAAGAAATTATGATTCATGGATATTAGTGATACACTAAGGTCTGGAGCAGAACATAGGCTACCAGTCCACTACTCTTCCTGCTGTGCTAAGTCCCCTTCAAACTGGGAACATGTCCTACCATGTCCTATCTTGGGAGACAAGATAACTTTAAGTCATTTAAGAAATAGCAGAGAATGACACAGTGAGAAAGATACTCTCTTTATAAATATTTTTCAATACTTCTGGTTAACATCTAGTAGAAAGGCTTGGTGAAAATCTAGTACACTTTTTAATACCTCTGTAACATCTACTGATCTCTGATGTTAACAAAGAGAGCAGGTTGAAGGCACAGCAGGTAGAAGCATCTAGCTAGAATTTAATGGCATTTTTTATTGAATTCATTTTTAAAGTTATCTTCTATTCTTCAAAGTGACATTTGTTTTCTTCCATTAACAACAGTGACATAAAGTTTTTTCTTAAATAAATTTATGTTGGTAATAAAATTGATATAAAATATTATGTAAATAATAGCTTATGTGATCTCAATATTACAAAAATGACAGTGGTATCAGATGACCAAAGTTGAGTAAAACCTAATATTGCAATGTCATTTACATCACTAATTGCAAGCTTATAAAAACTTGTATTTGTATAGCTTCACATATTATCTTAAGTTATTTGCAGCTATTTAAAAATTTTGTAACATAAGCAAAGCAAACATTACCGTCCCTATTTTACAGTGGAAGATAATGAAATCACCAAACTAAAACAACTTCTATTTGATCACAAAACAACTGATAAAGTCCCAAGAAAAGTTGAATTCAGTTTTATTTCTGCCTGTTAACACCATCTACTCTTTAGCCAGAAGAACTCTTAATCCACCTGTTAATGAAAATGGAAAGTTTGCTATACAAAATAGCCAGTAGGTATTGATTGGATTTCCATGGGTTCTACTATCTAATACCAGGGAAGAGCTACTGTAATACCTCCTGTCTAAAACATTCAATATATTAAAATTGGGTAAATTGAGATTCAGCAACCATTGAGTATGAAGGAGGTAAAGAAGGAGGTACATTTTATAAATATACCATAATTCTTGAACACAAAACCTGTATACTTTATTTGAATGTTTAAAGGGCTTCAGAGAGAGTATACATAAAAAAATTTTTGAGAATAAAAAGAAACAAAATACTACATGTGTGAATTGGTCTAAACACCTGCATTGGGTCACTTTTATGTAAGCTCCTTTAATATGCATTATCCCATCGAACCTCCAAAACAACCAAGTGGTTTAGGTTATCTTAATTCTGCAAATGAAGAATCTGAAGTTGCAAGAACTTAAATGCCAGGCCCAAGGCACCTTGAATAGTGCTTCAGTGTTTGCATAAATATGCTTCTATTGCTGTCTCCCCATAATGATCTGGGAAAAGAAAAATCTAATTTTGTGGCTAAAGCTGATACATTAAACACTTTGGGTCTTAGTTTTGGACAGTTTTTCAGAGGTATCAAAGGCTGCATTATGTCGTCTTAAGCTGGGGTGATTTTTAATTCACAATATTCCATTCCTCAGGATCAACATTCATTGTAAAATATAATCTTACAGGATTAGAGATAAGTCCTCTTCTTTTTCATCCCAGCTTCTGGATACTGTTCAAGCTATAAAGATATGTCACCTGATGCACTGGTCTTGCATAGTGAATAGGTTCACAATATTGTTAAGTAAAGCTAGAGCAGTTTGATCCATAAAGCCATAAATCTAAGCAAATCCCTTTTGTGTTAACCCACAAAACTGTAAATTTGGAGAACAATTTGAGAGGTGACATAAAGTTCCTCTCCTAGCCTAAATATCTTCCCCACCAGATTGGTTGAGTGTTCACCAGACCTTCAGGGTCATTGTTTTTGATTAAGAAATTTGTCTCTTGAAGGTCTTATTAAAAAGAACAAGAGTTACCTGGGAGAGATGACACAACAGTCCATGCCAATGTGCTCATTTATCATAATACACTGCATTTCTGTGACACTTCACACTTACTCCTCTCTCTCATCCTCTGAACTCTGAACGTTTCAAACCTGACAGAATACTATTATTAGTTCCATTTCACACCTGAGGAGCAGGATGTATCTACCCTTTGCCATGCATGTAGAATAATTAATGAATTAGTGATAGGACAGGGCCCTAGCTCTTTGCTCAGTGGCCAAGGCTCTTTCTATGCAGAATGTAAGATCCTAAAGGAAAAAGACTCTGGACACAGGATGCAAAAGATGAGCTGGTGGATTCAACATGTCTGGGGAGTAGATCTTTGGCAAGGGACTGTGGCCAATGATACGTCATTGCTGTATGATGGGGTGATGAGAAAGAGGGGCCGAAAGATAAACCATAGTATACTAGGGTGTTAGAGCTGAAAGATAGCCCCAGGCTCACTGGTCTCCCACTCTCATTTCACAGCTGATCAAAGTGAGGTCTGTCAGGAAGATGAGGAAGCAAACCAGGGATCACACAGGAAGGAAGGAACAGAGCTAGAGTAGGAAGCCAGGCCTCCTAAACTCCTGTGCTGTGCTTTCAACAAGCCTGGGAACTTTGCTTAAGGTGGTATTTTCGAAAGAATTTAAATTAAAGATGATTTCCAAAGTAGATAATGAAAAATTGTGGAAGTGGCAATTTGAGTAAGAATATGGGTGGGGTAAGAGAAAAGTGTGAAGGAGAGGGAATCAAAAGGTAAAAACCAGCCTATACTTGCAATTAGCCATGCATCTGTCAAATTTTTCCAATGACTGATAGTACAGCAGTATTTCTAATCATTAACACAAACATGAGCTAGTGAGACTTCTGAAAAACTGCTCTGCCAGTCTCTGATAAGCTAATTTTTAGCAAAGGGCAAAAGTGGAACAAAATGTCTCATGTGGTTTCCCTACGACTTTATTTAGAAGGGTGTGATATTCTGTAGGCAAACTCTGCCTTGAGTGATTGTGTTTTTCTTAGCATGATTGAGAGAATATGAAGTATTTTTAGTGAGTGTTTTGACAGAACATACTTAGCAATTTGTAAATAATAGAAAACTTGCCGAATTGTACATTCTACTCAAAATATATTTGCCTCAAAGGCATTTTTAGGGAACATAATACAGATGATATGAGATTAGAAAAATTGCTATTCTATTGATATTTCATGTCTCACTTCAGGTCATTACATTTGTTCCATGACCCAGGTGGCTGGTAAGAAGGTCAGCTTCGTGATATGGTTGCTTAATGTGTATTTCATATAAAAGTTCTTAGGATACTTTGTGGCCTAAAGTCTTTACAGAACCACTCTATTCAAAAAAGAAATCCAGTTTCCAAGAAGCTAAGGAATAAGGGAATGCATATTAACCTTTTCCAGAAACTCGGTTCTTTACATCAGGATCCAGCAGTATGCATGGTAAATATCCACTCAGGTGCATTTTAGTTTCTGATACAGTTCTGTTGTGTTTCCATATTTGTTCAACAAGCTTTGTGTCATGCAAGGTTTGCTTGGGGTGGAGGTAAGGAGAAGGTAATGTTTAGGGGCTGACTGTAGGGCTTAGGGAGAAAAAGAAGCAGGCTGAGTACAGGCGTGGTTGGCTTGGAAGAAGGTACACCACACTGACATGATTTTACAGCCTAACTTACGGCGTGAGATGCGGTTAACTTGTGACTTGGTCTCAAGCCTGGGACCCAGCAATGGGCCAAGAGGAAGTGAAGCTATCTTCAGCCAGCTTCCTTAAAAGCAGAGTCTAAAATGGAGCTTCCCGAGAAAGCCATTTATTAAGGGACTGAACTCAGAAAGAAAGCAGGAGAAGCAGGGACCTAATCCCAATATTCTTAAATACCCACTGCCAATAGATACCTCCATAAATGTGCTGAATCATTTTTCTCCCCTGTTTTGACTCACGTTGTTCTCACATAATTTCTATTATCTCATATGACTCCATATTGGTGTAACAAGTAGGAATTTCGGAGAAGAACACACATCTTTAAAAAGATAAACTCTCGAGGACTTCCGGGAAGATGGCGGTGTGAGCAGGGCGGCAGAAATCTCCTCCCAACACTATATTTATCTACGAAAACACAGCAAATACATCTACTCCTAAAAGAGAGACGAGAATACACAGGAAAGCGCACAGCGTGCAGCTACACCCGAGAGGACTCGGCACCCCAAGAGGCGGGTAAGATACGGAGCCGCGACCCGGCGGGACCCGAGCCCTCCCCCACCCCAGCGCACCGGCGGGAGGAGAGGATTCAGAGCCGGGAGGGAGTGGAAGTACACCCCGCGAAGTAGCCAGCCCCGGTGATCTGCGCGGGGAGCGCTGACCCACATTGCGCAGTGCAGCGGAGATTGGAGAGACAGAGGGGCAGGATCTGAGCGGGGAACGCGCCAGGGGGCTTGCAGCCGGCTCCGGGAAGGAAAAAAAAAGTGCGCGCTTTCCTCAGCGGTCTTAAAGAGACAGGAGCCCAGCGGAGGAGCCGGATCGCCCCAGCACACTCAGCCCAGCAGGCTGGGAGTCCTGGGGAGTTTCAGACGCCTTAGCTGGCGACTGAGGAAGCGTAGCCATACTTAACACTTCTCACTGAGATCAACAGCCTCCTATTCGTTCCCACCCCTGCCAGAGCGATAAAGGGCCCTGCGGAGCGGCACAGTCACAGCTGTGGAATAGTGGGGCAATAGCGCCACCTAGAGCATTCCCACAGAATCTACGTCCGGTGGGCATTTTTTTTTGTTTTGTTTTTTTTTGGTTTTGTTTGGTTTTTGTTTTTTCTTTTCTTTCTTTTTTTTTTCTTTTTTCTTTCTTTCTTTCTTTCTTTTTTTTTCTTCTCTTTTTAAAGTCTTAAAGAGCCCAGCTGACATACGTGGCAACTATCAGTGACCAATTCTATAGCCATGAAAAGACAGAGGAATATGGTTCAGACCAAAATCAACCAGACAACCCCAGAGAGGGAGTCTGAAGGGATGGAAATGCACAACCTCCCTGAAAAAGAATCTAGAATAAAAGTCATAACCATGCTGATGGACCTACAGAGAAATGTGCAAGAGCTGAGGGAGGAAGTGAGGGAACTGAGGAAAGACAATACAGAAATCAGACAAGCGATCGACGGGCTTAACAGCAGAATGGATGAGATGCGAGAGACTGTTAATGGAATAGAAAACAGAGAACAGGAGTACAGAGCAGCTGAGGCAGAGAGAGATAAAAGGATTTCTAGGAATGAAAGAATATTAAGAGAACTGTGTGACCAATCCAAACGGAACAATATTCGCATTATAGGAGTACCAGAGGAAGAAGAGAGAGAAAAAGGGATAGAAAGTGTCTTTGAAGAAATAATTGCTGAAAACTTTCCCTCGCTGGGGAAGGAAGTAGTCTCGCAGTCCACAGAAGCTCATAGATCTCCCAACACAAGGGACCCAAGGAAGACAACACCAAGACACATAATAATTAAGATGGCAAAGATCAAAGATAAAGACAGGGTATTAAAGGCAGAAGAGAAAAAAGATCACCCACAAAGGAAAACCCATCAGACTATCATCAGACTTCTCAACAGAAACCTTACAGGCCAGAAGAGAATGGCATGATATATTTAACGTAATGAAACAGAAGGGCCTCGAACCAAGAATATTGTATCCAGCACGATTATCATTTAAATATGATGGAGGGATTAAACAATTTCCAGATAAACGAAAGTTAAGAGAATTTGCGTCTCATAAACCACCACTACAGGATATCTTAAATGGACTGCTCTAGATGGAAGCACACCTAAGGCTAAAAAGATGTCACCAGAGAAAAAAAAAATCATAGCAAAGAAAGCAGACCATCCAAATACCAACTAAAGGCAAAGAATAAAACACCTATTATAGAAAGAATGGAGGAGGAGGAATAAGAAGGGAGAGAAAGAAAGAAACATCAGACTGTGTTTACAATAACTTAACAAGAAAGTTAAGTTAGATTGTTAGATAGTAAAGAAGCAACCCTTGAACCCTTGGTAACCACGAATCTAAAGCCAGCAATGGCAATAAGTACATACCTATCAATAATCACCCTAAATGTAAATGGACTGAATGCACCAATCAAAAGACACAGAGTAACAGAATGGATAAAAAAGCAAGACCCATCTATATGCTGCCTACAAGAAACTCACCTCAAATCCAAAGATATACACAGACTAAAAGTGAAGGGATGGAAAAAGATATTTCATGCAAACAACAAAGAGAAAAAAGCAGGTGTTGCAGTACTTGTATCAGACAAAATAGACTTCAAAACGAAGAAAGTAGCAAAAGATAAAGAAGGACATTACATAATGATAAAGGGGTCAGTCCAACAAGAAGATATAACCATTATAAATATATATGCACCCAACACAGGAGCGCCAGCATATGTGAGACAAATACTAACAGAATTAAAGGAGGAAATAGACAGCAATGCATTCATCTTAGGAGACTTCAACACACCACTCACTCCAGAGGACAGATCAAACAGACAGACAATAAGTAAAGACACAGAGGCACTGAACAACACACTAGAACAGATGGACCTAACAGACATCTACAGAACTCTACACCCAAAAGCAACAGGATACACATTCTTCTCAAGTGCACATGGAACATTTTCCAGAATAGACCACATACTAGGCCACAAAAAGAACCTCAGTAATTTCAAAAATATTGAAATCCTACCAACCAACTTCTCAGATCACCAAGGTATAAAACTAGAAATAAAGTTTAGAAAGAAATCAAAAAGGCTCACAAATACATGGAGACTTAACAACACTCTCCTAATTAATCAATGGGTTAACGACCAAATCAAAACAGAAATCAAAGAATATATGGAGACTAATGACAACAACAACACAAAGCCACAACTTCTGTGGGACGCAGCAAAGGCAGTTCTAAGAGGAAAGTATATTGCAATCCAGGCCTATTAAAAGAAGGAAGAACATTCCCAAATGAATAGTCTAAAGACACAATTACTGAAATTGGAAAAAGAAGAACAAATGAGGCCCAAAGTCACCAGAAGGAGGGACATAATAAAGATTAGAGAAGAAATAAATAAAATTGAGAAGAATAAAACAATAGAAAAAATCAATAAAACCAAGAGCTGGTTCTTTGAAAAAATAAACAAAATAGATAAACCCCTAGCCAGACTCATTAAGAGAAAAAGAGAATCTACACACATAAACACAATCAGAAATGAGAAAGGAAAAATCACGACGGACCCCACAGAAATACAAAGAATCATAAGAGAATATTATGAGAATCTATATGCTAACAAGCTGGAAAACATAGAAGAAATGGACAACTTCTTAGAAAAATACAACCTTCCAAGACTGACCAAGCAAGAAACAGAAAAACTAAACAGACCAATCACCAGTGACGAAATCGAATTGGTAATCAAAAAACTACCCAAGAACAAAACCCCTGGGCCTGATGGATTCACCTCTGAATTCTACCAGACATATAGAGAAGAAATAACACCGATTCTCCTTAAAGTTTTCCAAAAAATAGAAGAGGAGGGAATACTTCCAAACTCATTCTATGAAGCCAGCATCACTCTAATACCAAAACCGGGCAAAGACCTCACCAAAAAAGAAAATTACAGACCAATATCCCTGATGAACGTAGATGCAAAAATACTCAACAAAATATTAGCAAACCGAATTCAAAAATACATCAAGAGGATCATACACCATGATCAAGTGGGATTCATCCCAGGGATGCAAGGATGGTACAACATTCGAAAATCCATCAACATCATCCACCACATCAACAAAAAGAAGAACAAAAACCACATGATCATCTCCATAGATGCTGAAAAAGCATTTGACAAAATTCAGCATCCATTCCTGATTAAAACTCTCAACAAAATGGGTATAGACGGCAAGTACCTCAACATCATAAAGGCTATATATGACAAACCCACAGCTAACATCATACTTAACGGCGAGACGCTGAAAGCTTTTCATCTAAGATCGGGAACAAGACAGGGATGCCCACTCTCTCCACTGTTATTCAACATAGTACTGGAGGTCCTAGCCACAGCAATCAGACAAAACAAAGACATACAAGGCATCCAGATTGGTAAAGAAGAAGTCAAATTGTCACTATTTGCAGATGACATGATACTGTACATAAAAAACCCTAAAGACTCCATTCCAAAACTACTAGAACTAATATCTGAATTCAGCAAAGTTGCAGGATACAAAATTAACACACAGAAATCTGTTGCTTTCCTATACACTAATGATGAACTAACAGAAAGAGAAATCAGAAAAACAATTCCATTCACAATTGCATCAAAAGAATAAAATACCTAGGAATAAACCTAACGAAGGAAGTGAAAGACCTGTACTCTGAAAACTACAAGACACTCCTAAGAGAAATTAAAGAGGACACTAACAAATGGAAATGCATCCCATGCTCTTGGCTAGGAAGAATCAATATTGTCAAAATGGCTATACTACCTAAAGCAATCTACAGATTCAATGCAATCCCTATCAAACTACCAACAGCTTTCTTCAATGAACTGCAACAAATAATTCTAAAATTCATATGGAACCACAAAAGACCCCGAATAGCCAAATCAATCCTGAGAAGGAGGAATAAAACAGGGGGAATTACACTCCCTGACTTCAAGCTCTACTACAAAGCCACAGTAATCAAGACAATTTGGTATTGGCACAAAAACAGACCCACAGACCAGTGGAACAGAATAGAAAATCCAAACATTAACCCAAACATATACAGTCAATTAATATTTGATAAAAGTGCCTTGGATATACAATGGGGAGATGACAGCCTCTTCAGCAGCTGGTGTTGGAAAAACTGGACAGCTACATGTAAGAGAATGAAACTGGACTACTGTCTAGCCCCATACACAAAGGTAAACTCAAGGTGGATCAAAGACCTGAATGTAAGTCATGAAACCATAAAACTCTTAGAAAAAAACATAGGCAAAAATCTCTTGGACATAAACATGAGCAACTTCTTCATGAACATATCTCCCCGGGCAAGGGAAACAAAAGCAAAAATGAACAAGTGGGACTATATCAAGCTGAAAAGCTTCTGTACAGCAAAGGACACCATCAGTAGAACAAAAAGACATCCTACAGTATGGGAGAATATATTCATAAAAAACGTATCTGATAAAGGGTTGACATCCAAAATATATAAAGAACTCATGCACCTTAACAAACAGAAAGCAAATAATCCAATTAAGAAATGGGCAGAGGACATGAATAGACACTTCTCCAAAGAAGAAATTCAGATGGCCAACAGGCACATGAAAAGATGCTCCACATCGCTAATCATCAGAGAAATGCAGATTAAAACCACAATGAGATATCACCTCACACCAGTGAGGATGGCCAACATCCAAAACACAAACAACAACAAATGTTGGCGAGGATGTGGAGAAAAGGGAACCCTCCTACACTGCTGGTGGGACTGCAAATTAGTTCAACCATTGTGGAAAGCAGTATGGAGGTTCCTCAAAAAACTCAAAATAGAAATACCATTTGACCCAGGAATTCCACTCCTAGGAATTTACCCTAAGAATGCAGCAGCCCAATTTGAAAAGGACAGATGCACCCCTATGTTTATTGCAGCACTATTTACAATAGCCAAGAAATGGAAGCAACCTAAGTGTCCATCAGTAGATGAATGGATAAAGAAGAGGTGGTACATATACACAATGGAATATTATTCAGCCATAAGAAGAAAACAAATCCTACCATTTGCAACAACATGGATGGAGCTAGAGGGTATTATGCTCAGTGAAATAAGCCAAGCCGAAAAAGACAAGTATCAAATGATTTCACTCATATGTGGAGTATAAGAACAAAGAAAAAAACTGAAGGAACAAAACAGCAGCAGACTCACAGAACCCAAGAACGGACTAATAGTTACCAAAGGGAAAGGGACTGGGGAAAATGGGCGGGAAGGGAGGGATAAGAGGGAAAAAGGGGCATTAAGATTAGCAGATGTAATGTTGGGGGGGCACGGGGAGGGCAGTACAACTCAGAGAAGAGAAGTAGTGATTCTATAGCATCTCACTACGCTGATGGACAGTGACTGTAATGGGGTTGGTGGGGGGGACCTGATGAAGGGGTAGTTTAGTAATCGTAATATTGCACATGTAATTGTAAATTAATAATTATAAAATAAATTATATTAAAAAAAAAAGATAAACTCTCTTATTACTGAAACAGGCATATTTCAAAAAAAAATTTCCAAAAGAATTCTCTATATACCACAAACATGCTGGAACCTAGGGTGCAAGCTTCATTCCTTTTTTGTTATTTCTGGAGAAAATATTTAACACTCAATTCCCTTGTTTGATTCACTTGCTGTAGCAGACAGACAGACCAAGCTGTGTGTCAGTTTAAATAGACCATCTGTTTATCCTCAGCATTCATGGAAACAGCTCTGCTTGGACTGCAGGCTTTATTTCTAATTGAATCACTAAGTTAATGACTGTAATAGCATTGTGTATGTGCCTCCTTTTGTGTATATTTAAGACTAAGTGTAAATTCTCATAACATTTGCAAAAAGCTAACTCAGCCGGTACCTGGGGAATAGTCCGGGTGCTGCTTTTGTTGGGCCAAAAACTGCAGGAAAAATAAAACAAAACACAAGATGCTTCTGACTTGCTACTGCACCAAGAGCATTCCCAGAAGTTGCCCTGCTCTCTGATTTCAACTGATTTAATTCCAAGTGCTGGTGACTCCTCCACAAAAACAGACACGACTTATACAGCCTCATATTGGCAGTGATATTGCTCATGGAAGCCATTATTAATTTTGGAAGAAATCTGCTCTAAAAACAGCTCTTCCTTACTGCACCTTGGCAAGAGAGGAAGGAAATTCCTACATTTTGGTAACATAGTCATTTTAAGTGATTTGCCCTTAATGCTGAAATAATCCGAAGATTTTCCAAGTACCACATCTGCCATTTAGTTACTTTTGGTACTGTGCAAAGAAAAGATAAGTGGTTTGAAATTCAGTAAGCAATTGCAACCTCACTGGTAATTATAATTCTTTTAGCTTAACCTCCTTTCTATCTTTACAAGACAACTGTATATTCATACATATTCTAGCTAAGTCCCAATGATGTCACTTCTGAAATCTTCCATGTTAGTTCCTACTGCCTCTGACCCCTACAATGTGTACATTCTCAGTAGCATGGTAATAGTATAATAATAGCTAACATTTAATGACCACTTCTTATGCACCAAGCACTATGCTAAACACTTTTAGAGCCATGGTAGCATTCAAACATCTCAAGATTTCTATGAGAAATGTAATGCCAGTATTGTCATTTTACAAATTAAAAATGTCTGAACTCCCACATCTCTGCCAGGCAGACCTTATTTAGTGCACTTCACAAAGTATTTTATAAAGTTTAATGTGCGGAAGTAAAACATTAGCTTTGCTAGCTATAGGAAGTGTCTGTTTTTGAAAAGATACAAAATACTTTCAATTCTTACATTGCAAGTCACTTTCAGGTCCAAGCTTCAAAGATACATTTGAGCATACTGCATGCATTTAAAAAATTTGTTTCCTTTTTATACAGGCACTTTAAAATATGCTATCTTTTAGCATTTTTTTCTTGTAAAGATGTTTTCTTTGATAAACCAGTAATGGATTGGATTAAAGACGACGGTGTGAAAAGTGAGACACAGGCTTCCTCCTAAAACCTCATATAAAATGAAAATATAATTAATACAACTAATCCTGAAAGAGCAACAGGGAAGAGGACTGCACCAGACTGCATACACCTGGAGAAAAGAGCAGACCTCACAGAACAGGGTAACGTACCAAAGTTGTGGCCCAGCGAGACACAAGCCCTTCCCCCACCCCAGCTCACCAGTGGGAGGAAGATAAATGGGGCAGAGAGGGAGTGGAGACCTGGGACTGCTAAATACCTAACTCTGGAGATGTGCTCTGGGAGCACAAACCTACATTTCATGGTGCTTCCATGATACTCTCATGATTATGGGATTGGAAAGCTAAGACAGGTAGAATTCCTGGAGAGACTGAGATTCCAGAAGCTTGTGGAAAGCAGGGATCCATGTCTGGCTCCTCCAGGACAAAAGAAAGGTGGGCAGTGAGAGAGACTTCCTAACAAGGAAGCCCTTACCAAGAGGGCTGCAAAAGGAGCAAGGATTGCACAGAGCTTACTGCTCAGGAGAGAGGACACGTAGACAAAATTGTCTGGGTACACTCTGCCCAGCAGGTTGAGAACTTTGCCATATAGACTCTCATATTTAAGGAGGAAAAAGAAATCTTCCTCCTTAGATGATCTTCAGATGCTCCAGCTCCCTGGCTGGCTACACAGCTCCAAGAACCCCTTCCATGATACGCAGCCTACTGTGCCTTTCTCCCAGCCAGCCACACCTGGCTCGCAAACCAGCAAACCCTACCTTGGTGTTAGCCCAGCCAGAGGGAAGATCTGTCTACAGCAACTACAAATGCAAAGCATAGAGGTTTATACCTGTGTGCTCGGCCCACTGGTTCAGGTACTGGAGACAGGCATAACAGCCAGGAAGCAGGAAACAGCCCTTTCCTCCCCCCAGAAACCAATACCACTCCCCTGTGACCTCAACATTGGTTGAGGGGCTGAGCAGCTCCAGGGAGTAGAGCTTCTGGGCACTAGAGGGTGCTATATACAAACATGAAATACCAAAGGAACCTGGTTTAGAGTAAAATTATTAATACAACTCCTGAGAAAGGTTTAAATGACATCGACCTCATGACCCTACCGGAAAGGGAGTTCAAAATAAAAATCATTAAAATGCTCATGGAGGTACAGAAAGATATTCAAGAACTCAGAAATGAATTCTGGTCAGAGATCCAATCATTGAAGAGCTCAATGGAGGGTATTAAAAGCAGACTGGATATGGTGAAGGAGATGATAAATGAAATAGAAACTAGAGAAGAGGAATACAAAGAAGCTGAGGCACAGAGAGAAAAAAGAATCTCTAAGAATGAAAGAATATTGAGAGAACTGTGTAACCAATCCAAACAGAACAATATTTGCATTATAGGGGTACCAGAAGAAGAAGAGAAGGAAAAGGGATAGAAAATGTCTTTGAGGAGGTAATTGCTGAAAACATCCCCAATCTGGGGAGGCAGATAGTCTCTTAGGCCATGGAGATGCACAGATCTCCCAACACAAGGGACCCAAGGAAGACAACACCAAGACCTATAGTAATTAAAATGGCAAAGATCAAGGATAAGGGCAGACTATTAAAAGCAGCCAGAGAGAGAAATAAGATCACATACAAAGGAAAGCCCATCAGGCTATCATCAGACTTCTCAACAGAAACCTTACAGGCCAGAAGGGAGTGGCATGATGTATTTAATGCAAGGAAGCAGAAGGGCCTTGAACCAAGAATACTTTATTTGGCAAGATTATCATTTAAATTTGAAGGCGGGATTAAACAATTTCCAGATAAGCAAAAGCTGAGAGAATTTACCTCCCACAAACCATCTCTACAGTGTATTTTGGAGGGACTGCTATAGATGGAAGTGTGCCTAAGTTTTAATAGCTGTCACCAGAGGTAATAAAACCACTGTTAAGAAAGTAGAAGAGCTAATTACTAAGCAAATGCAAAATTAAAATAACTATCTCCAATCAAGTGATAGACCAAGAGTACAGAATATGACACCTAATATATAAAGAATAGAGGAGGAAGAAAAAGGAAGAAGAAAAAACAAAGAACCTTTAGATTGTGTTGGTAATAGCATCTTAAGTGAGTTAAGTTAGATTCTCAGATAGTAAGGAAGTTAACCTTGAACCTTTGGTAACCACGAATGTAAAGCCTGCAATGCCAGTAAGTACATAACTATCAGTAATCAGCCTAAATGTAAATGGGCTGAATACTCCAATCAAAAGACAGAGAGTCACTGAATGAAAAAAAAAAAGACCCGTCTATATGCTGCCTACAAGAGACTCACTTTAAACCCAAAGACATACACAGGCTAAAAGTGAAGGGATGGAAAAAGATATTTCATGCAACTAATAGGGAGAAGAAAGCAGGAGTTGCAGTACTTGTATCAGACAAAATAGACTTCAAAACAAACAAAGCCACAAGAGACAAAGAATAACATTACATAATGATAAGAGGGTTCATCCAACAAAAAGATATAACCATTATAAATATCTATGCGCCCAACACAGGAGCACCTACGTATATGAAAGAAATCCTAACAGAATTAAAAGGAGAAATACAATGCAATGCATTCATTCTAGGAGACTTCAACACTCCACTCACTCTGAAGGACAGATCAACCAGACAGAAAATAAGTAAGGAGACAGAGGCACTGAACAACACAATAGAACAGATGGACCTAACAGACATCTACAGACCTCTACACCCAAAAGCAGCAGAACACACATTCTTCTCAAGGTCATATGGAACATTTGCAAGAATAGATCATATACTAGGCCACAAAAAGAGCCTTGGTAAATTAAAAGATTGAAATTGTACCAATCAGTTTCTCAGACCACAAAGGCATGAAACTAGAAATAAATTATGCGAAGAAAATTAAAAATCCCACAAACACATGGAAGCTTCACAACATGCTCCTAACTAACCGATGGATCAATGACCAAATAAAAACAGAGATCAAGGAATATATGGAGACAAATGACAACAATAATTCAACACTGCAAAATCTGTGGGATGCAGTGAAGGCTATGCTAAGAGGAAAGTGTACTGCAAAACAGGCCCACCTCAGGAAAGAAGAACAATCCCATATGAGCAGTCTAAACTCAGAATTAACAAAACTGGAAAAAGAAGAACTAATGAGGCCCAAAGTCAGTATAAGGAGGGACATAATAAAGATTAGCGCAGAAATAAACAAAATCAAGAAGAATAAAAGAATAGTAAGAATCAATGAAAGCAAGAGCTGGTTCTTTGAGAAAATAAACAAAATAGATAAACCCCTAGCCAGATGTATCAAGAAAAAAAGAGAGTCTACACACATAAACAGAATCATAAATGAGAAATGAAACATCACAATGGACACCACAGAAATACAAAGAACTATTAGAGAATACTATGAAAAATTATATGATAACCAACTGGATAACCTAGAAGAAATGGACAACTTTCTAGAAAAATACAACATTCCAAGGCTGTCACAGAAACAAACAGAAAATATGAACAGACCAATTACCAGCAATGAAATTGAAACTGGTTATCAAAAACCTACTTAAGAACAAAACACCTGAACCAGATGACTTCACTGCTAAATTTTATCGAACATTAAGTGAAGACCTAATACCCATCCTCCTTAAAGTTTAAAACAGAGTAGAAGAAAAGGGAATACTTCCAAACTCATTCTATGAGGCCAGCATCACACTAATACCAAAACAAGGCAAAGACACCACAAAAAAAGAAAATTACAGACCAATATCCTTGATGAACGTAGATGTAAAAATACTCAACAAAATATTAGCAAACCAAATTAAAAAATACATCAAAAAGATCATCCATCATGATCAAATGGGATATATCCCAGGAATGCAAGGATGTAACAGCAGTCAAAAATCCATCAACATCATCCACCACATCAACAAAAAGAAGGACAAAAACCACCTGATCATCTCCATAGATGCTGAAAAAGCATTTGACAAAATTCAACATCCATTCATGATAAAAACTCTCAACAAAATGGGTATAGAGGGCAAGTACCTCAACATAACAAAATGGGTAAAGAGAGCAAGTACCTCAACATAATTAAGGCCATATATGACAAACTCACAGCCAACATTATACTTAACAGCAAGAAGATGAAACCTTTTCCTTTAAGATCAGGAACAACACAAGGATGCTCACTCTCCCCACTTTATTCAACACAGTACGGGAGGTCTTAACCATGGCAATCAGAAAAAAAAAAGAAATAAAAGGCATCCAGATTGGCAAGGAAGAAGTTAAACTGTCTCTGTTTACAGATGACATGATATTGTACGTAAAAAACCCTAAAGAATCCACTCCAAAACTACTAGATCTAATATCCAAATTCAGAATAGTTGCAGGATACAAAATTAATGTGCAGAAATCTGTGGCATTCCTGTACACTAACAATGAACTAGCAGAGAGAGAAATCAGGAAAACAATTCCATTCACAGTTGTAACAAAAAGAATAAAATACCTAGGAATAAACCTAACCAAGGAAGTGAAAGACCTGTACTCTGAAACCTACAAGACACTCATGAGAGAAATTAAAGAAGATACCAATAAATGGAAACCCATCCCATGCTCATGGATAGGAAGAATTAATATTGTCAAACTGGCCATCCTACCTAAAACTATCTACAGATTCACTGCAATTCCTATCAAAATAACAGCAACATTCTTCAATGAACTAGAGAAAATCGTTCTAAAATTCATATGGAACCACAAAAGACCGTGAATAGCCAAAGCAATCCTGAGAAGGAAGAATAAAGTGGGGGGGATTATACTCCCCAACTTCAAGCTCTACTACAAAGCTACAGTAATCATGACAATTTGGTCCTGGCACAAGAACAGACTCATAGACCAATGGAACAGACTAGAGAGCCCTCATATAAACCCAACCATATATAGTCGATTAATATACGATAAAGCAGCCATGGACATACAATGGGGAAATAACAGCCTCTTCAAAGGCTGGTGTTGGCAAAACTGGAAAGCTACATGGAAGAGAATGAAACTGAATTATTGTTTAACCCCACACACAAAAGTAAACTCGAAATGGATCAAGGACCTGAATGTAAGTCATGAAACCATAAAACTCTTAGAAGACAACATAGGCAAAAATCTCCTGAATAAAAGCATGAGAAACTTCTTCTGAACGCATCTCCTTAAGCAAGGGAAACCAAAGCAAAAATGAACTCATGGGACTACAACAAACTAAAAAGTTTCTTTACAGCAAAGGACACCATCAGCAGAACGAAAAGGCATCCTACAGTATGGGAGACTGTATTTGTAAATGACATATCCGACAAGGGGTTAACATCCAAAATATATAAAGAACTTACATGCCTCAACACCCAAAAAGCAAATAACCTGATTAAAAAATGGGCAGAGGATATGAAGATACAGTTCTCCAAAGAAGAAATTCAGATGGCCAACAGACACATGAAAAGATGGTCCACATCACTAATCATCAGGGAAATGCAAATTAAAACCACAATGAGATCTCACCTTACACCAGTAAGGATGGCCAGCATCCAAAAGACTAAGAACAACAAATGCTGGTGAGGATGCGGAGAAAGGGGAACCCCCCTACACTGCTGGTGGGAATGTGAGATAGTTCAACCATTGTGGAAAGCAATATGGAGGTTCCTCAAAAAACTAATAATAGAAATACCATTTGACCCGGGAATCCCACTCCTTGGAATTTACCCAAAGAATACAACTTCTCAGATTCAAAAAGACATATGTACCCCTATGTTTATTGCAGCACTTTTTACAATAGCCAAGATATGGAAGCAACCTAAGTGCCCATCAGTAGATGAAGGATAAAGAAGAGGTTGTGGTACATATACAGAATGGAATACTATTCAGCCATAAGAAAGAAACAAATCCTACCATTTGCTGCAACATGGATGGAGCTGGAGGATATTATGCTCAGTGAAATAAGCCAGGTGGAGAAAGACAAGTGCCAAATGTGCCAAATGATTTCCCTCATTTGTGGAGTATAACAACAAAGCAAAACTGAAGGAACAAAATAGTAGCAGACTCAGAAACTCTAAGAAGGAACTAGTGGTTACCAAAGGGGAGGGGTGTGGGAGGGCAGGTGGGGAGGGTGGGAGAAGGGGATTAAGGGGTATTGTGTTTAGTACACATGGTGTGGGGGTAATCATGGGGAAAACAGTGTAGCACAGAGAAGGCAAATAGTGAATCTGTGGCAACTTACTACACTGATGGACAGTGACTGCATTGGGGCATGGGTGGGGACTTGATAATATGGGTAAATGTAGTAACCACATTGTTTTTTCATGTGAAACCTTCATAAGAGTGTATATCAATAATATCTTAACAAAAAAATAAAAAATAAATAAGTAAATAAAGACAAAAAATATGTTTTTCTTTATGAAAACATTCACTGTCCCATTTTTGCAGAAAAACTACCATTAAAATGCCATTAAAAAATCTTTGGCAAGAGCTACAATGCTTAAAAAATTATATCAGAAGAAAGTTGTATTTATCTTACACAGGTTCTGTGTAATCTAGAACAATCTGACCACTTGAAATTAATGATAATCTCAAAGAAAATAAATTGGTTTTAGAAATACCTGTTAATCATGTCTTATCCATCAACCCACAGTAAACTCTCACCCCATGTGTCATCTGTTTGTATTTTGGTTGCTTGCTGGCCTCATGTCTGATAAATAGTCTGCTTAAATCACCTATTTTTAAGTAATGGAAAGACAATCTTCCCATCTCTGTGGCAAAGGACATCCAGTTTACTAACAAGACACTCTAGGTAGTACCTGGGTGCCTGAAGCTCTGAGCACCAAACTCTCAAATCCCGAATTACTGGTAGTTTAAAAGCAGGAGAATGTGGCTCAATAGGAAGGCAAAATAATTCCTGGAAACAAAGAGATTCTCCGAAGTACAGAGGAAAGGCCAATATTTCCAGCTTTTCTAAAGGCTTGCATCATGCTAAAAAGTCTCTTTCCACTTGTTTGGCTTCCTCTTACTGGGCTTACATTCACCACTCTACTCCTTTTTCCATCTATACCAACTTTATTCCCACTTAGAATACTATATTATCTGATACATGTTTGTATATTCAATATAGCATTTAAGATGCTTGACTAAAAGTTCTCACGTGAATGAAACAAGAATTGTTTCAAATTAAGGAAAATGGTTTGCCGTAATATGACTGTTAGAATGTACACATTTTTATAAAGAGAGCTGTGAATACTTCCAGAAGTATTGTTAGCAGAAGGACAATGTTATTTTCTTCCTATCAGATCATCAATAAATTTACTCTCCTTATTCCTTCAGGGTTTTCAAGGCAGGTAAGAGGAAGACAAGCAGCCTACGCAGTTAAAATAGCTGTGGCCGTCAAGAGTCAGTATTTAATCCAATTCTGGACACACTTTGAGATTAATTGTGAGTATCTGTTTTAATAGTCTTGCTGATAAGTGACAGTGTATATGTTTGTAATAAGATCTGTCTAAATTAAAAAGACAAAACATCGTGAGTACACTAAACAAAGGAATTATTCAGCAAACACTCAATAATGGTGACACTGTCAGTGTTTAAAATCACATTAACAAAGCCAGATAAATTGTTACATTAACTTAAAGTACTGCTAAATTGGCTGTATAATTTCTGAATGTTAGTTTAATTAAATTAGTGACAACACATAAATAACAGTTTTCAAGAAACCTCTCACAAGAGAACAGAAACCAGCTTATTAAATCCATCTGTATTTTTTCAAGTGATAAAGTCTATAGCCAAGTGCTGCAGAAATATCATTAAGAACCTAGAATATATAAGTATATAAAAACTTACAGTATGGCCTGTTTATTATGCAAACTTATGTTTTCAGAGAGACTTAGAAACATGATACCATATAGTGAAACTTGTGTTTAGCTTAATATTATAGGAATAAAATAGCAGTTTCCTTTATAATGCTGCTTGTATAGACTCTCTGGGAGCCACTGCAGCAAACTAAGATTTCCTTTTTCTCTGGGAGCAATGGCCTTTGGTGGTTGAAGGATTGATACTAAAATATGTTTAGCTTGAATATATAAACTACTGTGAGTTATAAAATATTAAACTCTTTTTTCCTTAGATGGTGATACCAAAAGAAACCCTCAACCGTGTATTTTGTAGAATTGTAATGTGTGTGTAATCTTTATGGTAAATGTCATCAGTTGCTTCAAATGGAAAAGCACAGGAAGCCACTACTCCTAAGCACAGCAATGTAATAATGATCTTCTTGACTGACTAAATATCCTTGAGAGTCAAAGTTTGCTTGAGAAGGCACAACTTAAAAAAGAAATTTGAAACATTTTCAAAGCCTGAAAATATGCTCCATTTCCATCCAGTCAAGATGATTTTTCACCTTGGATCACTTGTTTTTTACTGATGACTAAGAAGTTATAATGACATCATTTCCTCTGTAAATCATAGGGCTGGTTAAGGTAACTTATCATTACATAAAGATCCTCAGGATTCTAACCTCAGCCTCATCATTCCCACCACTTTTATCACCCCTTAAAATACACCAGGAATTCTATGCCTTGCTGGAAAGCAGGTATTATGTATTATATTTCCACTAGTTGGCTTGGGAGTTAAGAATTGAAAAATGGAATTGAGTTCATTCAATATGTAGCTATTGAATGCTATATGGCACTATCCTAGGAATGCATGAGAGAACCAAATAGACAGTTCCTGCCCTATTGGAGATAGCACTGCTTAATGAGAAGGGATGAGCAAAGAAAACGTGTAAATGAGAAAATATGTAATATTTCAGTTGTTGGTAAATTCTATTGATAAAGGAAAAATAAGGTAATGAGAATAAGGATTGCTGGGTGGGGATCAGCTGTTGGGTGTGTGCTGTTTTATGCAGGACCCAGCGAAGTCCTCACTGAAGAAATGGCATCTGAGTAGATGCCTGAAGAAAGGAAGAGAGAAAACTTCAGCAACCTGGGTAAACAGGTTCCTGGCAGGGAAATCTGCAAAGGCTTAGTGAAGGGAATTCATGGAATGTTTGAGGAACAGAAAGGAGGCAGGTGTGGCTGAGGCCACAGGAGTAAAGGGGACAGTGGGAAAAAGTCACATCAGGAAAGTAGTTAGGGACAGAAACACTTTATAGCCAAGTTAATGTCTGGAATTTTATTTGGAGTGAAGAGTGAAAGCACTAAAAGGGGAGCAAAGGAGGAACATGATCTGACTTGGGCTTTAAGATGATCTCTGTGGCTGCTCTGTTCAGTATAGGTTGTGGGGATTTAATAGAGAAGCACAGAAATTAGTTCAAAAACCTCTGCCATAACCCAGGACTCACAGTACCAGTGGTTATGAAAAGTGATCAGTCTCTGAATAGAGTAGGAAGGCAGAGCATTTAGGACTTGCTGATGGATCAGGTATGGGATTTGAAAGAGTCAACAAGGGTGAGCCCATTGAATGTATGATCTCAGCAATTAGGAGGATGGTGTTGCTTCTTACTGAGATAAGAAAAATTGTGGGAGAAGTCTAAGTCACAGTGGGGGCTGGGAATCAGAATTTTGTTTTTTGATTATTCATTTGAGATGCACATTAGACATTTCAATGGAACGGTCAAGTAGGTAGTTGGATATGACATCTCTGACTTTGAGAATCCTTATAGTGAAGCTGATATTTAAAGCCATTACCCTGGATGAAGTCACTCAGGGAGTAGGCTGAAAAGTGCAAAGGTCTGAAATATGAACCCTGAGTTACTCCAAAGTTCAAAAGTTGGAAGATAATGATTAACAGAGAAGAAATGGTTGACAAGATAGGAAGAAACCTAGACTGAGTGGTATCTTGGAAGGCAAATGGACAAAATATTTCAAGACAGGCAAACACGCTATCTTCACTGAGTAAGGTGATTGAGAACTGACCATTCATAGAAGTTTTTGTTGACTGAGATATGAGTCATCTTGGTGCAACAGTGGAAATGCAAATCTAATTTCAATGGGTTCTAAAGGACATATGTGGAGAGAAGTTAGAGGTAAGGAGCATAGTCAACCCATTTAGGGATTTTTGGTATAAAGAAAGAGAAAAATGCGACATATTAGAGACAAAGTGTACCACAGGAAATAGGAAAGGGAAGATTTTTTTTTTCTGAAGGGGGAAATAGAAGACCCTAAAAAGGTGGCAATTAAAGGATTTTGAAGGACAGGCATAGGAAGATGATTTTTCTAATCAGAAGAGCATATTTAAAGCATGGAAGTATTTTATGAGTAGCACTGTGAGGTGTGGCCTTAGAGTATGGATTCTAAGAGTACAAACTGGGATGAAAAGAAATGCAACCAGAAAAATAGGCAATGTCAAACTGTGGGAACTATTGAACTTTAGCTGAGGAGTTTAGAATTTAAGTGGTGTAACATGAATCAGCAGAGGTATCTCAACAGATGTGTGTTTCTAAGAACTGGCAGAATGTTTGGATTGGAGAGCATATTGGAGAATTGAACAGAATGGATGCAGATAATTAGAAAAGAATCTCAGTTTTGAAGAGGAGTAATAGAGGCCTCCATCAAGAGGTAGAAAGAGGGCAGAATTGAGAAACATTTCAAAAATAGTTCACAAGTGACTGAGGGGAAAAGGAGTTTAATGATACCATCAAGGTATCTGGAGGATTTAGGAAGACTGGTGATGCTTTCTTTTGGGGGGGGTTCTTTTTTTTATTAAGGTATTATTGATATACATTCTTATGAAGGTTTCAAATGAAAAAACAATGTGGTTACTACATGTACCCATATTATCAAGTCCCCACCCATACCCCAATGCAGTCACTGTCCATCAGAGTAGTAAGATGCCACAGATTCACTATTTGCCTTTGCTGTGCTACACAGTTTTCCCATTGATCTCACACACCATGTGTAGTAAACATAAGACCCCTCAAACCCCTTCTCCCACCCTCCCCACCCGCCTTCCCACACCCCTCCCCTTTCATAACCACTAGTTCCTTCTTGGAGTCTCTCAGTCTGTGGCTATTTTGCTCCTTCAGTTTTGCTTCGTTGTTATACTCCACAAATGAGGGAAATCATTTGGCACTTGTCTTTCTCTGCCTGGCTTATTTCACTGAGCAGAATATCATCCAGCTCCATCCATACTGTTGCAAATGGCAGGAATTCTTTCTTTCTTATGGCTGAATAGTATTCCATTGTGTATATGTACCACAACCTCTTCTTTATCCATTCACCTACTGATGGACACTTAGGTTGCTTCCATATCTCGGCTATTCTAAATAGTGCTGCAGTAAACATAGGGGTGCATATGTCTTTTTGAATCTGAGAAGTTGTATTCTTTAGGTAAATTCCAAGGAGTGGGATTGCCGGGTCAAATGGTATTTCTATTATTAGTTTTTTGAGGAACCTCCATATTGCTTTCCACAATGGTTGAACTATCTCACATTCCCACCAGCAGTGTAGGGGGGGGGGTTCCCCTTTCTCCGCATCCTCACCAGCATTTGTTGTTCTTAGTCTTTTGGATGCTGGCCATCCTTACTGGTGTAAGGTGATATCTCATTGTGGTTTTAATTTGCATTTCCCTGATGATTAGTGATGTGGACCATCTTTTCATGTGTCTGTTGGCCATCTGAATTTCTTCTTTGGAGAACTGTATCTTCATATCCTCTGCCCATTTTTTAATCAGGTTATTTGCTTTTTGGGTGTTGAGGCATGTAAGTTCTTTATATATTTTGGATGTTAACCCCTTGTCGGATATGTCATTTACAAATACAGTCTCCCATACTGTAGGATGCCTTTTCGTTCTGCTGATGGTGTCCTTTGCTGTAAAGAAACTTTTTAGTTTGTTGTAGTCCCATGAGTTCATTTTTGCTTTGGTTTCCCTTGCTTAAGGAGATGCGTTCAGAAGAAGTTTCTCATGCTTTTATTCAGGAGATTTTTGCCTATGTTGTCTTCTAAGAGTTTTATGGTTTCATGACTTACATTCAGGTCCTTGATCCATTTCGAGTTTACTTTTGTGTGTGGGGTTAAACAATAATTCAGTTTCATTCTCTTCCATGTAGCTTTCCAGTTTTGCCAACACCAGCCTTTGAAGAGGCTGTTATTTCCCCATTGTATGTCCATGGCTGCTTTATCATATATTAATCGACTATATATGGTTGGGTTTATATGAGGGCTCTCTAGTCTGTTCCATTGGTCTATGAGTCTGTTCTTGTGCCAGGACCAAATTGTCATGATTACTGTAGCTTTGTAGTAGAGCTTGAAGTTGGGGAGTATAATCCCCCCCACTTTATTCTTCCTTCTCAGGATTGCTTTGGCTATTCACGGTCTTTTGTGGTTCCATATGAATTTTAGAACGATTTTCTCTAGTTCATTGAAGAATGTTGCTGTTATTTTGATAGGAATTGCAGTGAATCTGTAGATAGTTTTAGGTAGGATGGCCAGTTTGACAATATTAATTCTTCCTATCCATGAGCATGGGATGGGTTTCCATTTATTGGTATCTTCTTTAATTTCTCTCATGAGTGTCTTGTAGGTTTCAGAGTACAGGTCTTTCACTTCCTTGGTTAGGTTTATTCCTAGGTATTTTATTCTTTTTGTTACAACTGTGAATGGAATTGTTTTCCTGATTTCTCTCTCTGCTAGTTCATTGTTAGTGTACAGGAATGCCACAGATTTCTGCACATTAATTTTGTATCCTGCAACTATTCTGAATTTGGATATTAGATCTAGTAGTTTTGGAGTGGATTCTTTAGGGTTTTTTACGTACAATATCATGTCATCTGTAAACAGAGACAGTTTAACTTCTTCCTTGCCAATCTGGATGCCTTTTATTTCTTTTTTTTTTCTGATTGCCATGGTTAAGACCTCCCGTACTGTGTTGAATAAAGTGGGGAGAGTGAGCATCCTTGTGTTGTTCCTGATCTTAAAGGAAAAGGTTTCATCTTCTTGCTGTTAAGTATAATGTTGGCTGTGAGTTTGTCATATATGGCCTTAATTATGTTGAGGTACTTGCTCTCTTTACCCATTTTGTTATGTTGAGGTACTTGCCCTCTATACCCATTTTGTTGAGAGTTTTTATCATGAATGGATGTTGAATTTTGTCAAATGCTTTTTCAGCATCTATGGAGATGATCAGGTGGTTTTTGTCCTTCTTTTTGTTGATGTGGTGGATGATGTTGATGGATTTTTGACTGCTGTTACATCCTTGCATTCCTGGGATATATCCCATTTGATCATGATGGATGATCTTTTTGATGTATTTTTTAATTTGGTTTGCTAATATTTTGTTGAGTATTTTTACATCTACGTTCATCAAGGATATTGGTCTGTAATTTTCTTTTTTTGTGGTGTCTTTGCCTTGTTTTGGTATTAGTGTGATGCTGGCCTCATAGAATGAGTTTGGAAGTATTCCCTTTTCTTCTACTCTGTTTTAAACTTTAAGGAGGATGGGTATTAGGTCTTCACTTAATGTTCGATAAAATTTAGCAGTGAAGTCATCTGGTTCAGGTGTTTTGTTCTTAAGTAGGTTTTTGATAACCAGTTTCAATTTCATTGCTGGTAATTGGTCTGTTCATATTTTCTGTTTGTTTCTGTGACAGCCTTGGAATGTTGTATTTTTCTAGAAAGTTGTCCATTTCTTCTAGGTTATCCAGTTGGTTATCATATAATTTTTCATAGTATTCTCTAATAGTTCTTTGTATTTCTGTGGTGTCCATTGTGATGTTTCATTTCTCATTTATGATTCTGTTTATGTGTGTAGACTCTCTTTTTTTCTTGATACATCTG